>ML133478.1:1951200-2057271 GCA_003864495.1 Nemopilema nomurai
AACTCGAGCCAGTAACATTCTTTAAAATCACCTGTTGGCATACTATTCAACGAGGTAACATTTCAAGTCGAGAAAAAAGATTAAGGATATAACGTCTTTGCCATGCAAACAGATAATCTACTTTTTTCTCATTTATTTCTAAAATGAGAACTCTTACGATTATTCATATTTCATCTACTTAGCTTGCAATCAGCACTAAGCAAAGTTATTAGAGTTTTGATACAGGGTGTGATGGCTTGTTGTATTGAAACATTTCCGTGCATAAATGGCAACTGCCTTTTTCAAACCAACAGTTGTGATTCAACGATTTCATACTTTAGCGTGTTCTGGTTAATTTAATAAAACTCAATCACACCAGCAATATAATGACGATTAAAAAGGACATTTTTCTCTCACAGCAAGGCTGGTAACGATACTGAGAGTACAATTTAGTTGAATGCCTCCCAACACTTCAAATGTACAGGTCTTCCTGTAACTAGATAACTGAAGAGAAGAACTTCAAAAATTCCATGCAAACAAATGAGAAATCCATTAACGGGCGGACTTTTATCATTGTCTCCAAATAAAGCAGAAGCAAATCCTCCGATTTCTCTTCACCCTCCGCACATGATCAGAAGAAATAACCAATCAGCTTACGACTACCAATTATAGAATCCAATCAACTGACGTCACAATCACTTTACGACTTATATAAGACGATTCCTTTGGACGTCGACATTATTCTACAAACAATCTCGAAGAGGATGGATGGTTGTGGTGGTAATGAAAAAGGCTCACTGAGAAAGCGGCAGTTGAAGAGAAATTAAAGAAGGTAAAAAGATCGTTAATTCATTGATAAGTGTAAGTTGAACACAATATTTTCCATTTAAAGCTTCATTTCTGTTGAACAAGAGACATTCGACGTTGAATCATTTTTTCGTAATAAACATCAAAATGAATATTCAACATCAAGGTATATGTTCATTGAACATCAATCGTTTCGAATGAGAAAAGGATTTGCATTCAGATTATGCTTTGTTAATATGCAAATTGAAATGATGAAGAACCTCGAGCCAGTAACATTCTTTCAAATCACCTGTTGGCATACTATTCAACGAGGCAACATTTCAAGTCGAGAAATGAGATTAAGGAAATAATGTCTTTTCCATGACGATTAAAAAGGACATTTTTCTCTCACAGCAAGGCTGGTAACGATACTGAGAGTACAACTCAGTTGAATGCCTCCCAACATTTCAAATGTACAGCTCTTCATGTAGCTAGATAACTGAAGAGAAGAACTTCAAAATTACCATGCAAACAAATGAAAAATCCATTAACGGAAGAACTTTTATCATTGTCTCCAGATAAAGCAGATGCAAATCCTCTGTTCCTTCTTCAACTTCCGCACATGCGCAGAAGAAATAACCAATCAGCGTACGACTACCATTTATGGCATCCAATCAACTGACGTCACAATCACTTTACGACTCATATCAGACGATTCCTTTGGACGTCGACATTATTCTACAAACAATCTCGAAAGGATGGACGGTTGTGGTGGTAATGAAAAAGGCTTACTGAGAAAGCGGCAGTTGAAGAGACATTAAAGAAGGTAAAAAGATCGTTAATTCATTGATAAGTGTAAGTTGAACACAATATTTTCCATTTAAAGCTTCATTTCTGTTGAACAAGAGACTTTCGACGTTGAATCATTTTTTCGTAATAAACATCAAAATGAATATTCAACATCAAGGTATATGTTCATTGAACATCAATCGTTCGAATGAGAAAAATGTTTGCATTCAGATTTGCTTTGTAATATGCAAATTGTAATGACGAAGAAACTCGAGCCAGTAAGATTCTTTCAAATCACCTGTTGGCATACTATTCAACGAGGTAACATTTCAAGTCGAGAAAGAAGATTAAGGATATAACGTCCTTTCCATGCAAACAGATAATCGACTTTTTCTCATTTCTTTTTAAAATGAGAAATCTTACGATTATTCATATTTCATCTACTTAGCTAGCAATCAGCTTTAAGCGAAATTATTAGAATTTTGATACAGGGTGTTATGGCTTGTTGTATAGAAACATTACCGTGCATAAATGGCAACTGCCTTTTTCAAACCAACAGTTTTGATTCAACGATTTTATACTTTAGCGTGTTCTGGTTATTTAATAAAACTCAATCACCCAGCAATATAATGACGATTAAAAAGGACATTTTTCTCTCACAGCAAGGCTGGTAACGATACTGAGAGTACAACTCAGTTGAATGCCTCCCAACACTTCAAATGTACAGCTCTTCATGTAACTAGATAACTGAAGAGAAGAACTTCAAAAATTCCATGCAAACAAATGAGAAATCCATTAACGGGCGGACTTTTATCATTGTCTCCAAATAAAGCAGAAGCAAATCCTCCGATTTCTCTTCACCCTCCGCACATGATCAGAAGAAATAACCAATCAGCTTACGACTACCAATTATAGAATCCAATCAACTGACGTCACAATCACTTTACGACTTATATAAGACGATTCCTTTGGACGTCGACATTATTCTACAAACAATCTCGAAGAGGATGGATGGTTGTGGTGGTAATGAAAAAGGCTCACTGAGAAAGCGGCAGTTGAAGAGAATTAAAGAAGGTAAAAAGATCGTTAATTCATTGATAAGTGTAAGTTGAACACAATATTTTCCATTTAAAGCTTCATTTCTGTTGAACAAGAGACATTCGACGTTGAATCATTTTTTCGTAATAAACATCAAAATGAATATTCAACATCAAGGTATATGTTCATTGAACATCAATCGTTTCGAATGAGAAAAGGATTTGCATTCAGATTATGCTTTGTTAATATGCAAATTGTAATGATGAAGGAACACGAGCCAGTAACATTCTTTCAAATCACCTGTTGGCATACTATTCAACGAGGTAACATTTCAAGTCGAGAAAGAAGATTACGGATATAACGTTTTTGCCATGCAAACAGATAATCGACTTTTTTATCATTTATTTTTAAAATGAGGAATCTTACGATTATTGATATTTCATCTACTTAGCAAGCAATCAGCATTAAGCGAAATTATTTGAATTTTGATAAAGGGTGTGATGGCTTGTTGTATAGAAACATTTGCATAAATCGCAACTGCCTTTTTCAAACCAACAGTTTTGATTCAACGATTTCATACTGCAGCGTGTCTGGTTATGTTAATAAATACTCAATCACACCAGCAAAATAATGACGATTAAAAAGGACATTTTTCTCTCACAGCAAGGCTGGTACGATACTGAGAGTACAATTTAGTTGAATGCCTCCCACTTCAAATGTACAGCTCTTCATGTAGCTAGATAACTGAAGAGAAGAACTTCAAAATTTCCATGCAAACAAATGAGAAATCCATTAACGGAAGGACTTTTATCATTGTCTCCAGATAAAGCAGATGCAAATCCTCTGTTCCTTCTTCACCTCCGCACATGCGCAGAAGAAATAACCAATCAGCTTACGACTACCATTATGGCATCCAATCAACTGACGTCACAATCACTTTACGACTCATATAAGACGATTCCTTTGGACGTCGACATTATTCTACAAACAATCTCGAAGAGGATGGACGGTTGTGGTGGTAATGAAAAAGGCTCACTGAGAAAGCGGCAGTTGAAGAGACATTAAAGAAGGTAAAAGATCGTTAATTCATTGATAAGTGTAGTTGAACAATATTTTCCATTTTAAGCTTCATTTCTGTTGAACAAGAGACTTTCGACTTTGAATCATTTTTTCGTAATAAACATCAAAATGAATATTCAACATCAAGGTATATGTTCATTGAACATCAATCGTTTCGAATGAGAAAAATGTTTGCATTCAGATTATGCTTTGTTAATATGCAAATTGTAATGATGAAGAAACTCGAGCCAGTAACATTCTTTCAAATCACCTGTTGGCATACTATTCAACGAGGTAACATTTCAAGTCGAGAAAGAAGATTACGGATATAACGTCTTTGCCATGCAAACAGATAATCGACTTTTTTATCATTTATTTTTAAAATGAGAAATCTTACGATTATTCATATTTCATCTACTTAGCAAGCAATCAGCTTTAAGCGAAATTATTAGAATTTTGATACAGGGTGTGATGGCTTGTTATAAAGAAAAATTTCCGTGCATCAATCGCAACTGCCATTTTCAAACCAACAGTTTTCATTCAACAATTTCATACTGCAAAGTGTTCTGGTCAATCACACTACACACCAGCAATAAAATGACGATTAAAAAGGACATTTTTCTCTCACAGCAAGGCTGGTAACGATACTGAGAGTACAACTCAGTTGAATGCCTCCCAACACTTCAAATGTAGAGCTCTTCATGTAACTAGATAACTGAAGGAAGAACTTCAAAATTTCCATACAAACGAATGAGAAATCCATTAACGGACGGACTTTTATCATTGTCTCCAGATAAAGCAGAAGCAAATCCTCTGTTCCTTCTTCACCCGCCGCACATGCGCAGAAAAATAACCAATCAGCGTACGACTACCATTTATGGCATCCAATCAACTGACGTCACAATCACTTTACACTCATATAGACGATTCCTTTGGACGTCGACATTATTCTACAAACAATCTCGAAGAGGATGAACGGTTGTGGAGGAATGAAAAAGGCTCACTGAGAAAGCGGCAGTTGAAGAGATATTAAAGAAGGTAAAAAGATCGTTAATTCATTGATAAGTGTAAGTTGAACACAATATTTTCATTTCAAGCCTTATTTCTGTTGAACAAGAACTTTCGACTGAATCATTTTTGTAATAAACATAAAAATGGAAAATGAATATTCAACATCAAGGTATATGTTCATTTAACATCAATCGTTTCGAATGAGAAAAATGTTTGCATTCAGATTATGCTTTGTTAATATGCAAATTGTAATGATGAAGAAACTCGAGCCAGTAACATTCTTTCAAATCACCTGTTGGCATACTATTCAACGAGGTAACATTTCAAGTCGGAAAGAAGATTAAGGATATAACGTCTTTTCCATGCAAACAGATAATCGACTTTTTTAGCATTTATTTTTAATGAGAAATATTTCGATTATTCATATTTCATCTACTTAGCAGCAATCAGCTTTAAGCGAAATTTTAGAATTTTGATACAGGGTGTGATGGCTTGTTGTATAGAAACATTTCCGTGCATAAACGGCAACTGCTTTTTCAAACCAACAGTTTTGATTCAACGATTTCATACTGCATCGTGTTCTGGTTATGTTAATAAAAACTCAATCACACCAGCAATATAATGACGATTAAAAAGGACATTTTTCTCTCACAGCAAGGCTGGTAACGATACTGAGAGTACAACTCAGTTGGATGCCTCCCAACACTTCAAATGTATAGCTCTTCATGTAACTGGATAACTCACGACAATGAACTTCAAAATTTCCATGCAAACAAATGAGAAGTCCATTAACGGACGGACTTTTATCATTGTCTCCAAATAAAGCAGAATCAAATCCTCTGTTCCTTCTTCACCCTCCGCACATGCGCAGAAGAAATAACCAATCAGCTTACGACTACCATTTATGGCATCCAATCAACTGACGTCACAATCATTTACGACTCATATAAGACGATTCCTTTGGACGTCGACATTATTCTACAAACAATCTCGAAGAGGATGGACGGTTGTTGGTAATGAAAAAGGCTTACTGAGAAAGCGGCAGTTGAAGAGACATTAAAGAAGGTAAAATGATCGTTAATTCATTGATAAGTGTAAGTTGAACAAATATTTTCATTTAAAGCTTCATTTCTGTTGAACAAGAGACTTTCGACTTTGAATCATTTTTTCGTAATAAACATCAAAATGAATATTCAACATCAAGGTATATGTTCATTGAACATCAATCGTTTCGAATGAGAAAAGGATTTGCATTCAGATTATGCTTTGTTAATATGCAAATTGTAATGATGAAGGAACACGAGCCAGTAACATTCTTTCAAATCACCTGTTGGCATACTATTCAACGAGGTAACATTTCAAGTCGAGAAAGAAGATTAAGGATATAACGTTTTTGCCATGCAAACAGATAATCGACTTTTTTATCATTTATTTTTAAAATGAGGAATCTTACGATTATTGATATTTCATCTACTTAGCAAGCAATCAGCATTAAGCGAAAATTATTTTGAATTTGATAAAGGGTGTGATGGCTTGTTGTATAGAAACATTTTCGGGCATAAATCGCAACTGCCTTTTTCAAACCAACAGTTTTGATTCAACGATTTCATACTCAGCCGTGATCTGGTTATGTTAATAAATACTCAATCACAC
Organism: Nemopilema nomurai; assembly: GCA_003864495.1. NCBI lineage: Eukaryota > Metazoa > Cnidaria > Scyphozoa > Rhizostomeae > Rhizostomatidae > Nemopilema > Nemopilema nomurai. Next base: position 1,957,516 of record ML133478.1, read on the forward strand.
CAGCAAAATAATGACGATTAAAAAGGACATTTTTCTCTCACAGCAAGGCTGGTGACGATACTGAGAGTACAATTTAGTTGAATGCCTCCCAACACTTCAAATGTACAGCTCTTCATGTAGCTAGATAACTGAAGAGAAGAACTTCAAAATTTCCATGCAAACAAATGAGAAATCCATTAACGGAAGGACTTTTATCATTGTCTCCAGATAAAGCAGATGCAAATCCTCTGTTCCTTCTTCAACCTCCGCACATGCGCAGAAGAAATAACCAATCAGCTTACGACTACCAATTATGGCATCCAATCAACTGACGTCACAATCACTTTACGACTCATATAAGACGATTCCTTTGGACGTCGACATTATTCTACAAACAATCTCGAAGAGGATGGACGGTTGTGGTGGTAATGAAAAAGGCTCACTGAGAAAGCGGCAGTTGAAGAGACATTAAAGAAGGTGAAAAGATCCTTAATTCATTGATAAGTGTAGGTTGAATGCAATATTTTCCATTTTAAGCTTCATTTCTGTTGAACAAGAGACTTTCGACTTTGAATCATTTTTTCGTAATGAACATAAAAATGAATATTCAACATCAAGGTATATGTTCATTGAACATCAATCGTTTCGAATGAGAAAAATGTTTGCATTCAGATAATGCTTTGTTAATATGCAAATTGTAATGATGAAGAAACTCGAGCCAGTAACATTCTTTCAAATCACCTGTTGGCATACTATTCAACGAGGTAACATTTCAAGTCGAGAAAGAAGATTACGGATATAACGTCTTTGCCATGCAAACAGATAATCGACTTTTTTATCATTTATTTTTAAAATGAGAAATCTTACGATTATTCATATTTCATCTACTTTGCTAGCAATCAGCATTAAGCGAAATTATTAGAATTTTGATACAGGGTGTGATGGCTTGTTATAAAGAAAAACTTCCGTGCATCAATCGCAACTGCCATTTTCAAACCAACAGTTTTCATTCAACAATTTCATACTGCAAAGTGTTCTGGTCAATCACACTACACCAGCAATAAAATGACGATTAAAAAGGACATTTTTCTCTCACAGCAAGGCTGGTAACGATACTGAGAGTACAACTCAATTGAATGCCTCCCAACACTTCAAATGTAGAGCTCTTCATGTAACTAGATAACTGAAGGGAAGAACTTCAAAATTTCCATACAAACGAATGAGAAATCCATTAACGGACGGACTTTTATCATTGTCTCCAGATAAAGCAGAAGCAAATCCTCTGTTCCTTCTTCACCCGCCGCACATGCGCAGAAAAAATAACCAATCAGCGTACGACTACCATTTATGGCATCCAATCAACTGACGTCACAATCACTTTACAACTCATATAGGACGATTCCTTTGGACGTCGACATTATTCTACAAACAATCTCGAAGAGGATGAACGGTTGTGGAGGGAATGAAAAAGGCTCACTGAGAAAGCGGCAGTTGAAGAGATATTAAAGAAGGTGAAAAAGATCGCTAATTCATTGATAAGTGTAAGTCGAACACAATATTTTTCATTTCAAGCCTTATTTCTGTTGAACAAAAAACTTTCGACATGGAATCATTTATTGTAATAAACATAAAAATGGAAAAAGAATATTCAACATCAAGGTATATGTTCATTTAACGTCAATCGTTTCGAATGAGAAAAATGTTTGCATTCAGATTATGCTTTGTTAATATGCAAATTGTAATGATGAAGAAACTCGAGCCAGTAACATTCTTTCAAATCACCTGTTGGCATACTATTCAACGAGGTAACATTTCAAGTCGGGAAAGAAGATTAAGGATATAACGTCTTTTCCATGCAAACAGATAATCGACTTTTTTAGCATTTATTTTTAGATTGAGAAATATTTCGATTATTCATATTTCATCTACTTAGCAAGCAATCAGCTTTAAGCGAAATTTTTAGAATTTTGATACAGGGTGTGATGGCTTGTTGTATAGAAACATTTCCGTGCATAAACGGCAACTGTCTTTTTCAAACCAACAGTTTTGATTCAACGATTTCATACTGCAGCGTGTTCTGGTTATTCTAATAAAACTCAATCACACCAGCAATATAATGACGATTAAAAAGGGCATTTTCTCTCACAGCAAGACTGGACGATACTGAGAGTACAATTTAGTTGAATGCCTCCCAACACTTCAAATGTACAGCTCTTCATGTAGCTAGATAACTGAAAGAAGAACTTCAAAATTTCCATGCAAACAAATGAGAAATCCAGTAACGGAAGGACTTTTATCATTGTCTCCAGATAAAGCAGATGCAAATCCTCTGTTCCTTCTTCAACCTCCGCACATGCGCAGAAGAAATAACCAATCAGCTTACGACTACCATTTATTGCATTCAATCAACTGACGTCACAATCACTTTTCGACTCATATAAGACGATTCCTTTGGACGTCGAAATTAGTCTACAAACAATCTCGAAGAGGATGGAAGGTTGTGGTGGTAATGAAAAAGGCTCACTGAGAAAGCGGCAGTTGAAGAGACATTAAAGAAGGTAAAAAGATCCTTAATTCATTGATAAGTGTAGGTTGAACACAATATTTTCCATTTAAAGCTTCATTTCTTGAACAAGAGACTTTTGACTTTGAATCATTTTTTGTAATGAACATAAAAATGGAAAATGAATATTCAACATCAAGGTATATGTTCATTTAACATCAATCGTTTCGAATGAGAAAAATGTTTGCATTCAGATAATGCTTTGTTAATATGCAAATTGTAATGATGAGGGAACTCGAGCCAGTAACATTCTTTCAAATCACCTGTTGGCATACTATTCAACGAGGTAACATTTCAAGTCGAGAAAGGAGATTAAGGATATAACGTCTTTTCCATGCAAACAGATAATCGACTTTTTTATCATTTATTTTTAAAATGAGAAATCTTACGATTATTCATATTTCATCTACTTAGCTAGCAATCAGCATTAAGCGAAATTATTAAAATTTTGATACAGGGTGTGAGCTTGTTGTATAGAAACATTTCCGTGCATCAATCGCAACTGCCTTTTTCAAACCAACAGTTTTGATTCAACGATTTCATACCGCAGCGTGTCTGGCTATTCTAATGAAACTCAATTACACCAGCAATAAAATGACGAAACATTTCAAGTCGAGAAAGGAGATTAAGAAAATAATGTCTTTTCCATGCAAACAGATAATCGACTTTTTTATCATTTATTTTAAGAATGAGAAATCTTACGATTATTCATATTTCATCTATATAGCTAGCAATCAGCATTAAGCGAAATTATTAGAATTTTGATACACGGTGTGATGGCTTGTTGTATAGAATCATTTCCGTGCATCAATCGCAACTGCCTTTTTCAAACCAACAGTTTTGATTCAACGATTTCATACTGCATCGTGTTCTGGTTATTCTAATGAAATTCAATTACACCAGCAATATAATGACGATTGGAAAGGACATTTTTCTCTCACAGCAAGGCTGGTAACGATACTGAGAGTACAACTCAGTTGAATGCCTCCCAACACTTCAAATGTACAGCTCTTCATGTAACTATGTAACTGAAGAGAAGAACTTCAAAATTTCCATGCAAACAAATAAGAAATCCATTAACGGACAGATAAAGCAGAAGCAAATCCTCTGATCCTTCTTCACCGTCCGCACATGCGCAGAAGAAATAACCAATCAGCTTACGACTACCAATTATGGCATCCAATCAACTGACGTCACAATCACTTTACGACTCATATAAGACGATTCCTTTGGAAGGTCGTTATTATTCTACAAACAATCTCGAAGAGGATGGATGGTTGTGGTGGTAATGAAAAAGGCTCATTGAGAAAGAGGCAGTTGAAGAGACATGAAAGAAGGTAAAAAGATTGTTAATTCATTTATAAGTGTAAGTTGAACACAATATTTTCCATTTAAAGCTTCATTTCTGTTGAACAAGAGACTTTCGACTTTGAATCATTTTTTCGTAATAAACATAAAAATTAATATTCAACATCAAGGTATATGTTCATTTACCAACAATCATTTCGAATGAGAAAAAGGTTTGCATTCAGATTATGCTTTGTTAATATGCAAATTGTAATTATGAAGAAACTCGAGCCAGTAACATTCTTTAAAATCACCTGTTGGCATACTATTCAACGAGGTAACATTTCAAGTCGAGAAGGAAGATTAAGGATATAACGTCTTTGCGATGCAAACAGATAATCGACTTTTTTATCATTTCTTTTTAAAATGAGAAATCTTACGATTATTCATATTTCATCTTCTTAGCTAGCAATCAGCATTAAGCGAAATTATTAGAATTTTGATACAGGGTGTGATGGCTTGTTGTATAGAAACATTTCCGTGCATAAATGGCAACTGCCTTTTTCAAACCAACAGTTTTGATTCAACGATTTCATACTGCATCGTGTTCTGGTTATTCTAATGAAATTCAATTACACCAGCAATATAATGACGATTGGAAAGGACATTTTTCTCTCACAGCAAGGCTGGTAACGATACTGAGAGTACAACTCAGTTGAATGCCTCCCAACACTTCAAATGTACAGCTCTTCATGTAACTAGATAACTGAAGAGAAGAAATTCAAAATTTCCATGCAAACAAATGAGAAATCCATTAACGGACAGATAAAGCAGAAGCAAATCCTCTGATCCTTCTTCACCTCCGCACATGCGCAGAAGAAATAACCAATCAGCTTACGACTACATTATGGCATCCAATCAACTGACGTCACAATCACTTTACGACTCATATAAGACGATTCCTTTGGACGTCGACATTATTCTACAAACAATCTCGAAGAGGATGGATGTTGGTGGTAATGAAAAAGGCTCACTGAGAAAGCGGCAGTTGAAGAGACATAAAGAAGGTAAAAAGATGTTAATTCATTATAAGTGTAAGTTGAACACAATATTTTCCATTTAAAGCTTCATTTCTGTTGAACAAGAGACTTTCGACTTTGAATCATTTTTTCGTAATAAACATAAAAATAATATTCAACATCAAGGTATATGTTCATTTACAACAATCGTTTCGAATGAGAAAAAGGTTTGCATTCAGATTATGCTTTGTTAATATGCAAATTGTAATTATGAAGAAACTCGAGCCAGTAACATTCTTTAAAATCACCTGTTGGCATACTATTCAACGAGGTAACATTTCAAGTCGAGAAGAAGATTAAGGATATAACGTCTTTGCATGCAAACAGATAATCGACTTTTTTATCATTTTTTTTAAAATGAGAAATCTTACGATTATTCATATTTCATCTATTAGCTAGCAATCAGCATTAAGCGAAATTATTAGAATTTTGATACAGGGTGTGATGGCTTGTTGTATAGAACATTTCCGTGCATAAATCGCAACTGCCTTTTTCAAACCAACAGTTTTGATTCAACGATTTCATACTGCATCGTGTTCTGGTTATTCTAATGAAACTCAATCACCAGCAATATAATGACGATTAAAAAGGACATTTTTCTCTCACAGCAAGGCTGGTAACGATACTGAGAGTACAACTCAGTTGAATGCCTCCCAAAACTTCAAATGTACAGCTCTTCATGTAACTAGATAACTGAAGAGAAGAACTTCAAAATTTCCATGCAAACAAATGAGAAATCCATTAACGGACGGACTTTTATCATTGTCTCCAAATAAAGCAGAAGCAAATCCTCTGTTCCTTCTTCACCCTCCGCACATGCGCAGAAGAAATAACCAATCAGCTTACGACTACCATTTATGGCATCCAATCAACTGACGTCACAATCACTTTACGACTCATATAAGACGATTCCTTTGGACGTCGAAATTATTCTACAAACAATCTCGAAGAGGATGGACGGTTGTGGTGGTAATGAAAAAGGCTCACTGAGAAAGCGGCAGTTGAAGAGACATTAAAGAAGGTAAAAAGATCGTTAATTCATTGATAAGTGTAAGTTGAACACAATATTTTCCATTTTAAGCTTCATTTCTGTTGAACAAGAGACTGTCGACTTTGAATCATATTTTTGTAAAAAAATAAAAATGAATATTCAACATCAAGGTATATGTTCATTTAACATCAATCGTTTCGAATGAGAAAAATGTTTGCATTCAGATTATGCTTTGTTAATATGCAAATTGTAATGATGACGGAACTCGAGCCAGTAACATTCTTTAAAATCACCTGTTGGCATACTATTCAACGAGGTAACATTTCAAGTCGAGAAAGAAGATTAAGGATATAACGTCTTTGCCATGAACAGATAATCGATTTTTTATCATTTATTTTTAAAATGAGAAATTTTACGATTATTCATATTTCATCTACTTAGCTAGCAATCAGCACTAAGCGAAATATTTAGAATTTTGATACAGGGTGTGATGGCTTGTTGTATAGAAACATTTCCGTGCATAAATGGCAACTGCCTTTTTCAAACCAATAGTTTTGATTCAACGATTTCATACTGCAGCTTGTTCTGGTTATGTTATAAGAACTCAATCACACCAGCAATATAAGGACGATTAAAAAGGACATTTTTCTCTCACAGCAAGACTGGTAACGATACTGAGAGTACAACTCAGTTGAATGCCTCCCAACACTTCAAATGTACAGCTCTTCATGTAACTAGATAACTGAAGAGAAGAACTTCAAAATTTCCATGCAAACAAATGAGAAATCCATTAACGGAAGGACTTTTCTCATTTTCTCCAAATAAAGCAGAAGCAAATCCTCTGTTCCTTCTTCACCCTCCGCACATGCGCAGAAGAAATAACCAATCAGCTTACGACTACCATTTATGGCATCCAATCAACTGACGTCACAATCACTTTACGACTCATATAAGACGATTCCTTTGGACGTCGACATTATTCTACAAACAATCTCGAAGAGGATGGACGGTTGTGGTGGTAATGAAAAAGGCTTACTGAGGAAGCGGCAGTTGAAGAGACATTAAAGAAGGTAAAAAGATCGTTAATTCATTGATAAGTGTAAGTTGAACACAATATTTTCCATTTAAAGCTTCATTTCTGTTGAACAAGAGACTTTCGACGTTGAATCATTTTTTGGTAATAAACATCAAAATAATATTCAACATCAAGGTATATGTTCATTTAACATCAATCGTTTCGAATGAGAAAAAGGTTTGCATTCAGATTATGCTTTGTTAATATGCAAATTGTAATGATGAAGAAACTCGAGCCAGTAACATTCTTTCAAATCACCTGTTGGCATACTATTCAACGAGGTAACATTTCAAGTCGAGAAAGGAGATTAGGAAAATAATATCTTTTCCATGCAAACAGATAATCGACTTTTTTATCATTTATTTATAAAATGAGAACTCTTACGATTATTCATATTTCATCTACTTAGCGTGCAATCAGTACTAAGCGAAGTTATTATAATTTTGATACAGGGTGTGATGGCTTGTTGTATAGAAACATTTCCGTGCATAAATGGCAACTGCCTTTTTCAAACCAACAGTTTTGATTCAACGATTTCATACTGCAGCGTGTTCTGGTTATGTTAATAAAACTCAATCACACCAGCAATATAATGACGATTAAAAAGGACATTTTTCTCTCACAGCAAGACTGGTAACGATACTGAGAGTACAACTCAGTTGAATGCCTCTCAACACTTCAAATGTACAGCTCTTCCTGTAACTAGATAACTGAAGAGAAGAACTTCAAAATTTCCATGCAAACAAATGAGAAATCCATTAACGGAAGGACTTTTATCATTGTCTCCAAATAAAGCAGAAGCAAATCCTCTGTTCCTTCTTCACCCTCCGCACATGCGCAGAAGAAATAACCAATCAGCTTACGACTACCATTTATGGCATCCAATCAACTGACGTCACAATCACTTTACGACTCATATGCATACATCACGTTTATTCATTATTTTTCTGTCCTGATAGTTAAATCAGGTTATGTTGGCATCAAAGCCATAACTTAGTAGGTTTATTCATTTTGAAACCAGTCCTTTCGGATTAGAAAATATTTGCATTAAGGTCATTCTTTTACCATATGCAAGTTAAACATACTTGGAAAACACTAGTGTTTATACTATTCGACCATGTAGCTTTAAAGAAATGAGGCAGTGAAGAGTTATTGTCTTTTCTATAGGAGCAGATTATTGATTATCATGTCATGCATCTCCGAAGTGAGGATCGTTTTAAATATGCATATTTCAAAGCCCAGGAATTTTTATCTACAACTTAATGGCTTGTCAAGTAAAACATTTTACTTGGTAGGTTTACTAGGTGGATCAAAAGTTCTTTTTAAACAGAAGAGTGTTAGTTCAATGACTTCTCGCTTCATGCTACATAAATTTTAACTACAAAGTCACCCGAGTATGTCAATGAAATCCCATTCACACTGGCAACAGAATGGCAAGAGAAAGATCATTATGTTTCAAAACCAGACTTGCAGCGATACTGAGAGTACGATTCATTCCAATGCTTCTCTAAAGTACAGGTGTAAAGCCTGCTCACTAAACAACATATTCCTAAAGAAGAACTTTTAAGCTGGATACAGTTTGAAAGCTTTTTAAGAAAATGTAATCGTAGTCAGATTTTTTGACTCGAATTGTGAATTAGGATAAATTCAGCCATTGTTTTGTGACATTTTGTGATCTCCATCTTATTTAAAGATGTTTTCAAGCCATTTGGTTTCAAAATTTTCTGATATAAAGTCCTCTCTTTCTGTTGGGTATATTGCTTAAATTGCTGATCTAATTACGACTCTAACGTTTGGTGGTCAGCGGAATATTTCAAAGCCTGTAGCGATGTAGCTCTAGTCAAACTTTCTATACAAGCCCTGTATCGAGTCATGACTCATTCAGCTTACAATTCGCACCGTATCGGCTATTAATTCTACATCTAGAATTTATATTTTCTAAACAGAAGCAGCTGAATTACACACAGGTTTACAGGAGAAGTTCTCCAAGATGCTCGTTTCAGCAAAGGTTTATAAACTGCGCTAAAAGTCAAAATAAAATTTGTTTGCAAAGAATTTAAATTTCGCAAATATTCTTGTCCTTACTATTTGTAAGACGAATGCGGGCGAATGAAATTTAGAAGTTTAAAAATGAAAACCTTACTTGGAATCCAGGAAATTTGCACTCCTAGACCACAACATCTCCAGTTTCCATTTGACTCAACGACGATGATAAGTGAACTATTAGCATAAAGGACTTCTCCTTCTCTTCCATTGTCTTGACCACTTTCTTTAAGCATTGGAAACTGATGCTATATCAAACTGATAACCATCTTTCTTAGCCGAATATCGTGGAATTTTGGTGCTTAGGCCATCTTTACAAGCAGTAGACATGTTGGGTTAGGCGCTGTGTCAACCCTCGTTTCCTTCGTAACTTTCGATGATTTGCCTTAATCTCAAGAGGCATGACAAGGTTCCGTTGGGGTTTTATAAATATCTTTATTTAGAATTTCTTCTCGCTTTCGTTTCTCTTGAGTGGTTCCAGAAAGTAATTTTTCCTAGAAATCCCTAGGGACATGTCGATTTCGAAAGGTTCACGTTTGGAATCCCTGTCAGTGCTTCTTTTCCCGCGGTTTCAAACTTAATTGCGCCATATAACGATACTTTCAATTTTTTAATCTTTTTTATTGCTTGCTCTTTGTAATTAGATGCACCAAAATTTCATACTTGAGATGCACTCGAGACAGGCATACAAATCCGGATCACTCTATACGTGATTCGTTTTTACATTTCTTATTTTTCTTTTCTTCTATCTTAAAGGAACGCCTGCATATTTCAGGGGTGGGAGGGGACGGTAATGAGCAAGAGCATGTGGCAGAAATAGTAAAATGAAAGAATTAAGCCTGTGCAGGAGTACGTATTATAAGCTTGGAAAAAGGTAGCATCAAACAGTTACTTTGAAAGCCACCTTGAATGAACTATTTTTCTAGACAAAGGAAACAAAATTATCATTGAAGTGCCGGTCTATTGACAAAAGTTCTTGTGGCTTGAGGGAAAGCTATAGCTGAACAGCATTGTTAAAGTTTTTCCGTCTCGTGTTTGGTCGAGAAGCTCATGGATAATTGGCCGCATGATCGTTAGACTTCGCATAAAGAATTTCTTAATATAAATATTTCATACATTAATGAAGACTTAATTCTTCAGGTGAAAACAAAAAATTGCTGATCGTTTGTTTTAAAATAGCGTTTCATAAATGCAGCTGAAAAATACATATTTATTTGTATGATGCAAACTGTAAATATGAAGTGTGCTTTATTTAACCAGGAGGGAAAAGGGTGTCGTGTTTTGCTTAGTAACAGTGCTAACTACACTAACAAGCTGTTCTGAAATCCAGAAAAAATGACAAAAATAAATAAACGGACACCTAACTTAGCAACTTGAGGAGAAAAGAATTGAGAAGGTGATTCTATTATTGTGGTTGAAGCATTAGTTTTCATCGAAAAATTGCATGTCTATGATATCCTTTTATTGAGAGGGGTATTTACTTTTTTTAAAATACATCTTAATGCTGAGTTTGTTGGTCTGAAGACAGACCTTGTTGAAGACGACAAACTTCAACCATCTGGGGGAATGAAAGTCATAAATACGCTGACCATCAATAATTATTGATCTTGCTAGACCACCAGAATTTGCCATCAGGCTAGTCTGAAAATGTTTACATTCCAATAGCTTCACAAGGAGAATGGGTTTTACTGTCAAGTTCACAAAAAGGGAGAGACTTAATTAAAAGAAAATTGATACACTAAGACTGAAGTGCAGATTTTTACATACATTACTTTAACAAGGACTAGTATCAAACTTTTGCTTTTAGTGCCAACATTGGATATAGTATATACCACAACAAATGTTGCAAATACAAAAAAACATATAAATAGGACATTTAAGCAATTCAGGTAAGCAGCTTAAATACGTTTTCTATAAAAGACAATTTACATACTACTTTGTTACCAAGATTGATGATCTCACCATTTCAAGATCCCTGGGCAATACTTGTCAATCAAACCCTGGTAGTAAGGCTTCAAGGCTTCAATGTCAGGCAGACTATCACCTTTTGAGTACAGGTCAAACTCACTAAAAGAAGTAAGTGCTGGCTGGGTAAATGCATTTTTCAGGCATTTAAAGCAAACACAACTTCAGAATAGCATAGGTCGATGAGACCAGAATTTCATGTATTATAAAGTAAGCTATGTTGTCTTTATATCTAGAATTTTTTATGCTCACATGTCAGTGCAAAATCTTGTTGCAGAGATACTTTGCACTTTTCATTTGGACTCTTTTAAAGAAAGGTGAGAATGAAAACCTCTTATTTTTAATCACAACTTGAGATTTATTCTATCAGCTTTTTGTTATTGTCAAAAAATTTCAAACTATGGCAGGGAAATAAAAATCATAGACTATAGTTCCACTGTTCCAAGATAAATCAAAGTGTTGCAGTTGATAACATTTATGAAAATAAATACTTAAAATGGATTGGACACATAATGCACAGTCTAGGAATGACTAATATTCTGCCAATGTAATAAAAAGAGAAGGACATCCAGTTATCAAAAATGAAATACTGTAACTAATTCAATTAACAATTTGTCCAAAAATAGATAAATTGCAGGCATACATTCAGTTTTATCAATAACTTTAAAAAATCAACTTCATTGATGATAATGATGTCATTAAAGTTTGTTACATTGTGTTTCATGTGCTTAGTGTTATTATTATGATTGTGTATTTGGAGTAATCTTGTTGTGTAAAGCAGCTGATGTAGTATAACTATCATTGTTTGTTCAGTGGTTTTCAAGTGTTATAATTGTGCATTTGTTCTGTTCTGTAGTTGTATTGTGTGTGAATGTTCCCAGGGGCGCTAAAAGTGGGTTGCAGTGATTGGTTCTTTGCTTTGTTGGTTATGATTATCTATTATTTGTGTAGAAAGATTTCTAAAAGAGGAGTTGGGAGATGACGGATTGTAGTAAACATGGTAAAATGAGAGCTGGAAATTGTGTTCTAAACAGGGTGTTTATTCTTTTGATTTGTCATTTCATATCTTGTAAATGAGTTCTCCATAAATTTATGCGGCAGAGAACTTGTTTGTTACAAAGTTTAGTGACTCATATAGACACTGCACCATTGTTACAAAAAGTACTGGGTATTTGGGAACAGTACAGAAAAGAACGGACAGATTTAAAGAGGACAGACAAGAAAAAAATCATCAAAGCTCATTAACAAAAAAGGAGAAAATTTGGCCACTTACTTGAACAATCTGACCCATTTCAGCATGCCCCTGTCTTTGTCAGAGCACAGAAAATCGTAATCATTTCCAGAATGCCATGGATAAAATGAATGGTATCGCACCATATACAAGCCTTCCTCTGGGATTGTACATTTATTCCCAGCCAGAACCTGGTACATGTACTCTAACAAAAACAGAAAAATATATTTCTATTGTTTTTGTCTACTAGAGAAGCTAGTAGAGAACAACACCATCTGATCTTCGAAATCTACAATCAAACAACTCTAATAGAGAAGCCAAGCAAATATATCTAAAGACTGTACAGGAAACAGTGCTTCTGAACAGAGACAATATATTGACAACTTTCAAAGTATTGGACACTCATTTAAATCAAAATAGACCTTACAAATAATTAAGAATCATTGACTTGTGCCAAAAGAACAAAGCTAGCCTCACCATCATGTCCCCAGGACATCATGACTTCATCTAGGCCACAGTTTGGCTCATAACATCCATACATCTTGCTGTAATAATAGATAAACAATGGTAAATAAACTGCAGCATGGCAAGAAAAGAAACAGTGCCTTCTATCAGAAGTATTTAGTAAGACCCCAACAGCCTGATTTTTTACTTTTTGATTGTAAAATGTTTATGGCTAATGATAAGTCCCTCCTGCATTATAATTTTAAAATTTTAGGCCAGTAAATATGTACAATAATGTTGTAAATATAAGCCTTATGGTTTTCCAAACTATTCAGCATTGCTTCACCAAAGGCAATAAATTTTTCAAATAAGCATCTTTATAAACTCAACATTTGACTGTAATGAGGAATGCTTATTCCAATTAGGGACATAATTTGAGAGTTTATGATGTCTGCTTCCTCAATAACAAGATATATTCTTTAAAACTATATACTAAAGGTTTATATCTATGCAAGCAATAGCCTAAAAGGTATGCATATTTAGTGAGAAAAATTTGACAATTAAAATAAAAATTGCAGACAATTTGATGTGAAAATAGATGAATTTACCAAATTTTAGAAAGTGAAATGTCACTGAATTTGCAGTTGTTTGCAAATGATCAAAAGATTTGGCTTCAGTGGATGTTGATGTGGTTATCAGCGTCAGGTGAAAAAGCCTGCTATAAGACTGCCTCGGTGAACTAAAAAGTATTCAATTTATAAGTGAAAAGGCAACCAAGCTAAAGAATTTGTTGCTCAAGATGCTGTTTCTTCAATTAATAATGAAATTTGATATGATTGCAATACGCATACCTATAGATAGCATGGTTGAAGTCAGGATTATCTTGAAAGAACTCTGGAAAAACTGCAGAACTCTGAAATTTGCATCCAAGTGGAAATGTGTCTCCAACTACAAAATGCTGTGAACAAATGAAATTTAGACAAAGTGTTATATCAACAGATTTTAATATTAACTAGACAAGAACTACTTTTAATTCATAAGATGACAGAATTACTACAAAGAACAAACTTGCAAACTAACCATAACACTTTCCTTAAAAAATTATGATTGATTACCCAAACCATCAATATAAAAATCACCCTTACCAAGCCCCCCTTCAAGTGGTGCAAATTTCATAAGGAAAGAATAACAATAGTGCTAAATGTTGAAAAGAAAGTCACATAGTACATAGTACTATTTTGTCATATCTTTAAGGCTATTTGGAGCTTATATATTTGGAAAATGAGTAAATATTTTTGAAAAAAATTTCATGATTCAGTTTCTTACCCTTGACTAACTACTAATCTATGCAAAAATCCCAGGGAAAATGTTTGGGCTGAAATAGCTCTTTAAATTTGGAGAAAACCTTATGAGGTGTTTACTTACACTTCATGCCAATCATTTGCAGATTGCCTAAACTTAGTTTACAATCAACTGGCTTTAAGATTCACTACTGGAATAATGTACATACCTGGGGCTCACCCCATAAGGCCATCACCTTGCCAGCATCATGCAAAAGCCCCACTAAGTGAAACCAATCTGGAAAAAAACATTTACTCCAACATGGATGGTTGCTGCAAATGTGCCAAACTTTGAAGAAGCCTTATTGAAAAACCCTTAAAGAATTCCTTTGAAATTTATTTAAAAAGTGAATCCACAAGCATGAAAAAGCCAAAACATGGAGTACAAAAGTGAGAAGGTCAAAAGATTGGAAATGGTCAGTGTCTCAAGCTTACTCAAACTAAAGATTAACGCTCAAAGTAATTAAAATCCTAATTAAGTAACTAAAATGGGGGACAATTTATGAAGACAAACCAAGATCTGGATATCTTTCCCTGATCTTTTCAGCAGTTTGAAATGCGTGAACAGAGTTTGGTAGGTCAGTCTAGAAAGATATGATAATTCAGGCAATGCTAGGAATAAAATGGTAGGGGTGCGATGAATCGCACTCCTTGTGTTGCCAAGGCGTGCAATGGTGTGCAATTACTTACCGACGCGCAATGGTGTGCATGTATGTAATAGCATAGAAAGCTGTACATAAAGTTGAGAACCTAACTTAATCATAATAAAACAAAGGACAAGGCTAGTCCAATCAATCCAATACATTTTTCTTAAACAAGCTTTAGAATTGTCAAATCCAACATATTAAGAGGACCATATTAACAATGTTGGATCACTTGAACACCTCATCCAACATTGTTGGCTCTGCGCAACATGTTACAATATTCGTGTAAGCGATCAGTTTATACTTTCAGCCTCTCCCCTGAAAGCGATGCAGGCGTTAATCTCCTCTTTGAACATCCTGCGGAGAAATCTTTTTTTCGAAGTCAAGGATTCTCAAAGCAAAGCGCGTCGAGCTGAATTTTTATTAGCGTTCTGGAAGCAGAAACAAGATCTTGGGATATTACGGCCAGTCTATACAAATATCGGAATGAAATAAAACAGAAGTTTGGAGAGTCTAGTAGATAAATTAAATGGTTTAATTGATCAATTGATAGCACCTATCTGCGCTCGTCTTTGTGCCTACAAAGGTTTTTCCTTTCGTTTTGAAGTTCTCTTTTTTCGTTGTGACACCACGGCAATAACTAGAGCGCCTTCTGTGTCGCCACCATCGTAAAATGAAGAAAAGTAATACTTAGTCGTCAGTTTTGAATCATTGTGTAAACGGGTACATCAATAAGCCAAAATAAAAAATAAAGTCCGTCTGTTGAAGCTGATCAGTTTTAACTGACCGCGCATTTCTGTCATGTAACACGGAAAACGGAAACCAGCATATCACAACAACTGTCTCTATGAAGTTCAAGCTTGTCGTATTTTGTGTATAAGATCGAAAAGGCGGCGACTATCCTGCTTCTTAAGGAAATTATATGTGGTACGATAAAAGCACAACATTGAGCAGTATTGATCACTCTAGAATGAAATGTTCAGATAATTTGTGGCGTGCGATAAACTGCACTCCTGAACAATGGAAGGCATGTGCAAAGGCGTGGGCGTGCGATCGCACCCCATTCCCAGCATTGACTGTAATTGGAAATGATATAACTGTTATCTGCAGCACTATGAATGTTATGCTGCAGATATAGTATCTGTTAAATGTTATCTAGCACTAGAAATGAATAAGCATAAAAATACTGGGATTATTGAAAATACATACATCAGGGTCAGATTCATCCACCAATTTATCCAGCAAAATGATGGCTTCCAAAATTGTCATTTCTGCTGTATCAAGTTTACACCATTTTTCCCTCTAAAAAAGGGTTAATAAATATTACTTTATTTCTGGATGGAAAAATTTGTCTAAAATTTGTCATATTGGATGCTCTAAAAAAACTCTGATAATACCTTGTGTACTTGGCATAGATGAAAAGTAATTAGGTAGGGGTTAATAAAATCTACATGTACAGGTGTAGAAATGCAGTTTCCTCAGCAAGAATCCCTGGCTCAGAATCTGGATAGAAACTTGCTGGCAGACTACTATTAAGAAAATCAAAACTATCTTTTCAAATTATCTCTGAATCAACAACAAAAGTTGAAGTGGAATTTCTGGATAAAAAGAACTACAGGTCTCCTATAGTAACAACCATCTTTAAATGGTAACTTTTTTTCGTTTGAGCAAACTAGTGTTAAAATATAAGTAGCATGTTGGAATATTAGACAATCTGCTTTCACAATAATTTACTGCAATGCATTGTATAGCATACAATAGCACTGTACTGCTTTCGAAACATAGAAGCTCATACCATTCTTACTACAGCATCAAAATTCTGCTCAGTATGCATTTTATAGTATGTCTCCCGCACTTTGTCAGCCTGGAGGTTGTTTTGGTTTGCATTCTGAAATTTGAGAAAATTATCTTTCCAAGATCCAAAGCCCAAAGAGCTAAATAATATTCTCAGATTCAGGTTGAGATCATCAATTTTCTATCTCACTATCTGTGGATCTTTCACAAAAATGCACTTCAGAATTGAAATCTTCATATTTAGATTAGTTTATACTGAAAAAAAATCATGTTACTTTGTGTCAAGTATTTGGATTTTTCTTGAGATCTGACCACAATTTGCAGCTGCAGTGAAAAAATTCAGTTTAAACATAAAGGAAAAGCTAAATTTTGAAAATTGGTTCATTTGCAGCCTGACAGCCCAAGGACTTAGAAAATTTTGACACAGTGTAATTTCAACATGAAGATTCCAATTCTATGATCCATTTTTGCCAAATGTGAATTTCAACATTCTTCCTGGATTGGTGAATACACATGGACCTAATCATCTTTTATGATACACTATCAATATCAAATGAAAAGACCCTTACTTCTCCTGCTTATTCAATTAACTTCAGGCATTATATAATATCACAGAAATCCAATAATATCACATTATATAATACTCTTAAATTCTCATAAGCCAACTGTTTGTTGTTTTACACCAATTAGACAAAAATTCTTTATCAGGGACCAAATTAGTCATGAAACCTCGAAATCTCTGAACTGTGACTTATCCCTGTTCATCCGCTTTTCAGCTTGGATGTCATTGTACTTTGGTTCAGGCCTATGCAGTTCTGATGGATCGATGATGCAAACACTTGCAGCCTATTAGAAAGAGAGCTGACATCAAAAAAATCCTAAAATCACTGAAATGTTGTTGAAAATTTAATATATATCATGTTGCAAACACACCCTCGACTTACCCAAAGACGTGTCACAGTGCAAATGATAAACAGCCCTTCTAGTTAACTAGGGCGTTCTGCTTCTATTTTGACGATTCCTCGAGCCACATCGGAAAACTTAATCGACACAAAACTGAAAGACCATGGCAACATTGAGTAATAAATATCGCAATAAACGGTATGTGCATTCCAAATATACCACAACAGGTCTTCCTGTCCCATGAGCATCAAACCGAGGGACGCATGTCCTGCTTCACTTGACTTCTTTTGCAAATTGATAAATATTTGCACGTTAAGTAAAAAAGGAAAAAAAAGAGGCCTACTTATTTTGACACAGGTGGAAATGAGAATAGTAGAAATTTTTGTATGTAAAGCCTATCAAATGCAGCTAGGCCGTGATGGCGCAACAACATACTACGTACGTGCGGCTGTTCCTAGTTGAAAATGGCAGATAAAAAACTTTTGTCAACATATTATTATTGGGGGTGTTTTAAAACCAAATAAGATAGCTTTGAAAAAGTAGAACACGGAAATCTTACTTACTGAGGGTACTCTCATGGCCGATATCCCTTAATCAGCAAGAGCACGAAGAAACACTTCCGATCACGAAGGTCTGCCAGCAGGTCTAACCCAGTTCTCATCGGACGGACTTTTTGGTACATCACCATGACATCACTCTAAGTTGGCTGTTACATCTCTTATCTTTTACACAAATTGCATCAATTTTTTAGTTTTTAAAAAACTGAAAACTTTCAGTCAAAAAAACTGATAAAAACTGATCGTGTATTTCTGGCTTTAAACAATCCAATTTTCAGCAGGACCTTCTGATGATGAAAACGGAATGCAGTATTTAACGATCGAAATTAAATAAGTTTTAGTAATTTTAATGATAGCGAAATTTTAGCAAGACATCCTTAAATCACACCTCGTGCTTTTGAGTCTGCCTACATTTTCTATGAAAAAATTAACATAATTTGACGTTTGCATAACACGAGAAGTGTTAAAAAAATTACTGCAGAAACTGGATCTGTTATTTCTAGCTGCATTGGAAAATAAAATTGTCTGGGAGAAGCAGACATCGCAGAAGCTCGCTGTAAAGGCTGCGCAAATTATTCCATATCCTTGCATCTATCAACTCACACGAGAAATTACGTTTAACCCTGAATAAGTTTAAGGGTCTTAAAGGTTTAAAGGTCCTGGGGATCTTTTGCCAAATGTGCCTTTCTGAAATTTATTAAAAATTTCTGTGCCCTTTTTCTTTTTTTATTTATCAAAATTTGGCACAAAGTGTTTGGCCTCATCGGAGACCCTGCTTGTT
This sequence comes from Nemopilema nomurai, assembly GCA_003864495.1. Lineage (NCBI taxonomy): Eukaryota > Metazoa > Cnidaria > Scyphozoa > Rhizostomeae > Rhizostomatidae > Nemopilema > Nemopilema nomurai. The sequence goes on from ML133478.1 coordinate 1,976,192, forward strand.
ACAATTCGGTTTAAAAGTAATGGCAAAAATTGATAGAAGGAATAGCTTCGTTTTAACCAAATTATTACTAACGATTAATTTCGTCGTTGTTGAAAGTGGAAGGAGGCGCCTATGTAGGTCATGTTGCACTGAGTCGTAAATACTTAAAAACGCTGTGTCGTCAAGACGTACATAAAATCGAGAGAAAGGATGAACGAACGTACCATGCCCGCTAAAATTCTTGGAGCGTTCTTTTATCTCCCTACCCCATCCCCCCTTTGAAGAACAAGCGACATTTTGCTTTTCCAGTCTGACTAGATGCTACACATTGTCAACAAAATTATTTGAGGTGGAGGAGGGGGTAAACAGCAAGTCAAACAGATAAAAAACGAAAATCAGAAAAAATTACGATGGTTTTCAAGGGGCTTTTGGAAGGGTTTACAAAAAGCGTAAAAGGAATAAAAAAATCATTAATTAATTAAATACGATAAGAACCGAAAACTGAGCAACACAAAGTCTGGATAATGATGATACTTGGATCCAATAAATTCTTGAGCGAATGACGTCAATAAGACTTAATTTGCAGCCAACGTTCATTTGGATCAAGGTCTGTTTGGACAGTGATTCTAGTTTCATGGAGAGAGATCTCTTTCTTTGCTCATTTCTTGTATCGAAGAAGACCAAATTCAAACGAGAAATTTTTCTATTGGTAGTTCCACTGAAGAAGTTGCAATTTACAATTTGCTTAACCAAATCATGCCAGTGAGAATTGGCTTGCCTAGCATTTGATCTGTATCTGTTGAGACACTGAATTGTGCTTAAGTATGGGCTCTTTCTGTTAAAAGATCGCTTAAAATTGACGACCTTGTCACATAGTACTTCTGCGACACTTGTGTGCTAGCACTTAAAACTCGCTAAGCAGATCTTTACGCCATCTTCTTTTATAAGCACCTTGAAGGTCCATTTTGGTTTCATAACAATAAGACCCGCACTTCTAATTGAATAAGCAAAACGTGGCATTTTTCATTTAGCAGGACGGATAAAAATACCATTCAAAAAATACTATAGATAGAACAAATTTTGCCATGGAAACAAATTAGAAAATAGTTGCCTGCTGTGTAGACTTGAAGAAGCCTATCACGTTGCTTTACACAGCAAAATCTTAATTGAAATCCATTATAATTTATTAATTGAACACACAAGTGGCACATTATCAATAGTCATGTGTCGACCAATTTTCAGAATTCCTCACCATATCAAGCAATTTAGAAGCAACGAATCAAGTCTTGAAACTGTCACCGAAAAAGTAAAATTTGATGCAAGAAATTACACTCAGCAATCCACCAACAAGAGAAAAGTTTAAGACTTTAATTGCATGTCATGAAAAGCTCCAGAATCTTCTTTTTCAGTGCAACACGGATTAAATACTTGAGAAATTAAAAGATCTTTTATGCATTATAAGAACAGTACCTGTGTGCATTGAAGAACTTCTAATTTGATGGATAGATATATTTCACTGGGTGGATTAATATATACATATATTAAAATTTCATCGTCAATTATTGATAACAATTCAGCAGACGTACGCATGGTCAGCAACAAGTTCACTAGACATCTCACATGCAGACGCTATGACAGATTATTGACCACACACAAAGGGGACACAACAGACGCCATTGTTGTACCCATATTTGAACTGCTGCGGTGCTCCGTATTTGTTAAAACATTCCCCATGCCACGACTTGCCTCATTCTTCCAAATCGATCAGCGGCCCTTTGTATGGCTGCAGAGTGAATTATGCAAAGGGTGAGTCCATAAAAATGTAGCATTAATATTGCACATTGTTTAAACTTTTGACTAAGCAGGCATTTACTTCTATTCTAGAAAGGTAGACAATGCATTAATCAAATGCATATCATTTATTGCATGACAGATTGAATTCCCAGCGTCGCAAATATTACAAAATGTGGAATAGTGGAGTTTTGTTTATGTCCTACTCGAAATCTTGTATATCTGTCTTAATCTTATGTATATAAATTTTTCATATGTCTCATTTTCTCGATATCTTACAGGTATAAGCAAGTGACACCTATGATCAAAAGGAAATTATCAGCTTTCTCGGGTACACTAATATACTTATCAGCTTTCTCGGATACACTGATATACTTAGAGGCAAATGCATTCGGTGGACGTTTAGACTAGGTGGCATCATGAAATGAAAATGCAAGTGCATTGGCAATAGTCACTAACCAAGAACACCATAGGGATGCAGCAGTGCTAAAGAAGCACGAAAACAGATGGAAAAACAATAGAAAGAATGTGAAGGGGTAAATGATTTACAGAGGAAACGTGATGTAAACAAATAATATTGAGAAAGAGGAGACTTTAATGGCCCGTTGAAATTATCTTCAACTCAGTGCAAGGAAAAAAGATCGTAACGGAATAGATCTCAGTAGTACAATCTAAATGTACGATTTCTAAGCCATGCTGTAGTAAACTCGTTTGTCTACTTTTCATTGTCACACAACGTCATGCTGACACATCTTTTCTCGCTCCCCAGCATAGACTGTTCCATCCCCATTACATCACCATTTCATCATCCTCTCTCCTCCCTCGTCAGTAAATTTATTCTTAGAATAATCAGTATAATACAACTGTAAAGTCCAGTGAGTCAGTCAGAAAGAGAGCTACAAGCAACGCGTCATCTCCCTCTCTCTCTCTCCGTCTGGCTCCGTGTTATCTGCACGTTAAATAAGACAACTATGGCTCGCATAGAGGTTGAGCAATGCAGTCAGTAGAAACCAATCCCAACTCGTTACTACAACGCCTTTTATTTGAGCAATTTTCTAAGCCAATTAACACACTTATCTGGTTGAAAAATCAAACTTTACTGGGAAAAATTTTGAAGGAGTATGCTCAATCACACTCATAGAATATTTCAAACATGCAATAGTGGAGGGGGGTACACTCCCATTTATATTGAGTTGGACAGAAAATTTAACGGATCCGACAATCCGATAGATGCGTATCTTGACTTAATATAGGGCATTGGTGTGTATCGAAACTGTCTAACCTCAATCAAAGGAATAATGAGCAGAAAGGATGACAATACCCCCAAAAATGTGAGAATTTAGCAAGTAGGAAAGGAAATAACAAGATATGTAAAATTGAGCTAGAGCAGTGAGAGAAAGCTTGGAAAAAGGACATGTTTTATGGAAGAATCCTATTTGCTTGTAATTGAAAAGAACATATTGAATAAACAGTTTAAAATTACAATATTCCTTCATTGCTCCTTTCCTTTTCTTTGCAAACGATGTCATTTTTTCTCAAAACCGTCCAAAAACAAGAATCAATTCACAACACAACCATTAAACATGGGTGAGCAATATAAATTTTCTCGGCTTTGTAAAAAAAATTTATGCCTATTTGATTTGAACTGTAAACAACGGAAACCATGCAATAAGATGAAGTCGGATATAACCAAAGGACAAATGATGGGTTTGAAAGTTGGCTGGTAAATCATTGACTGGCAGTAAAAATCTCGCTAATGCCAAAACAAGGCATGCAATAACTTGAACTCCTAGGGAGGAAGGCGTGCGCCAAGGCATGCGAGAGCGATCGACGCTATTCCTAGTAAGGACTGAATATTCCATTAATTGATAGTCTCAAAAAGGAATAAATGAATGAATGTTAGTGAGCTTTCAGTACTACTAAAGGTAATGAAAACTTACCAACGAGTCACAATAAAAATTCATTGGCTGCGGAATCTCGACGAGCCATCGAATGCTGAAGGTTGAATTGAAATGATAATTAGCAATGAAATAGCTTGCACTGTTAGTAAAAGCAGTGCATAGCCAAATATTGCTGATCAGAATTAGGAGCAGAGCTACACAAACTTTTTTGTAGAGGGGGGGGGGGGGGGGGTGGGTTACAAAGTTGAGATTTGTCGACAATAGGGTGTGGCTTTAGGACGTAGTTTTGACAAGGGCGTGGCTTAAATTACAGACCAGGTGACACCTTATTATAGAAAATAACTTTTCCAGTATTATTAGCGAGCCATTCATTAAGTGAACACTTCTTTTCTCCGCTATAAGCAGTGAATTTCCTTACCATTAAAATGTTTACTTCCTTTATAGTAAACTTACTGAAAATGCAATGAGAGTAAAAAACAAAACAAGACAGTCAAAAAGTTGCACCATTCTAGAACTTTGGAGTTGAAAATTTACTTTAAAGCACTAAAACCTTGGGAAATGAAAAGTTAATATCATACAAACCTGTCATTTTCTGATGATAATGGCTGAAATAATAACGAATTAATGATTGATAATTAACGCAACAAAACATAAACAAAATTTGTAATACAGCTAAACATAATTAATACAGTTTGGAAATTTCACACAGGAACGCAAAGTAAATCAAACAAACATATAGTGTGGATTGACCCTACAAACATTTGATTTGTAACTTACAATTACCTTCATTATACTCAATGGCAAGAATTCTGATCCTATGTAGGCTAATGTCTAAATAATATGCTTCCCACAATCATGAAATTTCACTGACACACAAGCCTGAAGCTCTTGAGTTATTTACTTTTCAATTAAATCTAGTTAGGTATATCCCAATGCCACTCAGAAAAACCAATGCTTTGTCAATAGTGAAAGGGGTCAACAAACCTTGCTACATTCTTTGTAATATGAACAATCTCTCTCCTGAGACAAAAGATGTTAAATTTCAATGCAACAAAGATAGTGATAATATTAGCAGGAAAGGAATTTGTAGTAAAAGAACTATGAAATGCTTATTACAGGTTTGTAACATTTCTTTTGCTCAATAAATGACAATCAGTATTCAAATGTACTTCTGTAACACCCTGTTGGCACTCACATTAGAATGATATGCTTGTAAAAAGCATGTAAATTGCACCATATTGAAAATAAATCCTTGTCTGGCATTGCATTAAATGCACTTCAGTAACACATTGATGATTAGTTATTCAAAATTTTTATACTTGGTTGCATGTAAACAATTTTCACAAGACCTTTCAACTTTTGATACATATCATTTATGGCGGGAATGAATGATTACATAAATACATACCCCTGTAGCATATGGTGGTGCCAGTATGTCTAAAAACGCAGCCTGTCCACTGTAAAAAAGAGAAAAACAACACTCTAGATGGCAGACAATGTAAGCAGGGGTGGAAAATTTATTTTTCTTTCTGGGACTGCAGTTCAGAAAGCAAATATTTTCTACACCGTAAACAAGCAGCACAGAAAAGTGTCATGTAAAGTTTGGTCTTTTGAGCATTCAGAAGTACAGTGACTCAATCAGTTAGGAACTAGACATAATCATATCACATCGTCTTTGAAGAATAAAACAACAACTTAGTACCCTAATATTTTCAACTGTGAATAGCTGTATGACAATTGATAGCTTAGTTCCGAACGAATTTCTATAGTTTGATATCACATAGTTTGCTGTGTTTTTTATTTATTCAATTATAGATTCAGTTAAGTGCTTCCCTGTCTTAAATGGTGCTTTTTCTAAACTATCTCATGTTATCATTGTACATATGAGTTTACTCTATAAAATGTCATTAAAACTGGTCAAAGGTTGTTGCCTACTGCAGGTCCTTAACAGAAGAGTTAATTATATAATGCAGAAGCAAACTGAAACAATTTGATTCTTCAATTTTTAAATCCTTCATCTGTCACATAAGTTCTTTCCATGAACTTGAAATGGCTTGCAGTGTTTAGACTGTTAATTTCTGGTAAGGTTGCTTAATCATTGCTCGCTGAACAACTGATTTTTTCATATCTTTCTTTCTGCTTTTATTGATTATTTCTTACTGAAATTTTAATATCTTTCCATATAAATTCGGATTTCTGCTTTTTTATTTCTTTGCTAACATCTGGTTTACTGTTTGCCAGTTATGCACTAAATTTTGCTTTTTGGTCTATTTTGATAAAACCTATTTCATTATTTAGCCTAGTTAATGTTTTGGAGACTGGCAAATGTACTTTAACACAAAGCATGCAAAATATTAATTGCATCATGCAAATTAAAGTTATTTATGTAGCAGCAGTTTTATATTTGTTTTCCTTGGAATTATTTGGATAAGTATATATTCAATGGCAAACAACTATAAGAGCTATAAGAGCTATAAGAAAAATGAACTATGATTATGTGGTCTTCCCATAAGATTTCTATGATACCAACTAGAGAAATCTCTACATGCTAAAGTGACTTACTTGACAGATTGAATTGAATGAACATTCCCATGACCAGGGGACAATAAACAAGGCCAACTCTCAGAATCAAATATTCTTTCGCCAGTGTATCGGCATTTGATTTCTTTCTCTAGCAAAACAATATAAGAAAATGACTTCATGAAATATCAATTCTTTACAAAATTGTCACCAGCAATGAATAAATCAGGTTCAGTGCATATTAAAAAGGGTTATAACACAAAGGAGAAATTACAAGAAGTGTTAAGATAAATGTATTTAAACAAAAGACAGCATAGTAAAACAGTGAATATGATGATACTGCAAAAGTAGAACAAGGTGAACATGCTTGAATAATATTATGTTTTTAATGCAATAATTGTGACCTCATGCTCATTATAATAAAGTTAATTGAGTTATTTGCCAACATGGAGCTGCCTCTGTTTCTCTAAAAGCATTGAGGCTTTCTGCCAGAACAGGGAGCAGGTCAATGCATTTCTATTGATGCTGCAAAATTATAAATACAGATACCCATGACCCACAAATTTGTCAAAACTGCAAACATTTCAATAAGGAATGAAAAAATTTTAACAGTTATGTATGTTGAATACTGGATAATAAAATAGCAATTATTGGGCAGAAATTTAACATTGTCACTCTCAGTATTGAAATGAAGAACCAAACTTTTAGAAGAATGGAGGTTAAAAGTAAAAAGCACTATCCTACTTTCTGTAGTAGTTTTCTGATCATTTTCCGGGCTGTAAAATAATAGAAATACGATAAACTTAAGCTATAAGTGTAAACTGTAAATTAAAAATGCATTCTGTTTCTAATTCCTTCAATGTGGTCCAATAAAAATGGTATATGTGACAAGTTTTGACAAGTATAAACAAATAAAACTGCTTCATAAAAAAGGTAGTGAAAAACATACCTTGGTGCAATGTCATAACTTTTCACTTTCACAGCACCATATAGAACTTTGCTGGATATGAACAGAACATGAATAAATCTGCATGTCAGTCTCTATAGGATTTCAGTCCAAGCAAGATTTAATTGAACTAATATTTAAGCCATCATTATTTTCTTATCAGATTAAAGAAATAAGATTACATACTTCTAAAGAAATTATTTCAACTAAAATGCTGTCTTGCTTCAGAAAGTAGATATGAAAGCACTTATCCATTCTTAGAAAAAAATACCATTAGCATTCTTTCTTTATTCTAAAAATAGCAAACTATACATTTTTTGTTACTAATTTTATCAGGACTCAGTCTAATTAGACATCAATAACATGCACTGATCAAGATATCATTCTGATTACCAAAAGGTTTATGGCTGACCAACAGAATCAACAGAATGATTTGAAATTCAGTCTCCTAATCCATTTTGTGATTTAACCTTTTTGATTTTTGAAAAATACTTTAGTGAAGAAAATCTTGGGGAATTTCAACTGTCTTCTCTAAATACTCACTCTCCTTTCATGAGCTAGGTAGAATTCTTACCTGCACACAATATTCTCAAAAATGCAAAGACATTAGTAGGGTCCAATTTGCACAATGGAGGGCCTTAATAATTGGCGCCACTAATAAGCTTGGTTGAACAATTGAAAACTTACCAAATGCCATGCATTCCTGGGTGATCATGTAGCGGTATTGAAACGCCATTCTGCAGTACGAAAACTCCAAGAGTGAAGTATCTCGACTCTGCAATACTGAGATACAAGACCGGTGCCCCAAAAAAACGCTTTGATGTGGGGCTGAGTTCCTTGATTGGCAGCTCCAAATGGATATCAGATGGCTTTATCGAATTTGCCTGAATGGAAAAATACTTTTCGATAACGTTTAGGAAAGGAAAAGTCAGATTGGTTTGCTTTAAACCAGTCAAATCTCTCACTGCAGCATTATGTCATTCTTGTCAATATTGATGAACGGCGGTAAAAATCAAAACAAAAATAAACAAAGCCAAGTGTGCCCCGCCTCCCAAACTCCCTCATCCTTTAAAACCCTGGCCTACAACACGTGATGATGGTTATTGCTGTGGACAGTCAGACACTCCTCTGTCGATAGCCTAAAAAATTCTTCTAAAATCCAAACATTAACAAAGCTTAAAAGCAAAATTGATGTAGTAAGCATTGCTGGCCTAAATATTTCAGACTGACATATACTTACAAGACATTTCAGATTTTCAAAGTTACTTGCGAATGCAGTAGAGTCCTTTGATCTGAATGTAACTAAAGCCTGTCTTGCAATCTTTTGTATATTACTCATTCTTCACCTGGCGAGAACAGAACAGATAATTCACCATCGCTCAAGAACCGCAGCAGCCATGAGCCATGCTATCAGCATTACCAAGAAAAGTCTCCTCCGCCAGGTCTTCTCTGCGGAGCTTCGACTTGTCCTAAATTTGTAGGCATTATTTTCATTCCGCAAGCCTTCCAGCTTTCAACTAATTGTTGATGTTGACTCTAATAGAGTTTGTTTAACCAGTACTTCAAGGAAAGTAATTTACTTTTTCCTCCCCACAAACTAATGATAGTGATCATGACACTGGAAGGCAAAGTTTATTCTGCGGACTTGAATGTTCTTAAATTCATTTTTCGCCGTTTTCAAATGTGCTAACATTATCTTAAAAAGAAGAAACTTTGCTCAGCCTTTTCAATCCAAAAAATGAAAATTGTGAATGAAATCTCCAATACAAGCTTTACCAAAAGAAAGATCCGACCAAAGGGAACAAAAGTGAAAGAGAGTGAAAAAGATCAGCGTGTGACAAATTCATTGATTGGCAACGATTTACAGGATACAACACTACAGCAAACATAACCAAAAGGAAGCTGTCCTATCTACACGTGAACTTTACTACATTTCTGGATGTGTACAGCAAACTATTTTGATAAAATGACTCTGATTTCCTTACCACAAACCCTTCCTCGATCGTGTTTTTGCACCTACTATTTACGAAGCTACAAAAAGGCAGCAAACAGTTAAATTCCCGAAACCAACAATTAGACCTCTCACAGTTTGAATAAATACAATTTATGGCTTTAAAATTGCAAACGTCTTGATACGTTAAATTGGCGGAAATACTTTTTCGGACACAGTTGATGAAAAACCCTTTCAAATGATAAATTTTCTACACTGATAACCGTCCTACTTCTTATAGGCGACTAATACTGCAACAAGTCGCGAACATGTTTTCAATATTATATAAATTATCATGATTGGAAATCAAACGAGTATCCTTGCAACACGATTGCATGACAAAGCTATATATAAGCTGTGACTTCACCAGTGAACTGCAAAACAACAGTTCGATAATACCACGTGACCATACATAGACACACAACTCGATTACATTAATGGAAGCATTGCAACCGTAGCTGATTGGAACAAAACAGAAACTGTCTCAGTTGATAACTCTTAATAAAAATACAGCGCAAATTAACAATTTTGAGTCTGTTCTGTTATCTGCTTGCATCACATTTTCTCCAGCTTCTGGATCTCATCCAACAGTTTTTGGGAATCGGCACGGAAGTCGACGGGTGAGAGATTGGAGCAAATGACCTTGAGCCTTGATTCGTCCTGAAGTATAGATATTAAATGGATGTATGACTTGACATGGAAAACATAAGACAGTTCTAGATAAGCAACAGTAATAAGCAAGTTAACTTTGATAAACAACATTACACGCATGTGCAAAATTTATATGCGCAAAATTTATATGCACAAAATTTATATTCGCACAACAACAAAACAAGGAACTTTCAAAGAGTTTCCTTTATTTTGAATATGAAATAACAACTTGTACGGCTGTTTGAAAGCCCAAACATGACAGAGTTAAATAGTAATACATACATACGTAATACGTAAATAGTAATACATACGTTGTATGTGTCGACTTTGGCACGAAGTTTGAGGTTGTACATTTTGAAGGAAGCCTCTGCAAATAGATCTTCGAATGCCTTCTCGTCCTGAAGAAAAGAAGTGCTTTTTAATTATGGAAACCCTTTTTTACGGTGAATCTCAATCCTTTCTTACCAAATCATCAACGAACAGAAAATTTTGTTTTGGAATCAAAGAACACAACCATCTAAAAATATTTTTTAACACTGAGTAAACGAGTAATGTTTTTAAGCACCGTTTACTGAAAAATAAATTTTCTTGGTAGCCCACTAAAAGTATAGATAAGACAACAGCGACAACTAATCAAAGAATTAAGCAGCTTACAATTACATGATAAATTACTATCATCTACTCTGGAAGAAATATGAATAGCCAAGATCTCAAGATGATGAGATACGGCGCTTCAGCGCTTGGGTTTAGACAAAGACAATTTTGAACTGAGGAAGATCGAGCGCTTACGTTCTCCTTCATGCGTCCAACTTCCTGGGCAGTCGTTCCTAGAATTTGTTCACCACTATCTTGGAAACAAGTGACCCATTGACTTCCTGTTGAGTCGCAAATATTGGTCTGCAAAAACAGGTAAATGTTGGTCTAAAATTCTATTTAGACTTCCCAAGCAATGGAACAGAGCCTAATTGAGAGAATTAGACAAAAATAAGACATTGAAAATGCAAAAGGCGTTCCGTTAAAAGTTTTGACACGAGTAAGTGTCATTGTTGCGAGTGGGAGATTGAGCATGGTAGTTTAGACGAAAACTGTTGTACAGGCAATGAAATTTGCCTTTCAACTTTTGAGTATATAGGAAGCTACCATATGGCAAGAAAGCAAAAGCTCGCTACCTGTTTGCTAACAACCATCTGCTTTGTAAATAATTACAAAAAGATTAAAATTACTGCACTAAGAACCTAGTGGGACAAAATTGAGAATACAGAGTTATAAAGAGGTAGATGAAGAATGCAGGAAAATGAACTAGGCTTGGCACTCTCACCCCTAGAATCAGTCGATACTGGAAATCAGGGTAGAGCCGGTTGCACTTTTCACATCGAAATTGGTCGCCTTCGTCAACGACTTTCTTGTTGCATTCATCACTTGGACAGGCCTAATGAAAAACGATTCGTAAGATTTAGTAATGAATTATTAAAAGTTGCTCGAGCGGGTAGTTAAATACTCGAGCTGGAGTTTGCTTCCCAGCAGCTAGAAATCGGAGCAGCGACCAATGAAATCGCAAAGGAAGACTAGGTTTCACGGACATTCAAGATACAAGATTATAGACAAAAATACGTTCAAAGTTTGAATTAAAATTAAAAAAGATTACGGGTGTAGACAACTCAGACCATGAAACTTGAATACATATCGGGCTACAAAAGGTAAAAATCTTTTAAAGCATTTTCCCCGATCCCAATCTTCTAATAAGATTCGGGTTATCATTGCAAAAAGTTCTTCATCTAGGATAAACGGCTTATATATGGTGACAATACTATTCGTGGTGTTGTGGAGCTAATTTAACTTGAATATATTGATAGCAGATCTGAATATCACAAAGTGTTGATTATGCAACAGCAAAGACCATTTGTGAATTAAAGAAAACTTTTACCTTGTACAAGCAGTTTTCCTTTTTGAAGAAAATGGCGGATGCTCTAGTCGAGAAGTAGTCAGGCTAAAAATAAAACATTGGTTCCGTATAATTATCGTGACAAAACCATGTTTGATTCTTTTAAAACATTTGTGAATGAGCAAAAACTGACAAAATCAAAAACATCTAAATTTTAATCTGGTCGCTAAAGCTGATAGAGAAATTTTGTTACATTTTCTGTTATACTTTGCTGCAGCATGCTCCAATACATAAAACTATGAAAAAACGGAGGCTCACTTTGTCACCCATTCCAAGATTCTCCTCTTTCATTTGTGCCAGTGTTTTGAACTGTCCGGATATACCTGATAATTATATTGTTGGTGAAACTACAAGATTTGAACAATATGTCGGCCAATTCAGTAACACATACGACATGAAGTGCGCAAAATTCGGGTAGGACGAATTGCATCTTCACAACATACACAAAGTTATCAACTAAAGTATCTAAAAATCTTCTCCAATATAGATGCAACACCTTCTAGATACAACGACCTCTGTTTCAATACTGAAGAATTGAAGTTTTAATACTTATTTAAATCCAATCCAAATCGACAACTCAGGCTAAAAACTGAATTTCTATGATGAAGCAACCATTGGGTAATGATTAACTGTATACTGAAAGCCATGCAATTCAGAATTTAAAAAATTTCAAAAACCGTTTACCTCCTTCTGTTCGTTGCCCAGAAAGAGACTTCACGCCAGCATCTTTGCCAACTTTGTCGTACCTAGAACAAGTTGCAAAAGGATGTAAGCATTTGCAGATACTAGTAAACAAAACCCTTATTGGAAGGACGCGGAACAAAGAGCCACATTTCTGCATGCAAGTCCACAGAACGAAGACACAATTCTCCAAATGCTCTAAAGTCTCTAAAGAAAAGAAAAGCAAACCTCGGATATCGCTTGCCATTTCAAGAAAATCGCATATGGGTACATAATTGACAAAAAGAGTTTGATGATAGTGCAGAAAATAAAGCCTAGAGATTCGTAAATCGTACCATCCTCGTAGCGCATGGGCTTCTGGGATATCAGGATTGACGTGAAACACGCTGCTATTCATCACGGAAAGAGACCGTCCTAAGGGAAAGCGATTGTCCGTTAGAAGAGGGAATTTTGACAAAGGGGAAGTGTGACAAAGGGTAGGAAATGTGACAAAGGGTAGGAAATGTGACAAAGGGGAAGTGTGACAAAGGGTAGGAAATGTGACAAAGGGGAAGTGTGACAAAGGGTAGGAAATGTGACAAAGAGGAAGTGTGACAAAAAGTTACATTTCCTTCTATATAACTTGTTTACTATAACGTTGCTAATGTTAAAGATACTGAAGAAAGAGCATAAGGAAGGTGATGTTTGTATACTTGCAGAAAAATTAGATCAGGGCATGAAAGCTCTATTTTCACAGCATTAAGTATCAACTACATGAGAAAGCTTGCTATTAATGACGTCAGGTGAACATACCTCCAAAATCAGAAACCTTGGCTCCTTTCACTGCAACGACCGGGCTCGTATTCATATGTTCATCGAACGTTTCAGCCTAGCAATTAAAAAGATTTGCTAAGCAGATAATGATGAAGCGGTAAGACGGTTCTAAAGGCATTGAGTCATGATAAATTCATGGGCGGGGCTTTGTCTGTTTCCATGTGATAAAATTGTTTTCATGTGATCAGACAACTGCGAGGTTACAGCATCATGTGTGCAGTTTGCTTGACAGCCAATCAGATTGGCGAAGCTAGCAGAATGACTCAGCAATTTTTGCGATTTGGTTATACGCTTTCTGTCGAAGCTCGATAACAGTAAGTTATTTGAATAAAATTCAATGACAGCATTGCTCAAATAAGTAGCCGGGTGTGTCGTAGATTGCATATTTTTTCATGTAGTTCCCACACTGGGAAGGGCACATTGATCGTATGTCTAGGCTTTCTTTGCACCAGAGCTAGAGATAGAACCGACTTCTTTATGGAAAACCATTACTGTGAGTTATAGCTGCTAGAATACCGTAAACAAAGTTGTCAAAAAGCGTTACACGTGAGAGTTGAGTGATAGGGTGTAATGCTTTTATTTTTTATCTTTCAAATTTCTAATTTCAAATGTGCTTCTAATGTCTTTAATAGTCTTTGCCATGGACACACGGCAGTGTATTTTTACTTTAAATTTTAAAAAGCCTCTTTCTTTAATAAGCCCCGGCCTCTAAGACTGACAAATTCCAGGTATGAAAGACCCGATACCTAATAGAGTTTTTACGGTAAGCGCCAACTGTCCTACCTGATCTCCCCAGAGAGTAACATTGACACATGCTTCAGACCGATCAACCACGTTGATGTCTCTTTTGGAAACCTATCATAGCAAAAACAAGATAGAAATTATGTCATATATTTGGGGTAAAAACAGTATGAATAAAAGGAGAGAGAGCCTTAAGGACAGCTCAAAACAGTACTATTTGCGAGCTGCTGGAAAATAAGACAACTCTTTTAAAGGGAGATATAATTGTATTCTTTATAGCGCTATATTAAATATCTAAAGAACATACAACCAAAGTACAAGTCTTTAAAAATCAACTGCTTATTCCACACATATATTCTTGATAAAGGAAATTTACTTGTTTGTTGGTGGTTCGTGTTGTAATCTGGACAACATCTTGTGCACTTTTTACGACTCCAATCACATCTAGAGTAAAGAAATCATTTTTACACTTGCTACTTCAGAAAACAATAGATCGTAATAGTATACCGGATATAAGATGGGCAAACACATTGATATGTAGTTTCTAGAGAGATGAGGTTTATTGATATCTCACCCACTATTGCGTCCTTGTTGACATTCTCCAGGTCACTGATGTTCACGAAATTGAACTGAACTTGTGGTAAATCAACACTTTCTGTGCACTAAAAAAGGTTCAAATACTGTATCAATAAATGGGGTTATAAAAGTGCTACGTCACAAAAGATGAAACCTTTACAAGATGAAACAGAAGAGCAAGAAGAAGTTAATGAGCATAACAACTTAAGAATGGAATAGAATTCAATGCGTCAATGTAATGTGAACAATGGACCACAACAACTACAAACATAGAGGCTGGTCCAAACGGGTCAATCAATTATGACCAATATCTTCATTCAAAAATACACTATTGCAATCAAAGCACAATACTTAAAAATAGGGCAACTAACCGGTTCTATCATAGAATCATTGTTCAAGTACATTTCATAGTCATTCTTCAGTGATGTGTACTGTTTATTTGCTGTTCTCAATGATCCCTTTGAAATGTAATAAATCTGCAAAAACAAAAACAAAACCTATTCTAGTGCTGCAACACAGGGAGAAGTGCCTTTAAGAAGCTGGCAACGATAAAAAGAAAGCATTATGTCAATGACTACATATCAACTGCCAATGACTTTGCCTTCTAATGACTCCCATTTTTAGGTAACCTCTGGTTCTTTACCATAGCTGAAACATTTCACAATTATCCTCTTGACCCCCTGAAGGCCAAATTTGGAAATTAGAGTTTCTTGGGCAACCTTCATTTTAGGCCCACAAGACTCAATCTATGCAACATACACTCATTTTAAAAACATAAGTGTCACTTTATTGGAAATCCGCAAACCTTTCCAAGCTCTAATGTCTCATAAAACTTGTCAACAGCATCATTGAAGCCAGTGGCTTTTATCTCTCCCTGCAAAAACACCCTGATAGTTTAAGCTGATACAAAAAATGGCAATACACTGTTTAAAAGACAGACAGCAGCCATTTGATCACAGCTATCATAAAGTGCAAAGTTCAAACTTCTTTTTCTAAAAAATTAACTTAGGTTTACTTCAAACTTGTTACAGCTTTGATGAATAAGCAACCCGACACAGGGCAGTCCTAGCTAAAGACTGAAATACTAACTATAGAAATGATAATAAAACTTTGATAAAATTAATGACTGAAGTAAGAGATTAGGTTTTTATCATCAAAAACCAAAAGGCAAGCATTGTAAGGCATTTCTAGCTATGGAACAAAATACTACTCAAATGGAACAATGATAATGTATATTTTGCATGCAGTTAAATATCTTACTCACAACCTATTCAATTATATCAAAAGTTCCCTGATAAAATAGATCCACCAGACAATTCAATGAATGTTGTGCTGAACATCTCAATGCAATAAAATGAAAAGTGTTATATGGTATCATGTCTCATAAAATTTAGAGGATGAATAGGAAAACACAAGAGATTTCCACTTACAGTCTCATCTAACAAATCAACACTAAAAAGTTTTCCTTCTCCTCTTGAGTTGCTCCATGTCCTTATTGAGCTTTTATTAGTCACTCTTGCCCTTATTGTCCATCTAAAAGAAAATCCAGTAAATACAAAAGAGAAGTGACAAATGTCTAAATATTTTACTTTCCAACATGGCAAGAAATGGTATCTCCCGAAAGTTAATTTAATAAAAGAAAATTTGTATTGCAAGATACCTGTTCTGGTACGGTGTTAGGCTGCCGATTGGATGAACAATCATACCCCCTGCTGCGTGAGGCTTGCTTTGCATCTTTGAACTGAAACGAGTAAAATATTCTAAGAATACCAACAAAATGCCACTCATTGAAATGTCCATGTGTAGTTGCTAGATGTTGGCAGATCAGAGATGATAATAATAGTATGTGAGTGACAGAGAGATGTAAAGCATTGCCCAATCAGAGAAGGAGTATATACAGTACAATGGGCAAATTACAACCCTTACAAAATTGCCTATCAGAAAGGGGGCAGATTTACAAAAGTAATGATAAACAATATCTTGTTTTCAAATGCAAAAGCTCTAGCAATGAATGTAAAACTGTATTAAAATTGTAATCTTGCCTTGATGAAAATTAAGGCCCTTTACAAAATGAGATACATCAAAACAAAATGTGCTCTTTTTTGGCACCCCTAAAGAAAGTCTCGCCTAATGTAGCCCCGGGAGAATGTCCAATTATTGAACCAACCATGATACTATGGTCGTGTGAGAATTAATTCTGTTTCATATTTAGTCTCCCTCACTAGTCTTTTTCAGACCCACATAACAGACAAGATATGAAACTGCTTTCTGCCAGTTCAACCTTCTCTGCAATGCATTCTGTTTAACAACTGATAAACTCTCAAGAACGCCATTTGACATTTATACTTAGCCAAGATTAAAACCTGACTCATTGGCCCATTTGGTGCCATTGGCAACTCATAAGCAGCTTCCTGTGGGCATCAAGCAGTGACTTTTTGACACAAAACTATAGTTGGCTAAATTCTAAAAGTGGAAGTTTTTTTTATTCCATCAACGAAAGCTTTTGCACAAACCAAAAAACCGCAACAGGCACGGCTGAGCACCTTTCCGCAACATGAAAATGATCCACATCCTGTAAATAGTGCTCATCATACATTTATCAAGGTTGTTAATTTTGAGCTAAAATAGCTTCAAGAAACAACTCACCCTCCACCATAAAAGGCACCACCACCCTTACTTGCACCATAGGGGTTTGATTGGCCATGAGCTGTTCCATTACCAAATGCTAAAATTTCAAGGGAGCAATAAGGAAAACTAAATTGTTGTTTACCAACACGAAAGATCGATTCAGGCTTAAGGAAACCCATCAACCAACTGCTACTTGGGCTTCAAAGGATTTTTTTAATCAGATTTTTTGTGAAAAGCAATGCATTTTCAATAATCCTGATGTATGGGTTTTGAGGGGCATTTATCATATGGCAGGGTTATAACCTTTTAAGTCACAAAAAATCATTTGTCACCTTGGCTGCATGGCAAAGATATCACCTTTTTTCAAGACAAATAACTTATGTGGGCCTCCATACCTTTTTTAGCAATTTCAGAATCATTACCTTTTTCAGAATCATTTCCATGCCTTTACTAATTATTTAGGATATTTAATTAGTCAAGTTTATTTAGATATTTAATTAGGCAATTTCAAAAACATAACTTTTCTCAATAAACCAATAGTATTCTGCACTGATGGAGCCTTTAATAATTATTTAGGATTTTTAATTAGTTAAGTTGCTTGCCATATACATTCTATACCAAGTGTATGACTCATTCATGCCTCAACATAATACACTGATTAAAATGACACATTAAATAGTATCTAAAGAAATTTAAAATGAGCTACCTTTTTCTGAATTCCTTAATGGCTGCTTCTGCTGATTAAAACTTTGATGCTGATCTTTTGCTCCATCTACAAAGGTACATTTTTTAAAAAAAACCTGCAAACTTTGCAAACAAAATAATGGAAAAAATTTAGATTAAAGGCTTTCTTTATTACGTCAAACAAGATAGGTCACCAAAACCAATGGATGTCAAAAAAGCTTTGGACAAACCTTTAAATTTTAATGCTTAACCACATTTTTTTCTTGGTAATGATATCAAAATGACTCACTTTGCGATTTCATTTCCTTTGCCATCTCTTCAATGACTGTTATTTGATCACTAAGCTGTTCAGGCTGACCAATTTTGCCAGAAATGTCTGACGCTGGCTTGATTATCTTCATTCCCAAAACCACAATGACTTTTCTAAAATTTAAAAGTTCCAGATAACATTTTTTTTAAATTTAATTCTTTTGTAAACCCTCATGTGGCAGTGACTAACGGTAATCAACACCAGTTGTTCTTAGAAATTAGGAATTTACAGAAGCAGAGGTACCCAAGCAAGAAACGACCTTACACAAACCTAACAGTGCAAAAATGAAGATAAATGGACTAATTTCCAGAAACAACTATTCACTGTCTTATCTTATTATATATGAGGGAAAATGACCAAAGTCATAAAGAATGGTCTGCAAATATAATTTTGCTACATTATAAACAAATCTTTTAAGCAAATATGTTGCATTGATACTGGTTATGTTTTGTTACTTATAGCACCTACTTGTAGCTTAACTGAAAACTTGCATAGGCATAAATATATTGCATCTAGAGTAGATATTTCCTTAGTATATACAATGCTAACCTTGTATTTTGTGCCACATTACAAGTATACTGTTCCAGTTGAGCAATACATTTTGCCTCAATATTTCCCATTTCCACCATTTCATTCAATTGCGTTCCAAGCATTGCAGCTGGAAGTCAATAGCAATCACAAACTTGCAAATACTATTAAAATGTTGTAAACAGCAAAATGCAAGGAGGCTTTCCAAACATGTCAAAAATCTTTAACAAAGACAATTATATGCAATGTAAATGAAACAAAAAGGTTAAACTTATAAGAAAAAAATTACATGACCTGTAATCACTTTTGAATCACAGAAAAAAGTGTTCATTGCCTGACTTGGCATCTTGATGTGCTTGGTGGGCAACATTCTTAGCACGTAAACTTTCATGAAGATAAGTAATAAATGGTACTTTTGCTTAAAAATGAAATAATAGTTACTTAAGTTTATTAGCTAAATCATAGTAATTATTAATCTGAACACACTTACAAGTATAATAGTTCTGGCCATCTGACAAAACAACTCTGTGAACAAAGTCACGAAAATAATGAAAAAGGATAATTTAAAACTTTGCAAAATCCAAGAGTGAACAAATTCAAACTGAATTTCAACAACATCATATTAAAACAAAGTACAAAAGAAGATAAAACATACCATTTAAAAAAGTGCAGATAAAGAAAAATGGATCCATGCCAAATTGATGAATAAGCAAGCAACAAATTTGTAAATAAATACCTGAACCTGTCAGGGCCTTTCGTTGACTGAAGTTTTTTCAAACCCTATAACAAAGAAATTCAAACCAATTAATAACATACTGAGTTTACAACAAATATGAAAAATGCAACAACAAGATGCAAGACCACTTTAATATTCTTGGTATAAAGCAAGCATCATTGTGATGGAAATTCCTAGCAAACCTGATAACAATGTTAGGTCAACTCCCCCCTTTCCCTAGCCCTTTCAATAATAGATGCATGATTAAAAGAGACATGGCTAGAACTTTGCAAAACTAGTGAAAGGAATGAAACAAACTTACAAGCACTTGTACCACTGGATTGGAAGGAAGGTTGTCCCCATCAGCAACCAAAATTTCCTGTAAAAGAAAATTACTTATGTAAAAAACAAAAGAAAAACAAGCAATTGCCTTAAGGGATATAAATAGGGCATGGTTTTACAGGTAATTTGTCAAACTTTGACTAAATAACAAGAAACCTGACTACCTAAAACTCATAATAGCACAATATTAAAATCAAATTGCTGTAGAAAGAAGGGATCCTGCAAAAAGTGAAATTTCAGAAAACCCTGAGAAATTTTGCTACCTTCCTCATCTGATTAAATGGCTATATTCATTTGGAGGGTTGATGCCATGCAAGTGAAGGGATCTCAGGAATACCAAGTTTTTATGGTTGAAATTATATTTATCCATCCTATTTCATTTGCCTACTGTACTGAAATGATGAATAGCAAACATTGTCAGTAGCTGATTAAGCCACTGTCTTCAACTTGCGGTACATGCATGTAACATCAGTGGTGATTGGCCACAACATTGGCACTTGTTCTTGTTATTACAAACAGCATCTTTGCATAATCTTGAAGACTGTGTGATTGAGTCACATTGACCAAACACCAAACTGCCAATCATTATAATTTCACTTTTGCGAAAGTCTTTTGCTAAATCATCCTAACTTATAACTTAACATCCTATAACTTACAGCCTGTAAGACTTTAGTATACACTTTCTTTCCTTTCTAAACAGAGATATTAGACTTTGGCAACCACTTTGCATAAATATTCAAGATGTTTTTATTATTTACCTGCTGCAACACAAAATAAACGGTACCCAACAAGTCTCGTAACTTTACGTAATACTTGACGGGCTCTTACAAGCTGA
Organism: Nemopilema nomurai; assembly: GCA_003864495.1. Classification (NCBI taxonomy): domain Eukaryota; kingdom Metazoa; phylum Cnidaria; class Scyphozoa; order Rhizostomeae; family Rhizostomatidae; genus Nemopilema; species Nemopilema nomurai. The sequence continues at coordinate 1,996,765 of ML133478.1, forward strand.
ACACCACTAAGTCGTCAACACGGCATGTAACTGAAATTTGGTAATAAGTTCGATGCCCACATTTGACTAACCAATGTTGATATATTAATCTGGGTAAAGTGGTAGATGGTATCAAACTGATTTAGTACAACATACTTTGAGCTTTTGCGTTGACTTTTCATAATTTAGATGTCAACCAGTCTGCACAATTCTTTTTCAGGAATCAAATTTGCAATCTTTTGATAGTTTAATAGCAAAAAACTAGTAACTAAATATAGCAGCAGTAAACAGATACCTTGATAACCCCTGTTGATAGCATTGACATCGACATTATGATAAAATTTCGTAGGACAAGATTTCGGTCGTGTGTGTCTCGATCGCCCGGTCCTTCGCGCCAAATTTCGACGACGCATGCCTAGAGTCTTCAACGCGCCTATTTGGTGAGCCTCTTTCTCGCGCCGGGATCCTCTCTATCCGTTGCTATCACTGGTCTCTATCAAAAATAACTTTATAAAAGTAATTTTTCGACGAAGGATGCTCTCTCCAAACATATCCGTGAAATTCCAGGCTAGCTAGTCATTCAAAGCTGATATCCCGTAATGCACGATCAAGCCTGCTCTATGACGTACCGTTTGAAGTTTGCAAAGGAACTATCCATAAAGGACGTTGCGCTATGCAACTATCCGTTATGTATCCATGTACATAAGATTCTTCAAAATAATTTCTTGAAATCAATGGCAACCTATTGTTGTGAAGACCTATGAGACAAGATTTTGTACAACATGACTGTCTTCCATGTTGATAAGATGTCTTCCATGTCGTTAATACAGCAAGCTTTCGAACCCAGGCACATATGAACACATCGATGTTAATGCTGCTGATGAAGTTAAAGAGCCCAAGTGGAATAAAAACAACTTTCTGTGCTTCACACTGTCTACATATTGTGCAAATATAGCTATACGCCAATTCTTAAGTTAAAAGATGACATTTACAATGCAATTTCAAGTACATACGACAATTTTATCTGATACCATAAAACATATTTTTTATCTATTTTCAGGAACTGCCGATAAAAGTCGTTAGCTTGTGACTACTTTTACTCTACAGGCGAAATACAGTTCGATTTCCCTATCTTCATATTACTTGACAGCATGTTGCAAAATACGATCTATAAAAATTTTGCTGAAATTCTGAAATGATGGAAGTTATCCTTTTGTCATCAACTGCCCTAACATTTTGTGACTACTTTTCAAGAAAAAACAAAATTACTGCCCAAAGTTAGATATCACCACGTTCGGCCTTGCCATGGCAAAATAGTATGAAATATACTGAAATATTATTGAACATATTCGGATTGTCTTCATTACATGAAACTTGTTGAAATAAGAGGGCAAGAAGAAGATAAGGGGGTCCTGAAATTTACATGGTATGCGGATTGATAAAATCGAAGTCCTATGCGCCCAGTTACGAATAAACAGGATAAAAATCGCCGTTATCTAATTTCCAAATATAGAGATATTTCCCATCGCAAGAGCATCCAATTAATCGAGGCTACATAACTGCTAAAAAGGAGATGGATTTTACAGAACACGGAAGATGAGATAAATGCTATACCCCATGGTACAATAGGTGATCTATAATAGCGTGGTATTATACAATAAGGCCCGAGGTATTTGGCCAAAATTAGCCATTGTTACAACACAACAGCAACAACATTCATTTGCTTGCTATGTGGTGGCCAATCAAGACTTTGAGCTTTGCTAAAAGAAACCCACGTGACATGCTCCATATACAAAAACAGCACGTTAATGAACTACCCTCGTAAAATAGTCATTTTTGGAAAAATAGCGCTAGATGAAATGAGTGAAAAGGCAAATTAGATTTGACGCTCAAGCAAACAAAGTCTATCAGAAGGAATGGGGTGGGGTCTTTTCCTGAATTTTATTATACTATTTATAACGAGTTATCTGAATAGCTGTTGAACATATTTAAATTCTGCCAGAGTTGAAAATCATGGATGAACTTGAGATGTATCTTCAATCAAAAACTATTAATGACATAAAGTAACCGCAAACATAACCGCTATGCGTACAAATGCTATTACCTAATTATCCAAATGCCCCTGAAAATACCATCACTAGAAAATGTACAGTCCTTTTCTACAAATCTTTAATGTACAGGGTAAAAAGACATCGGCTAAAATCCCCATTAATGTTGAAAGTAATAAACAAATGGAGAAAGACCGACACATCCATGGAAGCAACATCTGCGATATAGCAACAGCAGGATGCAATCGTTTGTTCCTTGGATCTCCAGCCTGAATCTCAATTGCTGGTTTGTGAATCCGCGGGTATCGCTGTAAGAGGAACGCAATCACTTCCCTTTGAGTTTGGAGAATATCTTCTTTCCCTTGGCAAGGAAGCCTTTCTTCTTCTTTGTTTTAGGGCTGTCCACTGGACTTGCGCCACTGATTGAAGCTGCAGACGATTTTCGACTGGAACTCTGCAGAAAAATCAAATCTTATCAAGAGTCAACCCAGAATGCCAGTTCCACCATTCTAAGTTCTTGGTTAACAAAACTTGAACGAGCATAAACAAATATGTTCGTTCATAATTACCAAATAATACCAATTGAAGCTTGATGATAGAGTTTCATAAACGTTGCGAAATAATCAATGAAGCTCCCGAAATAATCAAATGAAACTTAAATGGAAGGGTAACTAATCATGGGAGTTTGAGCGTAAATCAAATTTTAATTATCATTTTTCAGCACACTTTTTACCCAAAGCCCCATTTTCCAGGTAATACAGGGCAGGGAAAATGTTCGCTCTATGAATGTGCACTTTTCCAAACAAATGCCTTTGAAGATGCCCGTAACGTGGAAGAAGCTGGCAAGGTGGTTTACCGAATTGAAACATTGTCTTTAAACTATCAACGTAAAATCTATTCAATGAGACAAAATGTCAAGATGTTTTGCTACATAAATAAAACGTTTGGAAAAATATCTGTTATGCGTAATGGTAGTTTGAGTGAAGTACATTGAAAATATAGATACAAGGCCAACTTTGGCAGCCTTTAAAAGACCCGGGTCATTCCAATACTTTTACCAAATAGTAACGAAGCGAAAACCTTGGAAGTGATTTTAAGGTTGGGTGCTCATTGATGCCACCTGTAACTTTGATTATTTGCGCTAACATGGAAAACATCTCCAAATGATTGACTTGTGTTCAAAGTCACTCAACCAGGTGGTCAGGGGCAGCTCGTGATTCACCGACGCTCACCGTACAACTCGGCGACAAAAACTGATCCGAAAAACAAATAACAAAGTTTGAACGAATTTTAATATTTAAAACAGACATAATTCCAGGTTGACAACCGACAGTGACTGACAGGACACGAGTGATTTTGCGGACGTGATTGGTCGCTGAGCTGTCGAAGATCAATGAGGATAGTTTGATTGTTGCCAGTTACTGAATCGGGTTGAATCGAAAGAAATTGGTTTTGTAAACAAATTGCCTAGTTTGTGGTTATCGAAGTAGCCTGCTCGTGATGCAGGTGTGAAGAGAAGATATGCAACCGCGGATAAGCAATGTGGCAGAGATAAACCGCTCCAGCTAGAGTTAGAAGGAAGGCATCGGTTAGAGACATTGAATCGGCGAAATGCAGCAGAGAAAGAACTATGAGCTCTCTGGAGCTACAATTCTGACGCTATTGGTTTGCTATTTAATATGCGGCACAAGAACGGATGCTGCTGGAAACTATGTGAAAAGCTTCGAGGACTTTAAAATAAAAGAGAAACGAAACCCTATCCCAGCACTGACTCGTGATCTACAATATAATGTTGACTATATAAATAATCCATGTTTACTCGCACCAACAGCGGAAATAGCCCCGTTGCTGGATATTGATGAGTTGCAAAGGCAATACAAGGTATGTGTGGTGCAGTGAAATAAAACAAAATTGTGGATGGTTATCTGTCTATGGGGAACTATAGATTCCGCACGCAAGTCAAACTTCGTCTGTGATTAAAGATAGCCTTCATTCATTAAAGAAAGGCATATAAGAAGACTGTCTGGACACCAGCAGTCATCACTTAAATTCACTCGATAGTTGAGTTTATTATGAAATTCTCTGTGATGCTGCAAACACTTTATCACAAACTATTCACTATATATAGTGGTCTAGGTGCTAGTTTGTGACGGGGGGGGGGGGGGGGGGGATAGTGAACGCCAAGTGACAAAGGTTGGGTACGACTAGCTTGTCTCGAGGATGCTAAAATCTTTTCTGAGAACCTTGCTGCTTCCTCTAGCTTAAAAGAATATCGGTTACTTGAGATCTACACAAAGCTTTCCAATTGGTTAAATCTTAAATCTTCCTTGAATTGTAAAAGTAGAATCTGACAATAAAAATAACGAACAAAGAGTATGAATCAGCTTCATTTATCAACAGGCAACCAGAAAAGCCCTTCTCAGCCAAAGCCAACTCGAACATTCGAAACAACTCTACCACAAAATGATTCTCGAGGGATACTTACTAATGGCATGCATGATTAGAGTGGAGTTTGGAAGCTCGAAAGCGGAGAGAATGATTGACAAGTGGACGTCCGGATATGACAATCCATCGTTCAAACAAGTGATCGAGGACAACTTGAAGTCTGTCTTAGACATTGCTGACTCAGCAGTGTCGATAAAGCAGTGCAGACATTGGGTTGTCATGGCAACACGGTACAACGAATTCCAAGTGCCAGCATCGACAAGCACCCAGAGCGTGTTCGACTACTTGACGGACAAGCTGAGCATAGGCAGTGGGTCGCTGGCAAAAGTCGGACCATACACTGGCTCCATAATCATGCGCTGCTTACAGACAGTACCGGGACTCAACAAGGGCGAGAAAGAACGCGTTTCCAAGTTGGTCGGAGCTGGTCAGCAGTTTACATACCAGCTGATCGGAGCATCAATGTCGCGGATTCTCGGGCATCACAGCAGCGCGGACCTGCTGCGCATCATCGCCCACGACCTGAACCGCGCGGGAAAGCTGGAACGCGACGAGGTCCGGAAACGGGTGCGGTTCCTTGTCAGCGGATTCAGGCTAAGCGAAGTGTGCAAGAGAGGAAAGACTGACCAGGACTGCCTTGAAGCCGTTGAGGCGGATTTCTCGGCTCACACTCCTCAAGAGGACCCCACAATACCTCCACACCTTCTACATCCAGCCTTGGCACCCCCCGTGAAAACAAAGCCGGCTCTTGAAGAACAACTAAAACAAATGTTAGGGGACGATAAACCCGCAGAGCCGGTGAAACCTGCAAAACCAGAACCTAACAAGGCCGGGGGGAACCCGCTCACTAACAAAATCGGGAAGCAGCCTCTAACACACAGGCCGTCTGGAACCCAACCACTACCAACGAAAATAGGAGCTGACCACTCCGGAATAACTGCAGTGGGGCATCCCCCTAACGAGGCACCTGACCATCCATTGGTCCACCATGTTGGCGAAGACTGGCCTTTAGACGTGCACCCGGAACATTTAGCAAGTACAGCGGACGAACTGGTGAACAAAGTCAACGAGCTTGAGAATCCACTCATTACAGCAATAATGGCGAACAAGAACCCAGAGCTGCTGAAGGTGCTGCAAGAAAGTGGCAGCCCAGAGTTGCTTCAAACACTGCTGAGCTCTTCCACGCCGTTGGTAAACACCGGAGCCAAAGAGAGTTTCCATCAAATGACGCGGAAGCAAAAGGCAAGGATTCGACTACAGCAGCTGCTTGCGGCATTCAAGGGCAACAAACAGAAGCTGACCAACGCAATCAAAGCACACGCACGACTAAGACTGCTTTCGTACCTGAGGAATCACAGGAATTCGAAGTTACTGAACCTGATGAAGATGAAATACAAGGAGCCACTGTTGGCACAAGTAGCGGCACACGAGAATCTGAACAAAATGGACCATGAAGAGGGTCACCACCAGCCGACAATGGTGAACTTCAAAGTCAAGCCGAAGATGACGTCTGAAAAGGCGCTGGAGTTGTTGAAGCTGCTGGAACTGAAGCACGAGGCACAGAATGCGAAAATCCACCCAAGTGCGATGCAGCCAGGCCGGGAAATCCTTGACGAGTTGAAGGATGAGCTCAGCACTCTTGGGTTCAAACACAAGCACAAACCTGCCCAGTATGTTGACAATACCCTGGTCCATTTCGGAGACCAGTTGTCAACAGGCGTCGGGCTCCCCATGGACTATGAGGCGGGAAAGGCCATTGATTCATACGCTAATGGCAAACACCATCGCAACCCGTTTCAATACGATGAGGACTGGAAAGGATCCATGTGGCACAGCAGAAGACACCACCATCACCGACCAAATAATCAAGGGTGGTTTTTCAATCAGCTACATCCGGGATTTATAAACCATATTAATGAGAATACAATGCAACATCCGATAGGGAATTACCAATCAGTGGGGATGACCCCGGGGAAAATGGCAAAGCAGAACGAGGCTGGAAACTTGATGTCAGAAGATATAACAGCGACGCTTGGTGGTGATAGCGGAGGTGAAAACAAAGGCAATTTGAAGAACGTCTTAAAGGATATCGCGTCTAATAGCATGGATTCGAACGATGTTGAGAACCTTATGTCTAACTTGCCAGGCATAGTCGGGCATCACGTGGGAAAAGGGGAAATCCACGACATTCTTGCACAGTTTGCCAAGACGCACAGCAAGCCAGCCAGCAGGGAACAAGGCAACCGCGAAATGGCGCAGCTGGATAGTGGCAGTAACTTCGGAGGTGAAAACACTGCCAATGCCCGGCAGCAAGGGACTGGGTTGCTGGATCAACAAGGGCCTAGCATGTTGACGAATGAAGTGGCACCACCGCAGAAGCATTTGCAGCCGCAGAAGATCGTGGAGATGGTTGAACAGAGCCAGCAGATTGGCGATGAAGGACACCCCGAGGAGGCATTCGACAGTGCCGGGTTTCAGAACATGATGCCTCATGGGGTAATGGAAAAGACTGGGCATGGAAGTGAACAGGTGATCCATATCCGTCCGAAGCAGACAGCCATTCACGTGAGCGGATATGGGCCTGGGGGTCAAGGGGGGAATGCCATGAGCCTCGAACGCCTTTTGAATGCTCAAGGGCAGAGCGACGAGAACTACGCAGGAATAAATGAAAACGCTGCGAGGCCCAAGGTAGACCTACTGAATCTAAACGGCAGGATACAGGGGATAGAAGGACTCGACGAAGACAAAATGGCCTTCAAAAATTACGAGTCGTTTGGTGGTGTTGGTAAGACAGTCCAAAGTCTGCCGTCATCAAACGGCTGGCCTTCTTTTGATTCGGAGGCAGCAAAAGAGTTGAAAGAGCAGGAGAGCTTCGATTCTGATGTACTTGAAAAAGAGGCCAAGGCCGTGCACCACCTCTCTTCCGTGAAGCCGACAACAATCAATACGAACTACCTCGAGTCTCTTTCGAGTGAGAACTTCGACCATGATGGATCCAGACAAGTCACAGTGACCCAAGCAGCAAAGCAGGATCCTATTGACGATTACATGGATTACATCCACAAACAAGACGCTGTGGACGAGGATTACGCCCAGCACTACTACAAAAATAACAACAACAACAACGTACTGTCTGGGAATACCGGGTTCAACACAGACTTTGAGTATCAGCAGTTCGAAAAGAAGTCATCGCTCAAGAAGCAGGGTGATACGAAGAGTCCTAGGAAGAATGGCTTGAAACAGGCAAAGGCCAAGCAACTAGGTGCGGGTGTAAACAAAGGGAGTCGACCCGGAAATAAAAGTAGCCTCTCCCCCCAGGCTGGTTTGAAAGGAAATCGAAAAGATGTCAAACCGAGGCAAAACGGAGCCAAAAACAAGCAACAGGAAAGCAACTTGAAAAGAGTTGGACAAAAAGCGGCCCGGGCAAAAAACAAAGTGGAGCAGAATCGACAAAAGATGGTTGCTGGAAACAAAGGAAAGGCAAAGGCTGGTCAGCCAAATAAAAATCGACAGGGGAATCTGAAAGCACAGCAAAGGAATGGTGGAAATAAAAACAAAGCCATTAGTGAAAATAAGAAAACGAAAAATAAAGGGAAACAAAATAACAAAAAGGTAAATAATGCCTCGAAGAAGCCACAGAATCACAGAAAAGATAATTCGAAAGAGAAGGCGATGAATATTCTATGATGACCAGGCAGAGAGAAATAGAACTGCCATAAAGCTGTTGATCGGAGCCCGCTGATGGCCCTTTGGGTGAAGCGGGAAGACTGAGGAACTATGGCATAGTGAAATGATGGGCTTTAAGTTCGCCCTTTGAAACCGCACAGTGAGGTGAAAACGTGACTGTGACAGTTTGGTGCTTGAAAGAAGAGACAAGGAGGGCGCATTGGTAAGAGATATGTGATAAATCGACAGTAACGCGGTGCGATTCTGAAGCAATTCGAAGCACAGATAAACAGACAATGGAAAAGATATCAATTCAACAGAAGAACGATCGATGAATGTTACGAACACGTGCGATGAATCAATTATTCATTGGACACTCTGAAAAAAAATCATTGAATCGTGGAACAAAGTGAATATTAGTCCGCTTGGCCATCAGTTCTTAGTGAGATTATTGTGTATAGTATATAAAACATTTATTGTAAGTTAATGTTATTTTGTAACTTTGTAGTGTATTTTTAATAGGCCATTGTCATGACGATGATTAAACACGTTGGAAAGAACCAGGCCTCTTAACCACGTCGTGAGCCTGAACACAATGCCACGGGGCAATAACAGATAGTGTCTTGCATACATTACTGCCGAAGAATAGGACACATTTCATGGCGACCTGGTACAAGAAAGGAACTGTTGGCCTAATAAAAACACGTCGGTGTACGAATGGAAATGCGAGTATTGAGCAGGTGAAACGTGCTGCGATGGATATGAGTCTAGCACAGAGTTGAATATAGCATCAGAAGAATGATTTAAACTGGTCTGATGCTTCTATGTGGCAAAAGCCCTTGAGCCAAGCCGATATAAAAACGCTCAATGAAATATTCATTACTCGCAATAGTGAACTCATGGGCGTATTTGAACTTTATATTAATTGCACGAAGATTGCGCATCGATTTTGGTTAACTTAATATGATGAAAGCAAGGGGCCTACCTGAATACTAGGACTCGTCGCTCCCATATTTATCTCGAATTCTTCTGATTCGGATGGAAGAGGGCAGTCTTCTAAAAAGTTGCTAGGCACTAAGCCTCTCTCGCCACTAGTTTGAGCCTGCGAATAGAAATAGGATTTTAATCAGAACAGGGATTATGACAAAGCAAAGGATGAAAATGAAGACAATGAAACCGTGCCAAGGACAACAAACACATTCAACTCCATAATCCTGCTTCAAATAATTAAAAAATTCCAATATGTGGCTTGTATTATGCGCTCTGATATATCGACGTTTATAAACATCGATGATGTGTTCATGTGGCTTCAAACTACTGTATCTCGTGAAGCAAATATCGTAATCGATTGCAGACAGAAAAAAATATATTCATGTCTTGCAGTATTGAGAACAAGATTAGATAGAGATTGAGCTATCGATGTAAGTTTTTTGTCATAAAATAATTAACCATTGTTACCAATTATACCGAGTACAAGAAAACATTAATTCAAGTGTGTATTTTTCTTGCAAAATTATAACGTCAGATAGAATTCTCGAATTTTCGCGCCAAATATGCATATAAGTTGTTTAGGAACAAACGCAATGGCCTGATTTAGAATGGGCCTTTTGCGAACACAGCTGCAAAATTGCTGTCTGCAATATTGTTCTTATAAACCAGTGCAGAACTCTTGGTCTTTAATTGTACTTACTGCAAAGAAACCATCTTCGTCCATATCTCCAAATACGAGGAGGATATCACCTTTGTTAAATGGAAGCTCAACCTGCAACAGGAAAATTAGGCCAAATGATATCAAGCCATGTTTCATAACAAGACTATCATTGAAAATTATTCCAATACGAAACAGCCACAACCAGCATGTAGAACTGCATCGTTCACATGCAAGGTGTGAGCAACGTATAGTTTTTCAGGGTAAACGTTATATATCATTTTATTAGTTTGAATGAGTTGTATATACCTGTGCAAATCAGGATATGCTTATCAAATTTAATAAGTTGGTAAATAGAATAGACCGACCCAGGGGCCAAAGGATGTCTAATGGCGTAACATAATTAAAGGAAACGCAGGCGGAGTAACGAATGGACAATATCAATCATGATGGATGCCTTCAAAGAGCCTTGGCAGTCACAGAATGAATAGAAAAATTAAGCTTTTGCGAAACTTGAATAGTTGTTTGAAAATCACACATAGAATAACAATCTTTAAAATCATCTCACTCTAAAAATTGCCTATTTAAAAGAAAATTGAGAAGTAGCTTGGATTCAGGTGTAAAAACAGGAACAAAAATTCGAAGATCAACTTCCAAGAATTCACTTTTGAATCTAAAGACAAATATATCAATGGCTGCTCACATACAGTAAGAAGCCGCAAAATAGAAACTGTTTTTTTAAAAATGGCCAGTTTAGTTTGCCTATTTAAAGGACATTCATCATGGAAAGAGGCTGAAAAGTTTTCATGTAATATTTGTTTAGGGAACAGGTTGGCTATCATTTTTAAAAACAATAGTGAAACTGAGTTTGCTGTAAATACACCGCACACGATAAACTGTGATTCAAGATTATCAAAATAGTAATTCACCAAATTTGTATGCTTCTGCATGTATTCATGCATTTGAAAATGACATCATCATCACAAATTGTTCAGGCATGACGAAGTATGCTATATAAACTTGGGACCCCCTATGAGGAACCTTCCTAAAATCAGGCTGAAAAGTTTCATATATGAGAGTAAAATTTCTCAAAAACATCAGCCTGAGGTGTTTATACAAAATGGTTTCTATTTTGCAGGTTCTTACTATAAAAAAATAAGTTTACGTAGCCCATGATAAGCAAGGGTTCCGACGCAGGTTGGAAAGTGGAGGGGCCAAGGAAGACTTTAACAATCATAACAAAAGATATTAAGAAAAGCTCTATTATTGTTCTACAAAAAAGTGCGGGGGCCATGCCCCCCCCCCCCCTTCGTCGGAAACCCTGATAAGGAAAGCAAACCCATCAAAAGGACACTAGGGTTTTCTTGATCAACTACAACAGAGACAAGTTGTTTCATCCGTACCTCTGAATCGACGTTTGGGGATGAAACAGCTGGATCGTAATCGTACAGTGCGATCATCCTTCGAGGCGGCAGGCAGTAAATACTGTCCCTTTCAGATATGTAACGATAATCCCTTTCTTTCTCTTCAAGATCGATATTCTCAATCCTAGCGAAAATATCCTCCATTTTTGCAACACCCTGATCTTCCTCTGTTTCCAGTTGTTTTGTCGTACCTTCTGTTGCGGTCCCTTCGGAATTCTTCCTGGTAACTTTAGCCACAGGTTCTTTCTTAACTTCAGCTGCTATTGCCGGGTTCGACAGACTTTGGCGTCTTGGTTCTAAAAATGACACAATTAAGACGAGGTGAAAAATAGTCCTTTGTTAAGAAGTTCTTCAGCCGTTGGCGAACTCGTCTTGGCTAATACCACATAATTCCAAGTAACAGATCCGTAAAATAAACGAAGAAATGTCATGTTTAAAACTCATCAATGACGATACATGCTGCTAAAAAGATACAGCAAGGGTACTAAAAAGGGGGTCTTATGGTCAGCAAGGGTACTAAAAAGGGGTCTTATGCTAACGATAATAACAAATGATGAACGCAGGAGACAAACTCAAAGCCATAACGTGGTATGAAGCTACGATCAGCTGAAGTCGGATCGAAATTCACCAGACACATACATACACGGATGCTCACCACAGTATATCATATACAGTCTGCACCATGTCTAACATGAAATAGCTCTCTCTCACGCTTCCGTATCGAAACACCTGGCTTTCAATGCAATCTCGTAAGGCAACCTGAGACCTAAATGTCGCTACTTTTGCTTTTTGATCCTCAGACGTTCCTCGCAACTCGAATAGGACTCTGATTGGCGACTCTATTCATTACACACAATGCTATGATACAAGCAAAATCGTCTATGGTCAGTGGCATTTGCCATATAAGGGAAGGTTTATTCTTTCGGCCATGCGGCATAATTTGGATTATACAATGACGTAATGCTCATTGCAAGGACATGCTATACAACTGAAAGGACGCCTTGAGTGGGGAGGACGAATTTGTCAATAAGCATTCACTGTGTACTGGTGTTTGGTACTTTATCAACCTTTAATCAGCTGTAAATATAGAGAAGGCAAACTACTTGTGTGTGATATTGCTTTTTGGTTTTTGCAAGGCATAAGATATCCGCATTCCCTACACAAATATGTGTTAGAACGGGTTTGAATTGTCAATACTGGAAAAGCTTCATTCTTTTAAAAACGGAGCACCACGAGTGGCAATCGACAATAACTGATCAATGCAAGCTATGCAAGAATAAATTTTTTCGCGAGGCCGAGTAACTTGATATTGATCAGACAGAGCAGATGCTGTTTAGCAAAGCATCGTTCTGTCACTAATGAATGACATAGATTCACACAGACTAGTGGCTGCTGTAAATGTTCTTCAAGCTGCTGGAATATGATGGCGCAAAGTAGACACGAGCTTGAAAGCATTTCGAATGTTTCTAGTGCGACTTGTTGTCTATTATAACTAAACTGGAACAGATGCGGCTCCCAAACTAATTGCTTTTTTCTTGTTAATCCGATAATCTAATAATATAAATTGTTAAGTAGATAACACAACACTGTTTCTCTAGTGTCTTAGATCTAGCCTTGTTCGCAAATCATTTCTTGTGCGTTTGTAAAATCTTGAATTTTCTCTGGTGTAAAGATACCAACACAAAATATTCCACGACTACCCGCCAATCAAGAGATGAATTTTGCGAAAATCAAGTCTACAAGCCACTTATTTGCTGACCAAATGTTGAACTCAGCAAATAGAGAAAAAGCATTGAATACGCATTAAATTGAGAGCTAAAAAGAACGCGTATTAAAACCACAAGAAAAACAGCACCGACGGAGTGGCGTTAAGTCATTTGGTGAAATTACTGCAAGAATGGGAAAATAAAACTGATCCTAAATGGATTAAAAGAAAATCCTCTTAACTTACCCTGTCCCTCTGAATCGTGATCTTGCGAATCCCCAGTAAGATCTGCAGAAGGTGGTGGTGGTATGTTCAACGAGTTCCCGAAATCCCCCAGACTCACTTCCTGTACCATGTTACTCGGCACAAATCCTCGGCTCCCGTGCAACTCGCCATAGTAAAAACCATCCTCGTCGCATTCACCGAAAACTTTGATTAGATCGCCCTCGGTGAACGACAATTCTTCGTCCACGCCATCTGTGTTTGGGGACATTGTGATTGGGTCATACGTAAACAATGCAATAAAGACCCGCACATTGTTCGCAATTGTTTTATCATCCACGTGGTTTGTACGCGTGTCTTCTTCATTCGAAGCCTCGTCGATTCCATTCACACCATTGTCTGTTAACTCGTCGCCCTGTGAACTGGAAACGGGTTCTCCTTTATGAATTCTCTCATCAATAGAGCCCCCAGTGGAAACATTGTTATTCATTGCAGGTTCCTTTTGGAATGACCCAGCGGGATTTTGTAAATCCTCTATGAAAGCCTTCCTATCGGGCTTCTTGTCGCCCCCCTGGGCCTCATGCTCCAGAGCATCGGGCGTAGACTGCGCGCCCGTCGGTACGTACGTTGGCGCATATTCTGCGTCTGATTCTACGACCGAATCATCAAAACTATCTACGGCGTTCAGCGTGTACAGATCATGCACAGAGGTGGATGGGATCTTAATCGGTTCGTCGTCAAAGTCATCGCCACTCAGCCCGTCATTTTCGGCACTGTCTTCTTCCGACAAAACTTGGCCCATCGGCTTCCCGATTTCTACGTTCACTGAGAATACACCTGGCTTAGGCGTCCTTTCAGTGGCGAACTATCCCGAGGAGGTATCCTCCTTTAGCTTCGAGATTTTCGGGGCTGGCAGGAGACGAGCTGTTTCGGATTTTGCCTTTAACAGCACTCAAGTCAAAATCCTCCGCAGCTTCATTCTCATGGTCGCCTTCGTTGAGCTTGACGGTTGACGCCAGACCGTGCAGTTCGACCAGGCCGTCCTGGTCAGCGCTGGCCAGCCCCAGTGCAACATCCTCCTTGGCGAGTTCGATGTTTGTTGATGAGTCGCGGGTGTTTGGGTCCCATTTCCGCCTAGCGGGCAGAGTGTTTATGTTTTCTTGATCATTGCTCCGGGCGGGTGTCCCCTTTGCAGGTGGATCACCGCCATTATCATCGCACTGGGCGGGCACCGCCTCATCAACCTTCTGCGATAAGCCTCGCCTGCTCTCCTTGGCGCCTTGCAGTCCAACATCGTCGAGGCTGTTAGATAACGCAGATAAATCAGTCACTGGTACTTGAGCAGTGCTTACTGTCCTGTCATTGTCCTTTCCTTTATTGCTGCTCTGCTTACTTCCAGCTGCATCGGGGCGATCCTTGTCCTGGTCAAGAGGCAGCTCCGGGAACACTCCAACGATGTCGCTGTCTAGCAGATCAACTACGTCATCAGAATCAAAAGTCAATGTGTCCTTCGTCGTTAGAGAGCTCCGCTTTTCGGACGCCTTTTCGGACGCCTTTTCGGACACTTTTTCGGACACCTTGCCATTCTTCTCCGCTAGATCGTACGTTTTGTTCTTCCCATCTTCCGAGTTAAAACTAAACGTCTTGTTCGCTGCTTCCGGTGACAAGCCCCCCGGTCACTTTTTGACAAGCTGTACGTTTTCTGCGGACCATCAATCGGACTGCCATCTTTGTTGTATTCAAGCAGATCTTCCACTGTTTCTTCCTCGATCGCAGAGAGCTCCGAATCCGAAGTCGATAGGAGGTCTTCAAGAGGGAAGTGTTTTCGAGGCTTAACTTCGATTGCGTCCGGATAGTCCGCTTCCGGAATGTCTATAGCTTCGGTATTTTCTTTGTCCGGTTTCAAATCGGGGTAATCCGGCATCGGAATAGTCGGTAAAATTAGATTTTCAGGGAAATTTTCATCTACTGCTTGTGTCGGTATTTCTTTCGTTGGAGCCGGAGGAGCCTTTGGGGGTGAAGAAAATCACGATGCTTGAAATGGAATTCAGCATTTATCATTTTAAACTAAGCATACTTTTTCTTTACAATAACTTAACGACTGTGGGTCTGCATTCAAATGTTAGACTTTGTATTGACAATGGTTTATCAATAATGGTGTGACATGGCTTATAAGAGCAGATTATCGCGTAAATGACTCAATATCATTGAATACTAATGATGATGGGTACATAGGACAATGATATGTTAGCAGTGCTACGTAAGAAACTCCAATACATGAGATCTATAGTTTGCTTCTTCAAACCAATAGCAAATAACAGCAGGTGACAACCCTTGGCAGTAATCCATGCCTCGACCAATCATTTTGGCTCAACAACAAGGTCATCCCCACTTTGTTCAGCCTAATGGTGCCACTATTATAAAACAACCAGACAGACGGCGCCCTCGTGGGAACAATCTAATGAAAACAAATTATATATACCAGACTACTGATAACAGACAAAGGAAAAGTGGCAACGGTTAATAAAAAGGTATAATTAAGTCCACTCACTGCTTCCGGGTGATCTTCCACAGGAACTGCCTCCTTTTCAGTGCTGAAATCTGGAGCTGCCTCGTCCTCAGATCCATCGTCCCCACTATCTGAATCCTCACTATCGACGACATCATACCGTATTACAGTCGGTTTCGCTTTGGCAGCTACGTCATCACTCGTATTTGAACCGTCGTCCTTTTTATTCCCAGTTTCTCTAATTTGTGGTGTCCCTGGATCACCTCTGTTTACATCAACATTCTTTTCAGCAGTTGTTATCGATTCAACAGCACTTTTCTTCGCTTGGCTGTAGATATCTCTGTGCAGGGGTTTGTCTACCGGTACTATCACCACATTCGAAATAGCCGATTCCCCAGAAATCGAGACTGTTGTTATCCAAAGTTCAATGAATTCCACTGCCGAGTCCTTGAGGGCAAGGCTCTGGACTGGTATCTTGGCGTGGTCGGCAGTGGGCTGGTCGATGAAGAGCACTTCATTATCGTTCATGTATATCTTGTACCCTTTTACGATGCATGACCTGCCTGGGTCTTTCTCGGTTATTGTCACCGGCAGCCATGAGACATCGATAGAGGATTCTTCGTGACTGGCCGACTTTCGAATGACTCTTGCTTGGACATTCAAAGGGGGCTCTGGTGGGTCTGGAATTCGATCAAGAAAGAGTTTGCAAGTGTCTTATACACAACGAAACAAGTAATAGAAGCAGGAATTTCTCAAATTGGTTAAAGATGGCAGGACAATGTTATCTATACACGAGAAGCAGTGAAATTCTTTTCAGATCTCGAATTAACCGTTAACCAATATTATCATTAAAGATTACATCAAAGTGCTCTAAAACCTATCACTTTCACAAGTGTATAAATAAGACTATGAAGTACTGTTTCCTACTTAGCTTAAAAAGAAGTCTTAACAACTCATTCAAAAGGATTTAAGCACGAGAATTATTCAGATTAGATGGCGCACGCGCACAACAATCTAGTTGGTCTAGCACAAAAGTAAGGCTTGCGGATGCTAATCTGAGCAAAAATTCAACTAAATCCAGTTAATATTGCAACAAACTCAAAAAATTTAACGTGAAAAAAATACGCTAGTGACTATAGTTTACTCATTTGCACAGAGCTAGTAATTAGAAATCCAAAAATAAAATGAACAAATTTTGTTACCTTCTTTGTTTGTTCTGAATAGCAAGCCTTTTGACACCATGGAGTGGTCCTTCTTCTTCTGCCCATCTACCGACAGCCGAGCCTCAACGCTGACCTCGTATTCATGATCTGGAACGAGGCCTGTTATTCTGAATCGGTCTACACCTGGCTTCAAGACGTGGATCTCGTTTCCGTCCAAATGTACCACGTGCATCATGGAGCTGTTTCCACACGACCATTGCAAATCAGCTGATGTTGCAGTTCTGCTTGAGATGCACAGGTCAGTTGGGACAGCACTCGCTCCTGCAAATGAAGGTCACACAAACCGATTAAATGACCAGTCTAGATGCCTGCTATTCAAAGCAACACAGATGTTGACATGAATCGATCGTGCATTTGAGACAGGTAAGCCATGCATAACCTTTTCCAGTTACAATACTGTTCCTTGTAGACTACTTGAAGGTATTTCAAACAGTACACTGCAATACCTTATTATTAAATAACATTTATTATTAAGCAGCTTATAACAGCTGTTCTGGTGGCTCACCTCTGCCAACTGTTATCGCCGCAACAGATCCGGGAGATTCCTTCTTATCTTTATCAAAACAGTGAACAGTTATTCGATGGACCTAAAGAAAGAAAATGTATTGAACACTAATGAGATCTATAAATGAAGTGTTCCCACTTTTCAATTAGAGTTTCACTTTTCAGCAAAGGAAATATTTATCAAAGAAAATCTAAAAAGTCTATTTGTATTTTCTCTTTCGATAGAACATGAAATAAACAGGGATACAAATCTGCTTACAACCAAGACCCACGCTTACCTTATCACGAGGTATTTCAGAAACAATGGCCTTTGTTTTGTCAGAGCCAATCACAGTCTCCTTCAACTCTCCATCTGCTTTGATGGAATAGCCTCGAATCTCATCCTTACTGATGTTCTCCGGTGCTAGCCAACTGATCACCACGCTGTTATTCAACTGCCTTTCCAGTTTAAGTTTCCTTGGCGGCGGTAGACCTGAATTAAGAGTATTATCACGAAATTATCAAAACCGAATGCAAACATGAAAGATAGACAGCAAATGGCCAACGACTCTCAGATGAGAGATTATAACCGTACCTGTCTTTTTGAAAAACTCATCTTCACTGTCACCACTTGTCTCTCCTTTAAAAATGTCCACTACTTCAGGAGCTGACATGGGCCTAGGAGTCATCTTCAGGTACTCGGCTAAAGCGAAAAGCAAAGTTCCCTAATACAGCAGGAAAATGATCTACACAGGAACAAAAATAACAAACAAATATCCAAGGACGCTTTGGCATGGTAATAATTTCTTGGCAGACACTGAGCTGACAAATTATTCCTTTAAAAAGGCCTGGTAGAAACAGGCTGTGCGCGACTTCAGTTAATAATAGTAGACTTGTATTAGTAGAAAGTACCAGTAGTAGACTATACGTTTATAAACTTGACTCTTAACTTGAACTTTATAAACTTTATAAACGTTTAATTTTAGACTCAACTAACATTTGTTTAGCATTATGCCTTTTATACTCCCATTGAAACATTTTTTTACATCAAATTTATCTTTGAAAAATTTAGCCTTAAGAGTAGATATATTTATTTAGAAAGTTTACTTTCAATTTAGGTTTTAACTCAATCTTGTTAGCAAGATTGTCTAAATTTGAATGATCATTATTTTGACGATGTTTACCATCAAGAGGCACGTCCTGGGAACGCACTCTGGGAGACTCGATTGGAGAAAGAGGCCACGTGACTAAAATAGTAAAAACCAGAGAAACTTCAGAATTCGATAAAGCTGATTTTAGTAAGTATTTAAGCAGGTGTTAATTAGACAGTGACCATTTGATAACTTTAACTTTTACCAAATAAATACGTTTATACTGATATATTCAAACTATTCATAATTTGTTTAAGGTTGATGTTGATTTAAAAATACAGACTCCGTTATTAAAGTTACTGTTACTCTTTATTCTATTTATGCATAGACAACTAAATATTTATTCATCATTTCGTTTAAATCAATATAATATTACTGGTTTAGGATTAATAAAAACGAGCAATGAAAAGAAACAAAGCCCAAATAAATCCCACCCATCTCACAAAATTTACAGAAATACCTTCAGTTAGGTCTTCGTCGCTTTCATCTCCAGGATCTGAAATCGATTTGGGACGTAAATGAGTTTCCTTGAGAGGTACTTAAAGCCTTTATAAGAGTTAGAAAATCATGAGAAGGTGTATGCATTCTTTGTACATGTTTTTTGGAAAATATCCATTCTTTCAATTTTGCTTACTAGTAGAAATGTAGAGTGTTAGCTAATCATGAATAAATACATACAAGCTTCGTGACTTCCGGCTATTGGGAACAGTTGACCTTCATCTAAAAAGAAAACAATTCACAATTTAAAATAAAAAATAAGCAGAATGAAAGTAAATTAAGGCAAGTCCAACACGCGCACAAAATGATAGGCATAATAAGGAATAAAAATGCGGTTGTAATTTGATTTTCATCAGAACCATTAAAGGTGGCATTGTGGAACATTTTAGGCCAAAACTGATGTGAGTAAATTCCAGTACCTAAACCTCTGCTTTAAATAGGCAAGATGCTATTTACATACCTGCAATCTTTTCCACAAAATTAGAAGGTACCAGCCCACGCTGACCACTTGCTAGTTCACCGGTAAAGAAGCCATCCTGAATGTAAACAATTCATCAAGGTTAGCCAAAATCAAGCGACCAACAAAGTCGTTTCCCAACTGCGAATTGCTTTGAAAGACGAATTGGAGAAGCAATAATCTTTCAGGATGGTTATATTTACCAAACTCTTCACAAAAGCGAGCATTTTAGGGTCTGTATTTCGTATCACGGTGAGGTTATTCTGTACCTTAAACGTTCTAAACACGACTCATCCTGAAAATCATAGCCAAATTAAAAAATACTGTTAAGTCCTATTATTTCTTACATTTCTCAATACACGAAGCAAGCCGCATTTAAATATTAGCGACTTTCCATTTGATGGCTTAAAACCTTTCGACGTACTGAAGTTGCTATTTATAGAGCTATAATAATCGTCGACTCACATTTGTTGTCCCATCATACATCATACTTTATTCTGAACGATAAGGAACCCAAACCAAGAATGGCCTAAATTTGATTGCGACACAAGACGATGCCTAGAGCCCATTCAAAACAACAATCTTCCCTACCCACGTTGTCTTTAGACGTCAATACCCGGAAGAGACCCGTTAAGAATGTATCTCACCTCATCTGCATCACCAAAAATATATATGTAATCGCCAGCTTCCAGCGCCAGTTCAAGACTTGGGTCATCGTTAGGAGAATGTTCTAATGGATCATACGTATACTTTGCAATATAGACCGATAATTTATCGATTCTGTCTGCACATAAGTCCTGCTCAGAATTTTCATTGATAGCTTGTATACTTTCTCCGGCCAGTGAATCCACTGAAGCTTTGGGCGTGACATGTCCAAAAACAGAACTGTCGCTATTATTATTTTGTTTTTCTTGGAATTTCAATCGCTTCTTAGAAGCAGTGCGTTCCATTCCGTATTCTTTACCGGATTCGATTAGCTGCTCGTCATCATACGGCAAGACTTCTTCCTTTTCGTCATCACTGAATCCATCAAGGGATAGAGACAGCTCGTCTGACGTATCGTCACTATGTGCTAGACCAGAGCCTGCAACCGGCTTCTTCATCGGTATATCAGGCTTCTGATTTACACCTTCATTATTGCCTCCACCCAGGTGAGCATCTTCTTCGAAATCAATATCGACCTGCTTATCTTCACGGCTAAAATCGCCTAAATGACATGAGAAAACGTAAAAAATCAATAAACCTAGCAATACTTACATCATGTAGTAAAATTCATTTTTATGCATTTACTGGCAGTAGAGACAGAAATTTTGGATTTAGAAAGACATTGACAAACAGAAGGTAAGCCTTACTGTCACTAATAGACAAGGCAGCCAAAGCAGCGATTCTTGATGACGCATTGTTAAGAATGTCATCTTCGTACTTCAAGGAACGATCTTGTTCTGTGGAGGCAAAGCAGGCAACACATTTTAAGTGACAATTACATCGCAGGACGAAGACATGATGTCTTCGAAATCTCAAAATTAAGAATGTGTTTAATAGTATTGTTTGGAGGAGGGGCATCATATGTGATCATTTGCTAGCTACGCATAACAGGTTTAAAATGTCTTCATCTTCTCCCCGCCATTTCTATGTAACAAATCCGGCAACTGACCTGTCTCAGGCAGAGATGATTCATCTACTTTTTCATTTGGTTGTTGGAGGAAATCATCGAATTCATCCAGACCGGCGTTTGTCACAAATGCTGTTTCCACATCTGAGTAAAAATAAGAAAATCGATGTTGAAATTGAAAATGAAATGCTCCGGGTTACACAACAGAGCTATTAATCCTGTTTTTTACTTCATTAAGCAGTTTTATCCTCATCAAAGCACTTTCTTTTGGTAGCAGTGGAAACCAGGGTAAAAAATGTAAAGGCAATTACATCGTGAAATCATTTTTAATACTTGAAATTGCGTAAATAGGATTGAAGGCAGTGGACCAGAGGCTGGAATAAATAGAATGGTATACTTCAGTGATTAATTTGGTAACAGAATCATCTGCAAAATGATTTAGCAAAAGATTGCCAACCACATGATTAGAAACTGTTTGATAACAATTCAAATAGGCACGTACTGGAAGCAATCTTTTCAGTTACAAAGACTCGATCACTATTCGTGGGTGATTGCGGCCTTGATGTTTGAACGTAAACATGGTTGCATGACTTTTTCCTATTGATTCCGTCTTTTTGTGCTTCTAGAATCAGCTTATAATCACTTTCTTTGCTTTCCAAATCAACGCAGATGTCCTCCAGGCGAGATATCTCGGCTCTTAATGACCCGATTTCATCTTCGTACGATTCCTTCATGCTTTGTTGGGTCTGCAAAAGAAACCGGGACAAAAATCCTAGAGATGCAGTGCTAAACACCCCCAAGCAAAACACCCACCGTCATAGTGAATATCACCACTTTTCCTTCCAGAACAGGGGGTTGCTAATAGAGGCAGTACACAACACAAAATCCTTCAAGCAACGTGTTGGTCTAACTTCTAATAAGATCTCAAAGTTACCATTTCAAGATTTCTGACTTATTTCAAACATGAAAGTGCTCTGACTAGCTTGATTCTACTTTTTACATGGCAGTTAGCATTAACTTACCAAATTACAGCTGACGAAAATAACAAAATGTAGAATGAAAACATCACTGTTAATGGGGCACCGTGGGTTTGTTGGGAACCAAACCAGCGTAGGAGATGCAATAAAGCAAACTCGAAGAAAGATTGATTACCTCGCGCAGCTCTGAGATTTCCTTGTCCCACTTGTTGATCTGCTTCACGGCGTAATCATAATCTCGTTCCCAGACCTTGCATTTCTCTTCCTGCTCTTTCAGTTTCTGTTACACAAAGGTGGATTATTGGTAATGCATTATGCAATGTTTTATAGCACAAAACAATATGCAATGATTACTGTGGTGGCTCTGGTTGAAGCGGATGTCATACAAAATCAGCTTCCTTGCTTTATTGATATGTATGAATGATTTACGAGCAGGCAATAACAACTGCCCATTAATATATGAGATATTTGTATAAATGGGCAAGATTGGAGATGGAGATGTCATGCAGCGCGATCAAGAAAACAGAGTTGAACAGAACGGGCGTCAGGTGCAAATAACAGATAGATATCATACTATTTCTAAGACCTTGTGTGACTTGTGTGATTATGTTAGAAAAGCGCAAAACTAGTGTGAAAACTAAAAATAAACGTCTTTACGCTTGGATGTGTTCAATATTTATACAGCAAAATAATTTCACAGGTCTCTGTGTTGCCATGGATTGGTCACAAGAATTACACCAAGTACCGAAACGAACATGGCAACAAAAACATTACAGTTAAATGACGTCATATGCCTCACCTGCTCAATATTCTTGTAGCTTGCTACTTTCCCTTGGAAATCTTCCACTTGGTCTTGCATCACGTGACACTGCTCTTCGGCGTCTGACAGACGCTCCTTTAAAGCCTCGTAATCATGTTGCAACTTAAAAAAAATAAGCTTGAATAAGACTGTATATTTGAATAACAAATATCAAAGCAGCTGCTATCATTTCTTTTGACAAAGTTAGGAAACAAGTTGACAAGTGGCAAGGAAGGGACAAGGAAATTTTTCCTGAACACTTTCCCAGTATGGAACTGATCGAAAACAGAGACTCATACAGACAATTTATCAAAGAGTTCTTACTAAAAGAGATAAAAGATTTACCAAAGCAATGAACAGACTCAACAGTAAAAACAAAACAGAACAATGGCAACATCGTTAGAACGTTATCAAATGCAAAATGGTTGTGAAGAAGACTTTCTTAGTCGCAGAACAATACCATCCCTCGAAAACTTGTTAGGACATCGTAGTAGGAATAACGAGAGCATTATTAATTTCTTGGCCCATAAGCTGACCTGTACAATAGGGCAAAGTTGAAACTCCGTGAAGTATTCTTTTTAAAAAGCAAGGGGATGACTTTTAGCAAAGGCAGGAACGCTCGTGTAATGGCCTAGACTTGAAGGCCATGATAGCATTTGCATTGTTTTGATCGCTTTAGAAATACAAATAAAATTAGCCAAATAACATTACGTACATTTTCCAGAGAGACCATCTTCTGGCTTTGTTCGCTGAGTTTTCTTTGCAGATTGCTCACCATAATCCCGTGCCTTTCGTTTTGAGTTTCCTGAAAAACAGAAAACAATC
The DNA here is from genome assembly GCA_003864495.1 of Nemopilema nomurai. Taxonomy (NCBI): domain Eukaryota; kingdom Metazoa; phylum Cnidaria; class Scyphozoa; order Rhizostomeae; family Rhizostomatidae; genus Nemopilema; species Nemopilema nomurai. The sequence continues at coordinate 2,020,436 of ML133478.1, forward strand.
GGCTGAGATGTTGCCAACGACACAAACACATTAGCCAAAAAAAGTTCAGGCCTGTCATGTATTTAAGCCATTGTAAAGAGAGGGTGGCGACAGTTACTCCTCAAGCGTCATCGCATCCACTAGAGGTGACTTGATTCTCATCGCTTCATATTGACTAAATAACGTCATAATTTCCACTAAGAAACGGCCTACCATTGTAGAGCAATTTAACTGCAACCTAATTTCATTATACTTCTGCTTTGGAAAATATTACCTAAGACTTTTCCACACGGATGTTATCAAAAACCCTCTACAAAAAAAGAATTTTCAACAGTTCTAGTTTGAGTTGTTCTTTAGCAGTTCCTAAACAAAATGCAAAAACCTGGAAAGGATCTTACTAAGTCTTTCCGCTTCTTCTCAGAGTCTTCAAACTGGTTTTCCAGTTCCTCTAACTCTTCCTTTGCCGATTTCAAATCTTTACCCTGAAGCAAATGCATTAAAAAAATTAAGTCAGTAGAAAAAGTCAGAAAAAAGAATGATTCAAACTATTCGCTTTGTTTATTCAGCTATGACTATGCCCCAGAAAAACGCACAACAGTAATCAGTGCCAATAAAATACATCATTCTCAAGGTGTGCAACTAATTAGACTCTGTTTGTCACCGAGGAAGGTGATAAGAATTGTTCTTTGCGACAACACTACACAAATTAGTAAATAAACAAATAATTATTTGAAAAAGGCTGGAGAAGGTCAAAAACGGTTTACCAAGGAGTCGCATTCATTGTTTCTTTCTTTCAAAATTTCAAGCAAATCATCACGTTGTTTGCTCGTTTCTTGCATACGCTCCAACTACAACAAAATAATAAGTTTCTCAAGGTGCATTTAAAATTATCAAAATCTGTAAAAAAAGCTACCATGCTACCAAAAGGAAGTATGCAAGAAATAGTGCAAAGGGCTAAAACTAAAAAAGCAGATTGGCTTAAGCAAGTTGAAGCTTCACACTGAGTAGTATAAAAATAAAAGTACATGAATAAGTCAAGCTACAAAGATCATTCGACATTTTTCACTTTTGTTTTCAATAAACTTCTTCAAAAGAATGTTTAGCTTAATACCTTTCCTAATCTTACAAGTCGCATTATTTAGGCATAAAATATCCATTGCAATCAATTTCATATCTGTTTGCTATAGCAAGAAGCATGTTGATTTAAAAGCATGGAATATCTAACAAATATCTGCAAATGGAAAAACACCAAAGCGTTGATTTCGCGCCCCACTTTTGTTTGAAAATTGCTCACCTCGTCTTCTAGTTTCCGTGCCTCACTTTTCTGCACCTCTATTTCTTTCTCCATCTGCTCCTTCTCTGTTTCCATACTTTCCAGTCTATCATGTAGCATGTCTTCTTCTTTTCTTCTTACTGATTCGAGTTTCTAGTAACAAATTCAAATAGCTACAGAACCGAGCTCAGACGAAAATTTCTAAAACCTATACTAGAAAAGAAATTTCGGTCAAAATGGAAGGCCTAACAAAGAAAAGCAGGAACAATTTGTTTAATCAAAATATTTCACGCATTGAAAGCTACTTCGTAACCATGCCTATAGCAATAAGCAGTAAGAGAATAAATTATATATTTATGAAAGTGACATTGTTCGTGTCTGAAAGTGACAATAAATTTAGCAGTCAAAAAATCAGAAAGCAGCGGTCGGCAATAGTTCCTTTCCCATTCCCCCAAAATTGGGATGTAACTGGTACGGAACTTCAAACCTTAAAAACTCATAGGATGGAGTAAAGTTGTGTGGATCCTTTAGAGCTGACTCGTGAATTTTCTCAGAGTCATACTTCTTTAGTTAAGTGAAAGCAAGGACATCAAAAGCACTTTAAAGTTAAAAATCACTTCAAAATAGCTTACGTTAGAGTTTATTCTGTGAATATTGTAACTGACTTTATAATAACTTATGACGTAACACAAAAGTCTCTATTTATGTCTCTATTTATCGTTGTGTTCGCTGTTCAATTCATTCTAAAGCCATGCTTCCAAAATCTAAATCATCTTCGAAATCATAGCACATGCCGTGAGGAGCCCTCATAAACTGTTTGAGTGTCTAAACTTATGTGCATCTCTGTGGGCTGCAAAGGACTAATCGATCCCGAATTTGGAAGTGCCCATGCAACTGTACTCCTTGTTGTATGTCTTTGGTTTTTACAATTAGGGGCATACACAGCTCAGTCAATATAAATAATAAGTAATTATAATAATACCAGAAAAACCTATCAGTATGTCAAGCATGCTCGTATCATCAAGATCCTGTGCTGAAGAGTATACAAAGTAATTGAGTCAAATTTAGCAGAAAAAAGAGAAACTATATAAAGCCAGATACAATCACAACATTCATAATCATAGCTGCACTTACCTCTTCATTGGACATTTGAACTGCGAGTTGCTTCTCAAGCTTTAGCTTTTCCTTCTCCATTTGATGAATTATCATCTCCAGTTTCCCAGTTTCACTGGCATCCTCTACCTGCACATTCTTATGAAATGAAAACATAAGCATGTTATAAAAAAGTAGCCAATCATAGCAAAAGCAAAAACCAACCCGGAAACTTTCAAGCTTTTGAAAATGTCTTAAAACCTAGCTAAAATGGGAGCATTAAATGAAACACCCAACATTAAAGCTTTGCAACCAAGGCTAGCCCAGAGCGGTAATAAGAAATGTGGCATGCTGCTACCTTGTTTTAACTGTTCTTCAAGATCTGCTATTGTCCCTTTTAACTTTGTTATTTCTTTGTTTTTGGTCATTAGTGTCTTGGCATTTTCAGCCAGATCCCTTGCTCGTTGCATTGTGAATGACTTCTTGAATGACTCAAATGCTTCTGATGATGATGATGATGATGATTTTGTACCAGGCTCTTTTGATTTCTATAGAAAAATTACACCATTGAGTGACAAATCATATACTAAAAGACTCTCTTTTTTGGTCTAGAATATAATTCATACTATACCAATATAGAAATTGATAGCTTAATGTTGTCATCATTGTCTACAATATCACTGGGAATATGGAATTGCTTGTGTAAATTATATGTATGTACATTGTTTTTCTGAGCAAGCATTTTCAGAAATAATCACAATTTCAGCACATGCCACAAACTCAATAAAAATCAGGTCCCAAGAACTGAAAAGTGCTTTTTCATGAGACTCTGCAACTCCATCAAAGCAACTGTTCTTGCACACTTTCAGTCTACATGATCAAATTTTGTATATCATGTTTTCTACTTGGCTTGAGTTACAAAGAGATGAATACACTTCCTGCCATTAATTGGCACCTTTGGGAGCTTGAGCAACTTAAAATCTCATAACTTGCAAACCACACTACTGGTTTAAAATTCACTTTCGTAAAAAATCAGCTCAATTTGCTAATATTGCCAACACTTGGCATCCTGCACAAAACAATGGTAAGATTGCAACAATTCTTCTGCAATCCAAAATTTAGAATATCCAATGGGAATTTCATCAAATAACACATACTTGGCACACTGAATGAAAATATTCACCACATACTCGCAAAAGCAAATAATTTACATGAAAAGAGCTTACCAACTCTTTCACTTCATCTTGAAGTCTTTTAGCTTTCTCATCCAGCTTTCTGGCTAAATTTACCAACTCTCCATTCCTCTTTTTTAACTCTTTCACACGATGATCTGATCTTGGTGATGATTCGACATCCTTTGACTCGGTTTTCTTCTGTTTGGAAATAGAAATTAAAGGCATGCCAAAATAGTTCCTATATCATTTGGCAACAAGATACAAATCACTACCTTTCCATTGAGAACTAGAGCAATTTCTTTAAAGAAAAGCAATTAATAGCCTAAACTTGAGCATCTTCATTTACCTTTTCAAGGCAAATTTAAATAAAGATATTGGGTACGACCATAAAAAATACCATGCTATTTCGAACATATAGTGGTGATACTTACTATTAAGGACTCTTTCTCTAGCAATGATGCTTTCCTAGATACTTCATCTAAATTCCTTTTTAGCTCTGCATTCCGAAGTAACAACTCTTTCTCTTTATCAGTTTTCTAGAATTGAGAAGGAACAAATTAAACCAACCCCCACTGCATACCCTCTTTGAGGGGCAGAACAAATTTCAGGTTTGAAAGGCTCACTCTGCCATTTTGACTTGCAAAAGGTGAAAATTAGACTGCTAAAAATAAAAAAACCATGAACACCAAATTTATACAAATCTACTCAGATTTTTATTGATTAAAAAATATTTGGTAAATATCAACTTGTTTTTGATATGTCTCATTTCAATTTTTGGTCACGAAAAGCCATAAATTTTCCAAAAGAAATTATTGAATGGAAATAGATTTTGGGAAACCCAGCTTAGCAATCAAATTGACAATTAGGATGATGGCAATAATAGACATTGTTTGTAATTTTATCTTAATAACGTCATTCCAATGTAACAATATTCCAGTTTGTCAAATCCAATATTAAATTGCACTTCATGTCCGACAAATCCCATTAGACATCATAAGTTTAAAACATTTTGACTCTGTCTAGAGTCATCATCAGCAATCAGAAAGTTTACTATATTATACATAAGGGTATAAAAACAAAATATGGGGCAGTAGCAAGAAAACACATGGATACATAAAAGGGCTTATATGGAAGGTGTAATGACTAACAAGGGCATGGAAAACAATGTTGCTGTTGTGGTCCTGATTGTCAATTTGAATGGAATAGACATTGTGGAGAGGTAGCCATAAAATCAGGAAATACTTTATGTCAATCCATACAGGCACAGGATTCATACCAAGTGAGTAAGATATTATTCTACACTTTAATTTTATATTTCTTAGTGTGAATCACTGCGATGTTTCCCAGATAAGCTTAAGCAGTTTCTGAGAAGAAAAAGCATTATTTTCTGAATTATTGTTAACAGACTGCTTTTGAGCAGAGCTAGCAATAATACTAGCAAACACATTGTAAGTTCACAAGTTCTAAGCTTCTTTGTAGATTTTCAACATTTTTAATAGCAGCATGTCTTGTGTACCAAAACTTCACAAAATCCATTTTGCATTCTTAGAAGAAGCTTGTGTGAATAAATGAGGGACCCAAGCAAAATTTAAAAAAATTCAAATGTTGAAATTTGATTATTTTGTGCAAGCAGTGCTGAAACAATTAAATCAAATGCAAATTGAAGATTCTGGATCAATGCAAAGTCTAAAGCACTGTTTCCAAAGATACCACTAGATGAAGAAAACATTTTTTGAAATCATTTCCTGTGCCTAAGGCATATTGAGCACTGATTCTAAAAATAGACATATCATGATGAAGATATTAGCAGAAGGATAATATCCATTCAGAGTATTGATTCTAAGAAAGTAAACTTACAGTTAATCCATTTTCAATTTGTTCATTTCTTATCTTCTCTGATAACTGGTCCCTGACCTCCTCTAACCTTGTTAATTCAAATTCTCTTTTGGATATCTGTTGCTCTTTTTCATTCAAAGCTTTTTGTGCATTTTTAAGCTCTTGGACATTCCTTGCAATTTGTATTCTTGCATCTCTTAAAACCCGCTGGTTCTCTTTCTCATGATCTTCTTTTAATCTTCGGATGAGGTCAATTTTCTCAGCTTCAGAGGCAGACTTTTGCTTCAATGCTTCTTCAGTTTGTGACTTCTGTCTCTTGCATTCATTAAGTTCCTGTCTTAGCCTATTCTCAAGTTCATTATTTCCATCTTTGACTCTACTACCAAGTTCCCTTTTTATACGCTCATCTTGTTCTTTAAGTGAAAATTCTTTATCTTCTGCCATCATTTTCTTTGTTGTCCTTAGTTCCTCATCCTTAAATCTTAAAATTTGCTTTATTTCAATCTCTTTTTCCTTTTGTAAAGTTTCTCGTAATTTTTTAATTTCTAATTCGTGTTCGCCTTTCATTTTATCGACAACAGAACCTTGTGCAATCAATTTTTCCTTGTCATATTCATCTTTCAGCTTCTTTATGTCTGCAACTTTGTCACGGTGAATCTGTCGTGACTTTGCTCTTTCCACATCTAGCTCCGCTTTAAGTCTTGAAACATGCTGCCTCAGCTCATCATTTGTCCTTTTCAGGTTAGATGGGGAACTCGACGAGGTGCTGCTATGGGGCACAGGCAGTCTGCTACGAATCACCCCATTCGTATGGGTCGCAGAGATAGGCATACTTCTGTATAGTAGTTACCTCTATATCTCACTTACATAAACTTCTGACAGCAAAAAGCAGCGTCTAATTTGTGTCATCCATGACAAAAAATATTCATCATCATCCATTGTTTACTTTGGTTTGTTCGTACCAATTACTTTCGCAAGTCGTCCTCAGAGTCGCATCAAGATGTAAATCATAGCAAAATGCTTAAAAGCATCAAAGATCTTGGGTTTTTCCTGGTATTTTCCTTTGTAGTATTCAAGTAGTGTCTTGTCCTGCGTGCTGATTTCATTCACAGAAATGAAATGATATTTTGAAAGCCGCGGCTTAAAAATCAACTGAAAATACGTCCAGTCGATCCATAATTAATGATCTGGTAAGAGACGTGGATTTCTTATCGAATAGAAGAGTTTTCCATTGCCCCGCTTTTGCTAGATGGTCTTTTCCAGCTAAAGTTCGTAGTTACATTGACAAACAAATTGTGCGAGATTCTATAGAATTGTGATTCCCAGACCGACAACAAAATGGCGTCTCCACCAACAACAACAGTCCCAGGCCCCCATTTAATGGCCGCGCTTCTTCAAATTCTGTATGACGTAAGCCCAGGACTGAAATCAATGAAATTTTATAAATGGTGTTAGTTAAACTCCATTAACGATGGAGCTTGCCACTTTAGCCGTGCATAATTAACTAATTCGCGACATTTACGGTGTACATCTGCACTGCAAGACCTGCTTTCAATAAAACACTTCTCTCTCGAAAGCCCTTATCTAGTCCTTGAAATACCACATTCTTTAGCTTGCAAAACAAGCTCTATACTCATTGGCTTGTTTGTTGAATATGTTTGCTCGTGTCGACAGTGCTCAGGTAGCTCACCAAATCCAAAATAGAAAGGCCACAAATTGACAAATTGTTAACTAATAGGCATGTATGCATTGCATTGAAATTACGACGTATTTTCCTTCAAGAATTACTTTTATACCGTTTACTGTTATTTTTAACAGAATTACTTTTTTCTTGTAGCTAACTTTTGTTCCTTTCATCGTAAAAAAATGACTCAAAATGCTCTAAATAACTATAGAAAACGTGCACAAATTGTCGTTTTTCATACAAATTATTGTTGCGGACCCTTGTTGGGAAATGAGGAGTTCGTGGTTGTAACACTTGGATGGCTTCATCATTCTTGGTTCATTGTTGCTCGACCAAATTGCCTGCACAAGGTGAATGAAGGCAAGCTGCCCAAATACCTTGTAGAAAGCCACCTTAAATAAGCTCCATTAATTTCATTCAAGTGTTCACCCGTAAGCATAGTACCCACGCAGGTTGACTGTGATTCGGGCGTTAGTTTTTCGTGTTGCCTATTGCTAGCGTCCTCAATTGAAAACATAGCCAGGTAAACTTCCAGGGCCTGCACCTCAGCAGGGGCCCAGTAAAGTGGTCGCGATCAACGCTTCGTCGTGTCTGAGCTTGCTACCCTTGATGGGAGAGGGGTGTTTCAGTTGTTGTAAATAATAAAAGTGCTATTCAAGCGGGTAATTTTTAATCACAGTTCCCTAGATATCGCTCTGTTTTTCGCTAGAGAGCTCTACACACAAATTTGTTAAGGGAATTGCTTCTTGATACAAAGACATCTATCCATGCGTTGATCAAAGCTTAAAAATTTTTCTCTACACTGGTAGGAAATTAAATGGTAGACATTTATGATAACCTGGGTAGCATGTCTAGTACCTTAAACTCTAAGAATAAACCACGCCCCCCCCCCCCCCCCCGGTATAATAGGACTACATGTTTGTTTGTATTCGTTTATCGTTTTACGCATGCGTGATATCCCATTACATAAACCGAGCATTTTTATGTCATCAGTTGGATCTGGAGTTAGAGAATATATAACTGACGCTGTTACAAATATGTGTTTTCTTTAGTGTGTGTTCTGTTCTTTGCGAATGTTCTTTTTGGTAATGCTCTGTCGTTACGACCTATCACGGGGGCTGGCTGTTCTATTCAGATAGACATTTCTCTATATATTCATCAATTTTCTAACATCACTGTTTTCTATTGATGATATCGCACGAATTCTGAACTAACACCTGCCAAAAAGAAAGGTGACAAGCATAAGTTGCTAACATGATGACCGACACTTTAACTTCTAGTTTTTTTGCTTCAATACATACATGAAGCACAATATGACAATGTTACACCGTTACTACACATGTATAAATTTAATCAAAATTCAATTCTGAAGCGAACTTAGCAAGATATAAAAGCATTTTCTTTTACCAATACTTTGAAGGCAATGATAATGATATAAAAATAAACTTTCAAAATATATGCGCAAATAACAACGCTCAACAGAGCCTAGAAAACAGGGAGAGTTGTTGGCCTTGGCCTCGCATTGGCTCTAGCCTTTCCTTGGCTCTAGCCTTTCCTTGGCTCTAGCCTTTCATGGGCTCTGGTTTCTCAAAAAGTAAATTGTATGTAATTGTATAGCTTAGCCTAACTACACCAGAATGTTTTGGTTCTGTTATCAGGACATCTAGACCTCGTTATCAGGCCTTTATGCCACACATCATGACTCATAATGGTAATAGGATTATGAGAAACGACGGAACATAAGTTTGCATACTAAAACTTCACATTCATAATATACTAAAGGCAGGTTCCCACTGATTCTCAAAATTGTGAAGTTTCACCACAAAACACTTTTATACATAATGGTTATAGTATACAAGGCTTAGATCTTGGCCTCTGCACTTCAACAACTAATTTTGGCCCCTCTTGTTCAAAAATGTTTCCCAGCTATCAAAAAACCATAATCAAATAGCTTTATTTATTTTTTATTTTTTTTGTGAACAAGCCAGTTGAAAATGAGCCAACTTAACATACTTGCCACTGAAATTCATGAAACACCTAAAAAAGTCTAAGAAACCTGTTTCTGGCCAAACAAACTTCAAATTCAGAAACTTTTTTGCAAATTTAAGTTCACATTTAAAATATCTTTGCAGCATCTGCATCTAAAATTTGAACAAATATAAGTAGCTTAAAACATAATACATAATATGAATGATTCTACAAAATGATATGAATTGTGATAACTATCTGTAAATAAAGACAACATATCTGTTACATTTATTACACAGAATTTACCTGAAAGACTGACAAGAAGCCCTCTGGCATGTATTTACATATTTTGATTCTGATTTGCTCTTCTATTTAAACTTACAAAATATAAACAAATTTAGTGGTGGCATGAATATAATAATTTATTAATCGCTCTTCAATATGAACAGTATGTCACATCTGAAGAAACTACAAATCTAGCAAAAATCAATTTTCTGTTGCCAGTGCCTGCAGCCTCCTACGTGCTTCATTTGAATCATCCTTGTCTATTGCTATCCTTTTTGTTGCCCTGAGAAGTTCTGCATCAAGCAAATTATTGTTTTCGTACAACAGTATATTGAGAGTTTCTTCAAAGATTCTTGCTTCTGGAAAGTCCACTTTTGTTTGCTTCTTCTCAGTTGAATACACAATTGATGTACAGCATACTTCTGCAATTTTCTTACCAGAACCATAAAAGGACCAACAACATATTTCATCATTTGCAATAATGTCTTTGATAAAGATAATTCTGCCATTGAACCGGAGTGCTAGCTTGTCAAATAGTTCCAGGTTTTTTAACAAGTTGTCATCTGATTGACTGAAGGAAAGAAAATAAAAGATAAACAATAGAGTCTGAGTCAAAAAATTGCTAAAACATCAAAGGAAAATTGCCTATCAACATTATAAATCTGTACAGAGAACTTCTGGCTCTCTAAAACAGGTTAATTTTGGAAATACACATGAAATTCCAATCTAAGCATTAACATTTCTGACCATTTTGGCCTACTCTAACATAATCAATAAACATAAGAGAAGACTAAATGGTGTGATGCACAGTTAGTGACCCAGAATACTTAGTGTAGCTCTGGTCTTCTATCTAAGTTTTTTTGGGAGGTGAAAGACCCTTGGATGTCCTTTTTTCAAAATATATGCAATGCTCTGGTTCAAATAATAGTCTGGATTCTGCCAAATTTTGCAGCCCTATAGCTGTGCTTGTGAAATGGCCTCTTGCAATGAGAACATTCAAAAGAGTAATGAAGTTGTTAGCAAAGATTGCATAATCACTATTTACCTTGTGTATGAATATTTGTTGCTGTAGCGATTGCAAACAAGTTTAATGACTGGCTGGAAAAGTAAAAAAAATTCAAGCATTATAATTTTGGGATTGACAATGTTGTAAGTTACTAAAAAAGCTCTGGTATAAAAATATGCTATAAAAGAAACACAAGACCATCTCAAACACAAACAAGGTAAGCATGTACATATATGGATGGGGTGGGAGATCATTTACTAGGTCCAAAGACAACATTATGTTTATATGATAATTGTCGTTTTGATATCAGATTGATGTTTCCAACTGCCTGAAACTTTTGCAAATGCAATTATTTGTCATATATTCAAATTCTTCCAACATTCTGGGTGGATATAAACACACCTTTGCCTATATAAACAAAGGCAAAATTTTCAAAAATTTATAGTTTTTTATTAGTTCAAGATACACAAAATACTTTTCACAATAATCAAAGCTTGTTTGCTTCAACTATCATAGATGTGTTAATAAATAAATAAATGCCAATGCAAAGGCAGACCTTTGAAGTAGATCCCAAAATAAGTTTCTCTTCCTTTGACGATGACACAAGAGGCACTCTGCAGGCTGGCTGGTATGGCTCATCTTTCTTGCTCAGCGCTTCACTTATTTCATTAGACAGTTCATCAAGAAGATAAAACTTTGCTTCTTGAAGAAGTTCTTCCAAATGTTGCTTACTTTCTGGTAATGGTACCGACCCATCTCGCAGGTAGTTGAGGATGGTTCCAAAGTGCTTCCCACTTCGGTCAATTAGAATCCAACCTACAAGACATCCGGGGATTAAAAAAAATAATACGCACATAAAAAAATTGAAACAGAAAAACACAGTACCATGGGTCCAAAACTGACCATTGTGTAAACTAACAGTACTTTGAGAAACAGAGACATATGTGGAGTTCCCATAGCAGGCTTTTGCAGGAAAGATATGTAGTAAGCAGTGTTTTCCTAATTGGAATGAAGTGTGGGTTTTTTAAGATTTCTCAGGCAATATAAATTTTTCCCAGTGCTTTAAAAAGGAAGTGAATTCTCATCATAATATGACCTTCTCATTTCAGTCTCTTTGATATGAATAAAACCTTATCCACCAAGTGGGGGAAATTGAGCCATTATTTATTGTCACCTGTTGCTTAGAGATAAGGACTGTTGCAAATAAGAGGGTAAGTATAACAACAGTGCTTTGGATTATTTCACAACACAAACATTTCACTTACAAAAAATCATTTACACATTTTGCAGTGGGGTAGCTATGGTAGGATTAAATCATTTACTGATGGCACAGATGTTACAAAATCTCTGTTTTATACACATGTATTCTTTATCATCCCACTACAACCCTTATAATATCCCTTTATGACTTTTAGACACAAGTATTATGACACAGAAATAAATTATGATTCGCAAAATTTTCAAGAGTTCCAATGAAGCTCCTTAGTTGTTCATAATTGTTAGATTCTTCTTGTATCAATTCTATTTTACATTATTTTAGCATCCTTCTTTGGTATCATTTGAACAGGGCAATTCACTTACGGGAATTATTACCACAAAAAGGCTTAGGTAAATTTCTCAATGGTATTATTTGTGGATCAAATTTTTATAAGAAGTTAGATTGTTCCATGCCAATAGTGCACTAGGCAGTTTGAAAGCAATGATTTGTGCCTATTTACAGAATTCACATTAGCCATGGGAAAGCTTTTGCCTGCCTGCGAGAAATGTTTAAAATCTACAGTCCAGCTGAGAAGCTACTTTTATCTATCCTAAATCTATGACACAGCAATTACATTATGGCACAAAATCATCTATGTTTTATCCCCTTTGTTCCAATGTCAAAACTTTATGTGTCAATCAAATCCGATTCTTCTTTTACTTCACATTGAGTTAATTAACTTCATTTCGATCACTACATCCTGCAATAAACACCTGCATCAACGCACCCGACACAAAATCATAAATAACGACAGAGACGAATCCCAATTAACAATGGTCTTCCTTCTCAACTGTATTTCTACACGTAAATATAACACAAAACCATTCTTTTAAGTAACGTTTGGTGGAATAAGACCATATTCGCCTTTAAACATACTTTGAAGCTCCTTGGACATGTTTTGTGAGAATTTCGATACAGTGAAATATTGATTACAATGATAAATACCAAAGAAAGCTTTATTCTGAGAGGTAGGCTAGTTGACTTACCTTCGCTATCGGCCAAGACTTCCAATCTGCCACTAAACATTGCCTCTAGCATTGTGCATGGCTTACTTGTTAATGTTCCAATAGTTGTGTAAAAAAGAGACCCTCCGACATTTAGTTTTACATACTTCATTGGTGAGCCTTTGATAACAGCAGGCTGTGACGTGCCTTCAGCCATGCTCCGGGCCCAACTGGCCTAAAACAATCGAAATTAAACAGCTCTCTTAAGCTTGATAAAAGTGAGCCCTTTCCCAACAGCTGTGCTATACTCTCCTGTCGATTTCACAAACTTATTCGCATATTCAACAGGATCGCACCCAAGATCCAGCCCAAAATTCAGAAACCGTCAACATGGCCGACTTCTTTCCGTTTCTGACGGAGGAAGCCCTGCGGGGGTGCATATATTCTTGATGCTTCTACGAACAACTTTGGGATAATGCTGGTAATGCACAAAACTCCTTGAGTTCGCAAAGCTTCCTTGATAAACATTGAGACTTTTAATAAAATGTTTCAAATTTTTTGCTGTCTTAATATTGCTCTCTTGTGCCCGGCAATAAAGCCATCCTTGCTTGAATATAAATTCGCCCAGCTAACTAAAATTAGAATAAACTTGAAACCTACTTCTACTATCGATAGTATTAATTCATAATACATTAGAGTGCTGCCTATCTTACCCATGTTCCCTTCTAAGGTTCTAGGCACAATTCAAGAGACTATTACGGCTGTCAAGGAAAAATAAAAATTTGTGCATCCAACTATATGGTGGGGAAATTATCTCTTCGTTTCGTATTTAAAACACTGTTTTGATTTTTATTCTTAAAGGCTTTTTTGCATTAAAATCATATCAAAATAAGCCGATTACGGCGAAACGCAGCAAAACAATAGTCATGTCTAAAGACTGAGTTTTGAAAATGCATTAGAATGCAAGGTAATCTACAAAAGAGCATTTCATACAAACATTATTCCTGTAATGCTACAGAACAGTAGCTATGCCAATCTGAATATGGCTCCAAGAAGCTTGATTTTGGTAGTTTTGCAACTTTTTGACCTGTTGTAACCAGTAGTGTAGTGCTATCAAAATAACGAAGTAAATGAAGACATTTTCCAATTTTCTGCAATAACAAGGGGGCTCAGCCCCCATTAGCTGAGCTGAAGACGAATTGATCTAGAACCCTGACATTTGAGTTTTTCTCATAAAGCAAACATCCATGCAAATTAACAGGGAAACCGAAAACGGATACTTAAAAAGATGGGTTAAATTGATAAAGAATGCCCCTTTTACTTTTCCAGCTAAATCACACAACTTCCAGCCGCAGAACTTGGTACGAACATGAACAGATTTATGCAACTTTCTACGGCTAGGAAGGCATGTAAAATCCAAACAGTCTAGAGATGTGCCAACATTCTATTCAAGTGTTGGCGATTCATGACTTTATTTGCCCTTTGATTCTACATTTGTATATTTCTTGGAAAAGTTTGAAATGTAACTTCGTGCAATACTCGGTGGCTTATTAATTTTAACAATACTGTATCATTTCAAACTTTTCTTTCAAATATCTAGTTTCGTCGAATCTAACGCTACTGAATACCAGGGAAACGTCAATGATGGCAAAAAAAATGATGAATAGCAAAGTTAACGTCATATTTTGCTTTTTACACGAAGGACTAGCCTTCTTGATAGGGGTGATCAGCATGGAGCCTCCTTGGACAGCATTCCAAGTAATGAATGGTTGTGGCTTGGCATGAGGCAACTCTCTTTTCTCTCTTCTTTAGCTTGCTATTTGGTGGCTATCATTGCTCTAAACCTTGTGTTCATGCGGCCCCTAAAATTGTGGCCTCTAAAATTATGGTCTCCAAAATTGTGGCCTCTGAAATTGTGATCTCTAAAATTGTGGCCCACAAAAGGACAATTCTCTACAAATACCCTGCAAGTACAAACAACAAGACCAGCATTTGAAAAAAATGCAGTCATTTTCTATCGTAAGAATAAGCAAGGAAAATTATACATAATGAGGACCCCCTCCAGGTTCTTTTCTTACTTTTTATCAACATATTAGAAATAGCTATTTAACCCTAGAAGAAAATGAAAAACTAGGGGTGAAATCTACTTTCTAATAAACTAACACAAACGAACCAACAAAAAAGACGAAAGACATATCTGAAACTTGACAAATATACTTAAAATAAATCATATTTCTAAAGATAGGGCTAAAATGAAATATGTCTAATACAAAGTTGCCTAAAGTAAACTCTATGACCTTCTAAATGGTTTGAAGAAACTCGGTCTGCTCCTTAAAATACCGAGAAAGAAAGAGTGAAAACTAAATGCAATTCAGAATGCAACACGTAAGCTTTAAATCGGAACCTTTTATTTTACTTAACTTCATTAGAGATTTCGCGGATATTGTGGGATAAAATGCTTATATCGAATGTTCAACAAAATACAGGGGCAAATTTTCACTCGGCGGAATGGCCTGTAATCTCCAGAGTTCCCTCAACTCAGAAAATCCATCCCTTCCGTGAACCATAGTATAATTATTGACATATACTTGATCGCCTCGCAGATATGTATGTCCAAAGAAAAATCTCTCGTCAAAAGCAATTTGACGGATCTTCTTTTCAAGTTCTTCTGATGTCGCCTCCATTCCGTGTGGTAAGGACCCCACTCTATGTGATCCCAACTGTCTGCTGTTTGGATGCTCTTCGGTGTCCAGTTTGCAGCCATCGCAGCACATCTTTTCCGGTCCAAGGACATCTTTGAACAATCGGATATTTGTAGACGTTACCTTGTCCGCCAAAATACACATCTTTGTCTTTGCCCGTGCTAGCCAGCGTCTCGTACTCAAGAACTGTTTCCTTCCACTGTTTGATTTGCGACCCATCCATTGAAATAACTGATGAATGGGCATCGACAAATGTTGTTTGTCCCTTTCCATCCTCACAGCTTTGTTTGCAATACAGCAAAAACTCTCTACATACAAAGTCTTCATACCTGTGTTTCTCTTGTGAAATCCCCATGTACCTTGGTAGAGCCACCATGTCGAAGTGCATTGGCAGTCCTTCAAAGCTACTGGTGATGTTCGTAGACTCTTTCAGAGGCCTTACTTTGTGGACAACGCCAAAGTTCCACTCGAGAAGACCATTTGGAGCTCTTTTCTTGTATGAATTGATCATCGCTTCTTCATCTTGGAATTCTGCAAAGCCTCGTAACACGACGGCTCCGAATTCTCGAACCAAATTTGACAGCGAAGTAGCTTTGATCGCATCAGATGAGATAGGAGCACCAGTCTGGTCTTGCATCTTATTTGACACCATCATTCCACATGCGCCTCTGTAGAGTGAAATCTCAAACGGACAGTCGGTCGCCATTTCATGAAATGGACCAACAGACTCTTCTTGCACATATAGACGGACATAAAGCCAATCTCGGTTGTGAAACTTGGCTTTGACAAGAAAGCTTCCTTCCACGACTTCTTGTTCGATTCTGATTTTCTGATCAATGATGAATTTGCCTTGCTGTGAATCGAAAACAACCACATGATGCCATGGAGTCCTCAATACGCCATTGCGGCTTGCATGCTCTTTGAACAAGTCGATGGCAAACTTTCCAGACTGAGGGTGATGGTGGTGAATGCTAAGTCGCACGCAATTGGACAGCATACCCTGTGCCTCAAGAATGCATCAAGAGCCACTCCTTGTGCCATCATTCCTCTGGCCACGCCTTTTATGAACCGTTTCGTTATCTTGCTGCTTGGCGAACCAGGCAACTCGAACTTCAAATCTTTCAGCATGAATTTTCGCATTTGCCGGTACTTCTGGAGCAGAGATTCGTCATTGCGAACGAGCTCACCAAAATGAGACAAAAACTCTTCTCCACCAAAGTCTTTTCTCAGCACTGTCGAAATGTCTGTTCCTTCAACGCCCTGAAACTTTGGGAAGGTAGACAATGAAATCAGCTGAATGACGTCATTTGCTCCAGACTCCTGTATCATTTTCTTGAGACCCTTGTGGTAGACAGTGTACTCTTCCTCACTCACTGCAATATATTGGTCAAATGTGTGATAATCAGACAATATTGTTATTTGGACACCAAACTGGTAAATTGCTTGAAGTCTTCGAGCTGTTAGTTGCAGAGAGCGGATGGCCAAGAACTCGGCAAAGTCGGGCATGGCGCTGAAAACTTTCTCTTTCTTGTTGGAGCTCTTGACTGGAAAAGCAGGCAGGAAAAGTGTAGAGGAAGGCTCTTGGAGACGAGGTTGTCGATGCGATTGTGAGGAGACTATAGTCATCTTCGTGGTAGATGAGGCCATAGCCGAACATCCAGTCTTGCAAGATGACGTCAAATATTTCATTGACAGTTTCAACTTTAACAGGAGTTTCACTGCATGATCCACCCCCATTTGCAAGACTAAATAAAAAAAGGAGCAAATGTTCATATTTGATTAAAGTTATGCATAACCTTGATATGGGTCTATTGTAAAAGCATCAATTAGCTTATCTAATTTGATGATAATTTGGAAATGATTAATTTTAATTACCTATGCATTCTTTATAGGAATATGTTTATCGATCATTGTATTCTATTGCAAAAACTAATTTTGTTCCTAAGTTTCTAAGAACTTTAGAATATACCGAACAAAGTTTAAACTTTATAATCATGATGATCAAAATCTCCACCTATTCCAATTTTTTCGATACATTCCCTTATCTACTCATGTTTACCTGCTGAAGTCGGTTTCTAAATTAAAAAGGTCTTCCAGAAAGTATGGCGAAAAATTTGAAGAAAACAGATAATGACACAAAAGGGGCAAACCAGTAAAGCCGTATGAAACCGAGGCAGAAAAAATATTTTGTGGCGCAGGAAATTCATCAAAGTGTGTATCAGATTGATCTCTACGTCGTTCTTCCATTTTAAATAAATAAATGTTACCCCCGTAGTTGACAACGAAAGTCTGGAAATGAACTGGTCGAGAGAGGGGATTTTTCTGTGCCACGGTCCTGCATGCTAGGGGTGGGGTGGGGGGGGGTAGTGATTTACTCCTGCCTTTTCCAGCGAGACTTTTCAGTAAGTTGAAATCTCATCACAAAACCAAGTACGTCTAAAAATCTATATTCTTTAAGTACTTCTCCAAAAGAAAACAAACATTTCAAACGCTGATAACAATCATGAAGCAGTTTTAGACGTTAACACTTGAGCCACCACACCATAAAAGGGCTAAGAAGTAAAGCAAGGTTGGGCCTCTCGTCGCATTCATGTACGACAATAGGAATGTGTAAATGGGGGACATCAATTTCTAAAAAGCAGACTTTTGCACACAACTGACTTTGCCTTTCTCAAATTACTTCTCCAAAAGAAAACAAATATTTCAAACACTGATAACACTTTGCCGTTCAGCTCGAAAGTATTTCGAATGAAAACTCAGAAGGATGAAACCAGCTGCATAATGTCACGATTTTTCTATTTCTAACCAACCACTTTGTGAGGCAATCAGTTTGAAGTCTGGGAAATCTGCTAAATCTTCAACCATGGATCAGATTAGGAACAAGAGATTTTCTTGATGGCGCACCCTTTGGGTCTGGTACCCAGGGTACTAAGTTCAATGACAAAATTTCAAACGTATATAACTGAAATATGCTAATAAAGAATGCAATAAAAATTCACAGTTATAAGTCGAAATAAGCAGAGTCGCTCACCGTTTAGCGTCTTCTACAATTACTCGCATTGGTTCTTTCTGGCTGGAAGCTTTTAGTATTCCACTTGGTCTTCAAAGAACAATTTAGATTTCGTGGTAGAAATTTCAATGTCCGAATTCAAAGCAATCGATTGGACAGGGTTGGATGATGTCACAAATAAAATCTAATGAATCTTCCAGGCACTTGCTGTCACTGGCTGCAAAGCTTTCCCATCTATGGACCCAGTTTACTATTGGGCAACTATTTATGCACTTCTCTTACGCATTAGCAAGAATACAATAAGTGATATTCCAATTAAGTCAACATTACTCTACAAACTGACGCAAACTGATTGGCTTTGCTACTGGGGAAACGCTTCTAAATCCGCGTGACCCAAAATTAGATACATTTTACAATTACATCTCCTGTTGAGATGTCAAGTCAAATTACACTTACCATTACATAGTCAACAAACAAGCAAATTCTCAACATTCATAAAATTCAAAGCGACAAAGAGCATCTCCTTCCCAGGGCTGGAGGGGTGCTACCAAGTCATGATGGAGAGACCCCACATGCCCTAAAACAACTGTTAAGTATGATATAGCTCTAAACACTATTTTTTCCCTTCAGTACGTCGATTGATATAATAACAAAGTATCTGGTCCTAGGAATGAAAGCTGAATGAGCCAAAAATGGGAGCGTCTAAGCTTTCTGACTTCCAGTTCTCATTTTATGCATATTTCTTGGCCATACCATTCTCAGTACATTTTGTGTCGGATGCTTTCCTTATAGAAAGAAGTTTCCCATGGCCCACGCCACGAACTTGAAAGTGGGGATGCCATGGCTAATGAATTGAACTTGAATTAAGTAGCTCGAATCTGTTACACTTTATGGCTATTTTGCGATTATTTTCTTCGCAAAAAGTGGGGGGGGGGCATGTTTCTGTTTGGTTAACTCCCACCAAGCTTAAATAGCAAAGAGTGAAAATTTAGATGGTCTATTCAAAGAATGGGGACACTGTTCAGCAGTGGGATCAAAGTTTAGGAAGCACATAGCAAACGTTAGCAAAGGAATTGCCTTGAACGAAAATTGAACTTACCAACATGCCCACGACTAAAGCAGATACAAACCTACGCATGCATCTACTCCTACGTGTTGCAAAGCGATATTCCAGTTTGGAGGCCAGAGACTAAAGAATAAGCAAACATAACCAAAGGTTCCAGTCAGATTTTCTTTCATACAAGCATCAGAACAATGCAATAATAGCATTTGAAATAACATTTCTCCTCAGTAAAAACAGTACATCATCCGAGTGCATGGCAACAGTGTACAAACAGTTGCTACGACTGCGTCATCAAGAAAAATTTTAAGATTCCAAAACCATGAGTCAAAGTTGTTAATGCATCTAGCAGCTAAAGAATCAAACCATCCTGACCTTTGGGACGAGGCAATGGTTGGTTAACGGTAACCATGTTGGCCCTGTGCCGTTATCGGATTCACGATGGGGAAACGAAGCCTTATTATAAAAAACCTGGAACCGAGGCTCGCAGTTACATAGACGTGAATATTAGTCCAATTCAAAGCTTTCTAAATGTCATTTTTGTGCTTAATGTCACTGATTCAATCCTAAAATTAATTTCCCTGCTAAAAGACAGACGAAGAATTCACCAGCTGAAGTACGAACAAAGCCTTGATTTCTTCCAAACCAGATTAAAGTTTGATTGCTTTATAAGGTCAAGTCGAGGAAAACTAGCTTGCTTATACTATAACCTTGCCAAGCAAAAAGTTACTTTGTTACTAAACATTCCAATTTTAACACCTGGCTCATGATGTAAATGGGAAAAAGATGAAATAGATAAACCCCTTTTAATCATACCAAATTTTCAAAAAGTGTTTGATGCAGACTTTTCAATCAAAACAGTTGGCCTTAAACCTACATACAGACCTCTATATAGACATATTCGAAAAGGATTTGCTGATATGGAAAAATATGGATTTTCGGTGTAACACTAGTACTTCAACAAAAAACAACAGGAATATCCTAAATCCCAATTGACATTAACAAAAATATCTCTGAATATGAAAATACACAAGAAAAAATTTACGAAACATTAGGAGCTATATAAACTAGAATCTAGCATCTTACCCAGAGTTCTAGCCTTCAGTATGATATATTACAATACTTCACATAAACGTATATATATATATATATATATATATATATATATATATATATATATATATATATATATTATCCACGATAGTGTATTATAAAGAATGTTCAACAAAGTATGAGGGCAGATTCCCACTTGGTGGACTAGCCTGTACTCTCCAAAGTTCTCTATTCTTGGAGAAACCATCCCTTCCGTGCAGAGTTGTGTAGTTATTGATATATACTTGATCGCCTCGCAGATATGTATGTCCAAAGAAAAATCTCTCGTCAAAAGCAATATGACGGATCTTCTTTTCAAGTTCTTCTGATGTCGCCTCCATTCCGTGTGGTAAGGACCCCATTCTATGTGATCCCAACTGTCTGCTGTTTGGATGCTCTTCAGGTGTCCAGCTCTGCAGCCATCGCAGCACATCTTTTCCGGTCCAAGGACATCTTTGAACAATCGGATATTTGTAGACGTTACCTTGTCCGCCAAAATACACATCTTTGTCTTTGCCCGTGCTAGCCAACGTCTCGTACTCAAGAACTGTTTCCTTCCACTGTCTTATTTGCGACCCATCCATTGAAATAACTGATGAATGGGCTTCGACAAATGTTGTTTGTCCCTTTCCATCCTCACAGCTTTATTTGCAATACAGCAAAAACTCTCTACATACAAAGTCTTCATACCTGTGTTTCTCTTGTGAAATCCCCATATACCTTGGTAGTGAAGCCATGTCGAAGTGCATTGGCAGTCCTTCAAAGCTACTGGTGATGTCGGTAGACTCTTTCAGAGGCCTTACTTTGTGGACAACACCAAAGTTCCACTCGAGAAGACCATTTGGGGCTCTTTTCTTGTATGAATTGACCATCGCTTCTTCATCTTGGAATTCTGCGAAGCCTCGCAACACGACGGCTTCAAATTCTCGAACCAAATTTGACAGCGAAGTAGCTTTGATCACATCAGATGAGATAGGAGCACCAGTCTGGTCTTGCATCTTATTTGACACCATCATTCCACATGCGCCTCTGTAGAGTGAAATCTCAAACGGACAGTCGGCCGCAATTTCATGGAGTGAACCAACAATTCCTCGCTGCACATATAGACGGACATAAAGCCAATCTCGGTTGTGAAACTTGGCTTTGACAAGAAAGCTTCCTTCCACGACTTCTTGTTCGATTCTGATTTTCTGATCAATGATGAATTTGCCTTGCTGTGAATCGAAAACAACCACATGATGCCATGGAGTCCTCAATACGCCATTGCGGCTTGCATGCTCTTTGAACAAGTCGATGGCAAACTTTCCAGACTGAGGGTGATGGTGGTGAATGCTAAGTCGCACGCAATTGGACAGCATACCCTGTGCCTTCAAGAATGCATCAAGAGCCACTCCTTGTGCCATCATTCCTCTGGCCACGCCTTTTATGAACCGTTTCGTTATCTTGCTGCTTGGCGAACCAGGCAACTCGAACTTCAAATCTTTCAGCATGAATTTTCGCATTTGCCGGTACTTCTCGAGCAGAGATTCGTCATTACGAACGAGTTCATCAAACTTAGACAAAAACTCTTCCCACCAAAGTCTTTCCTTAGCACTGTCGAAATGTCTGCTCCTTCGACGCCCTGAAACTTTGGGAAGGTAGAACAATGAAATCAGCTGAATTACGTCATCTGCTCCAGACTCCTGTATCATTTTCTTGAGACCCTTGTGGTAGACAGCGTATTCTTCCTCACTCACTGCAATATATTGGTCAAATGTATGATAATCAGACAATATTGTTACTTGGACACCAAACTGGTATATTGCTTGAAGTCTTCGAGCTGTTAGCTGCAGAGAACGGATGGCCAAGAACTCGGCAAAGTCGGGCATGGCGCTAAAAACTTTCTCTTTCTTGTTGGAGCTCTTTGCTGGAAAAGCGGGCAGAAAGAAGTGTAGAGGAAGACTCTTGGAGACGAGGTTGGCGATGCGATTGTGGAGGAGACTATAGTCTTCTTCGTGGTAGATGAGGCCATAGCCGAACATCCAGTCTTGCAAGATGACGTCAAATATTTGATTGACAGTTTCAGGTCGATTTCCTTGTTTTTTGATGCACTGCGCATCCACCGTCAACAGGCTAGATGAATAAGAGAAAAAACTATTTTCATAGGGAACTTCAATAAATAGCACCAATATTTATGCGTGACAGGGTGCGTTATTACAGTATTAATATCGATTGCGGATTGTGTTGTAAAGGAACCATCTTCTATTTTGGATAGTGCTTATCAATGTAGCCTATTAAAAGTTTAAAAAATTGTCGGGCCCAATTGTATTTGAACTGAAATCAATAACAAAGAAGAAGATCACTTAGTGTCTCGTTGTTGCCAATTATTCTAAACATTATTGCTCATTCTTAGTGCACGCTTTCCCTTCCATTTTTAAGAGCTTTTCGAAAGGCGAAGGTCTAAACGAGTTCTCGGGTAGCTTTTTCTTTTGTCCTTATTTATTGATTAATTTTGCGACCTCATTCACGGACAATAATGATGATTGTTGAAAAATGAAACTGGAAATGACTAAGAAATCAAGGCGATGTATGAAGTTTCCATCCCTTACCTTCCAATCTCTTCATTTATTCCTGGCATGTTGTGCTTGATTTATGTAGAGCAATCTGTTTAGCAATCTTCTCTTGATTTTTATCTTTCTTGGTTATCTTTCTTGATTGTTCTGGGAAGAAAAATAAGTTTAGTTTCTTAATTCAAACCTATCAATCAGAGACTCTTGCATTGAGTTCACAATTGAAATCACTGCTCTCTTAAAATCTTCTCCCTGACGCGATCCATTAACTTCCATCAAATGCTACACTTTTCTACTAGCCTTGGGCAGCAGTTGGAGGAAGAATCTCAAGAGATTAAATTCAGCACCCCCAACGCACGTCAGGGTAGGGCAACACATCATGGCTTCACTCAGCCTAGGCATGCCATGGTTTTCTGTCCATATATACCACTTGTATACCATATATACGACTTCATTCATCTTTGCGGATATACAATGGGTACCTACATAGCCTGATCCTTTTCAAAGTAAATTTCAAATCGCTTCTCAGATTATTCAATATAAATGTTCTATTTAAATCTATTCGAATAGATTAACTTCTCAACATTGACTGCTGAAGAATGACTTGGAATGACATAGATGGTCAAGAGCTTTTCCATTTTTTCAACTATACGCTTTTAATGGTTGCTTTTACTAAGTATCGGTGCAATCAATAATGAGCTGCTAACAAGCAACAGAATAGAATTACCAACAACGCTAAACCAGCTATCGTGATATGCTTACCAATTGAATGGATCCGGCTCCTGGCACTGTCGCTTGTTCCCTCTTTTCGTTGATTTGAACTTCAGTTCTTCACTTTGCTTTCTTGTCTGATTTTCAATTCGGACTCACCCTTTTCTACCTTGATCGCTTGCTGTTTACTTCCACAGTTGGCTCTTTCTGAGATGTTTCACGGGGCGACTAAAATTTATACCCTTCTGGCAGAGAAAAAGGCTTCGAAACCCAGAAGCCCACGCTGAAAATATATGTAAACACCCCCAACGATTTCTAAACTGCTTCCCCTAATTAGAGAGACCACCGTAGACAATCTAGCCACATATAACGCAGGGCTCCTACATGATTGTCGCGTTTGACGTATACAGAATACCAATCAACAACAACAATGTTCAACGCATCTAACGTTGCGATTGTTTTGCATGAAAAGCTGCGATGCTAGAAAAGAATAGCTGGATTGTAGAACACAGTGGAAGGATTAGAGAATAATTAGATCGGTCGTCATGAGCCCTTTGCAACTACAATTTCATAGTGCATCCGAAATATACTGAAGGAAAGTCTATTTTCGGTGCATGAATCTCTTTATCTACGGAGATTTGTTGACCACCCTCATCACAAACATGAATAGCGGGGGCGGCGATGGGTAGAAAATAGTTGGTGCTGCGTCGCATATGCGGAGGCTCCTGCCTCTTACGTAGATGGCATCGAAGCAATGCGCGAAAATTTTAAACGAATCTGGAGATGATGTCACTTAAAGCAATAAGACCCAACTAGATGAGCAAGAATGGCCTTGCAAGAAACTTTAATGTCTAAAAATAGTGCCTTTTAAACAATATTATAGAGGAGAACCCCAGCTATTACCATGTATATCATATTTAATCGAGGAAGAAGTTGAAAAGGGATGTCAGTTTTTTCCATCGTACGAAGTAATGTAATGAAGATGGTTTTTGAAGATGGCTGTTAAAAAATCTTGAATGTCAGAAAGAGTGGCATGATTTTGAGAATAACACTAGTTCTCTGGGAGACTTATGACGACAAAACATGCTCACATCGTGCAGAGTTATAAATAGAGCAATATTTTGATTTAAATCATTTTAGATCACTGAGTTACATCGGTTGCAGCTATGAAAAAGCACTGTTTTCCTGTTTGTAAACAATAAACGTGCATTCATACCTTTTTTCCAGTGTGTGTGTAAACTTTGAGCCAAATAAGTGCTATTTCAAAAGGAAAAATCATGTAAAAACAATTATGCCTTAGGGCATGACTGAAAAGTTTTAGTTAGTGATAACACCACGTAGCATAGCTCTTTTTGGTCTTCACCCACGTTTTTCACCATTTTACGGGAGTGCCCTCCCCCTTACACCACTGAGTAAAGCCTAAGAAGAAGGAAAGACTGATTAGGGTTCTTATAAGTTTAGTATTTAGGATATTCTCAGGGTGTTGTTCTTTGAAAAAAAATCCCAGCTATAATGCACGAGGCAATAGCGAAGGATGATGGCCTGGGGATATTGTATCTTATGGACTAACGATGACTTTCAATCATAAAACAAGGACGCATGCTTATCCCCTCAACTTTTTGACGTTTCCAGCCTTCAATAATTCAAAAATTGAGCTCAAAGTGTAATATGGGACGCCTGAGAGAATAAATTGCTAAAAACTAGAAAGCTGCCGACTCTACTTGCCTCCCATGTCCTGAAAATTATTTGCTTTCCACAGAGCAAATCGCAAAAAGCAGCTATGCTTTGTATTTCGAGATTCAATATAATGTATGATGTCGAAAAATTCGGTTTATCAATATTATCCCTGTTTCTGTTGAAGACAGTCTTACTTTCTTGACCCCACTTTCAACCTTTACAACACAGAGTAGCATGAAAATTATTGCAATTTATCTATTATTATACTTTACTATTTATTTATTCATGTGAAAAAATATTGATCATTTTCAAACCTTATATTTGACAGCGGAAAATTGCAATGAGTAGACCAACAGGTTAATGTCGATAAAAGGTATAAAAGGAAAGAACAGTTTCTGGACAAACTGCAATCTTCTTCCAGTGTCGGGACGCCTGGAGAGAAGAAGGCGCATGGGACGAGAGCCTTTAGCAAACATAGACGGCAAGGAATGCAAGATGCCTATTTCAGATAGTTTCCTACCCAGCCATGTCCTAGAGCAACCATCTCTATTCTAGACTATGCCTTTAAGTAGGATAAATAACATCCTTGCAGAGCCATCCTTGCTCATCTAGTTGGGTCTTATTGCTTTAAATGACATCATCTCCAGATTCGTTTAAAATTTTCGCGCATTGCTTCGATGCCATCTACGTAAGAGGCAGGAGCCTCCGCATACGCGACGCAGCACCAACTATTTTCTACCCATCGCCGCCCCCGCTATTCATGTTTGTGGTGAGGGTGGTCAACAAATCTCCGTAGATAAAGAGATTCATGCACCAAAAATAGACTTTCCTTCAGTATATTTCGGATGCACTATGAAATTGTAGTTGCAAAGGGCTCATGACGACCGATCTAATTATTCTCTAATCCTTCCACTGTGTTCTACAATCCAGCTATTCTTTTCTAGCATCGCAGTTTTTCATGCAAAACAATCGCCAACGTTAGATGCGCTGAACCTTGTTGCTGTTGACTGGTATTCTGTATACGTCAAACGCGACAATCATGTAGGAGCCCTGCGTTATATGTGGCTAGATTGTCTACGGTGGTCTCTCTAATTAGGGGAAGCAGTTTAGAAATCGTTGGGGGTGTTTACATATATTTTCAGCGTGGGCTTCTGGGTTTCGAAGCCTTTTTCTCTGCCAGAAGGGTATAAATTTTAGTCGCCTCGTGAAACATCTCAGAAAGAGCCAACTGTGGAAGTAAACAGCAAGCGATCAAGGTAGAAAAGGGTGAGTCCGAATTGAAAATCAGACAAGAAAGCAAAGTGAAGAACTGAAGTTCAAATCAACGAAAAGAGGGAACAAGCGACAGTGCCAGGAGCCGGATCCATTCAATTGGTAAGCATATCACGATTGCTGGTTTAGCGTTGTTGGTCATTCTATTCTGTTGCTTGTTAGCAGCTCATTATTGATTGCACCGATACTTAGTAAAAGCAACCATTAAAAGCGTATAGTTGAAAAAATGGAAAAGCTCTTGACCATCTATGTCATTCCAAGTCATTCTTCAGCAGTCAATGTTGAGAAGTTAATCTATTCGAATAGATTTAAATAGAACATTTATATTGAATAATCTGAGAAGCGATTTGAAATTTACTTTGAAAAGGATCAGGCTATGTAGGTACCCATTGTATATTCGCAAAGATGAATGAAGTCGTATGTGGTATATATGGACAGAAAAACATGGTATACCTAGGCTGTGTGAGGCCATGAAGTGTTGCCCTACCCTGACGTGTGTTGGGGGTGCTGAATCTCTTGAGATTCTTCCTCCAACTGCAGCCCAAGGCTAGTAGAAAAGTACAGCATTTGATGGAAGTTAATGGATCGCGTCAGGGAGAAAATTTTAAGAGAGCAGTGATTTCAATTGTGAACTCAATGCAAGAGTCTCTGATTGATAGTTTTGAATTAAGAAACTAAACTTATTTTTCTTCCCAGAACAATCAAGAAAGATAACCAAGAAAGATAAAAATCAAGAGAAGATTGCTAAACAGATTGCTCTACATAAATCAAGCACAACATGCCAGGAATAAATGAAGAGATTGGAAGGTAAGGGATGGAAACTTCATACATCGCCTTGATTTCTTAGTCATTTCCAGTTTTAAATTTTCCAACAGTCATAATTATTGTCCGTGAATGAGGTCGCAAAAATTAATCAATAAATAAGGACAAAAGCAAAAGCTACCCGAGAACTCGTTTAGACCTTCGCCTTTCGAAAAGCTCTTAAAAATGGAAGGGAAAGCGTGCATTAACAATGAGCGATATGTTTAGAATAATTGGCAACAACGAGACACTAAGTGATCTTCTATTTTATTATTGATTTCAGTTCAAATACAATTGGGACCGACAATTTTTTAAACTTTTAATAGGCTACATTGATAAGCACTATCCAAAATAGAAGATAGTTCCTTTACAACACAATCCGCAATCGATATTAATGCTGTAATAACGCACCCTGTCACGCATAAATATTGGTGCTATTTATTGAAGTTCCCTATGAAAATAGTTTTTTCTCTAATTGATCTAGCCTGTTGACGGTGGATGCGCAGTGCATCAAAAAACAAGGAAATCGACCTGAAACTGTCAATCAAATATTTGACGTCATCTTGCAAGACTGGATGTTCGGCTATGGCCTCATCTACCACGAAGAAGACTATAGTCTCCTCCACAATCGCATCGCCAACCTCGTCTCCAAGAGTCTTCCTCTACACTTCTTTCTGCCCGCTTTTCCAGCAAAGAGCTCCAACAAGAAAGAGAAAGTTTTCAGCGCCATGCCCGACTTTGCCGAGTTCTTGGCCATCCGTTCTCTGCAACTAACAGCTCGAAGACTTCAAGCAATTTACCAGTTTGGTGTCCAAGTAACAATATTGTCTGATTATCATACATTTGACCAATATATTGCAGTGAGTGAGGAAGAATACGCTGTCTACCACAAGGGTCTCAAGAAAATGATACAGGAGTCTGGAGCAGATGACGTAATTCAGCTGATTTCATTGTCTACCTTCCCAAAGTTTCAGGGCGTCGAAGGAGCAGACATTTCGACAGTGCTGAGGAAAGACTTTGGTGGGGAAGAGTTTTTGTCTAAGTTTGATGAACTCGTTCGCAATGACGAATCCCTGCTCGAGAAATACCGGCAAATGCGAAAATTCATGCTGAAAGATTTGAAGTTCAAGTTGCCTGGTTCGCCAAGCAGCAAGATAACGAAACGGTTCATAAAAGGCGTGGCCAGAGGAATGATGGCACAAGGAGTGGCTCTTGATGCATTCTTGAAGGCACAGGGTATGATGTCCATTTGCGTGCGACTTAGCATTCACCACCATCACCCTCAGTCTGGAAAGTTTGCCATCGACTTGTTCAAAGAGCATGCAAGCCGCAATGGTGTGTTGAGGACTCCATGGCACCATGTTGTTGTTTTCGATTCACAGCAAGGCAAATTCATCGTTGATCAGAAAATCAGAATCGAACAAGAAGTCGTAGAAGGAAGCTTTCTTGTCAAAGCCAAGTTTCACAACCGAGATTGGCTTTATGTCCGTCTATATGTGCAGGAAGGAATTGTTGGTTCACTCCATGAAATTGCGGCCGACTGTCCGTTTGAGATTTCACTCTACAGAGGCGCATGTGGAATGATGGTGTCAAATAAGATGCAAGACCAGACTGGTGCTCCTATCTCATCTGATGTGATCAAAGCTACTTCGCTGTCAAATTTGGTTCGAGAATTCGGAGCCGTCGTGTTACGAGGCTTTGCAGAATTCCAAGATGAAGAAGCGATGATCCATTCATACAAAAAAAGAGCTCCAAATGGTCTTCTCGAGTGGAACTTTGGTGTTGTCCACAAAGTAAGGCCTCTGAAAGAGTCTACGAACATCACCAGTAGCTTTGAAGGACTGCCAATGCACTTCGACATGGTGGCTCTACCAAGGTACATGGGGATTTCACAAGAGAAACACAGGTATGAAGACTTTGTATGTAGAGAGTTTTTGCTGTATTGCAAACAAAGCTGTGAGGATGGAAAGGGACAAACAACATTTGTCGATGCCCATTCATCAGTTATTTCAATGGATGGGTCGCAAATAAGACAGTGGAAGGAAACAGTTCTTGAGTACGAGACGCTGGCTAGCACGGGTAAAGACAAAGATGTGTATTTTGGCGGACAAGGTAACGTCTACAAATATCCGATTGTTCAAAGATGTCCTTGGACCGGAAAAGATGTGCTGCGATGGCTGCAGAGCTGGACACCTGAAGAGCATCCAAACAGCAGACAGTTGGGATCACATAAAGTGGGATCCTTACCACACGGAATGAAGGCGACATCAGAAGAACTTGAAAAGAAGATCCGTCATATTGCTTTTGACGAGAGATTTTTCTTTGGACATACATATCTGCGAGGCGATCAAGTATATATCAATAACTACACAACCTTGCACGGAAGGGATGGTTTCTCCAAGAATAGAGAACTTTGGAGAGTACAGGCTATTCCACCAAGTGGGAATCTGCCCTCATACTTTGTTGAACATTCTTTATAATACATTATCGTGGATAATATATATATATAAACGTTTATGTGAAGTATTGTAATGTATCAAATTGAAGGCTAGAACTCTGGGTAAGATGCTAGATTCTAGTTTATATAGTTCCTAATGTTTTGTAAATTTTTTCTTATTTATTGTCATATTTAGGTCAGGTATTTATAAAAATTGGAATGATGCAAAGGGATTGTTTATTTCATCTTTTTTCAATGTTATTATGAGCAAAGTATTGGACAGTCACTACAATCCGTTTAATTTGTCATTTTCACTTGCTAAAGGAGTTATACATTGACTAGCAAGAGTTGAATTTTTTGTTGGTAAACTCACCTGTTTACCCAACAAGAGATGCTTGATAAAATCAAAATGGAAATCAACCAATTCATTATCTTTATTTACTGAAGTTCTGAAGCCTCTCACTCCCATGATCATATTTTTCCTTATTTTGCTAGACTTTTGAGTAATGAAAGTAAGAAAAAATTACTACACAGTGCACTGGTCAGTTTTAGGCCCTGGTTTTGAGAATATGACTCACAGGCAATCTGATTCACAGGCAAGTGAATCCATAATCATTTCACTTGCAAAAAGTCAGAAAGGAGTTGCCGACACTTCAAATTACACACAGCAACGTTTTAAAAACTTTTTAACTAAATTATTTAGATACCATTGTATAGATAACCTTCAATTTTATAGTATTAAGTTCCCTAGAAGTGAATCTCCAAATAATTGTGCAAATCTGAAATAATATTTCAAGCAATTAGTATGAAAATTAAACTGTTTTGATGCCTTATTCCAGCTAAATTTAATTCATATAGTGTTGTCTAACATGAACTGTTTAGTATAATTTGCCAGAAGTGTCCTTTTCAGCTTAGTCCCTGTAAAAACTGACTCACCAGTGAACAGAAAAGAGAATTCAAGTGGATTACTTGAAAACTGAAAACAGGCTCTTCTTAAATAGGTATTCCTATTCCATTTTCCATTTCTCCTAAGGACTAGAATTAACAGGTGGCCAATTTTCAGTATATCAGGAAAATGTTTGTAGTGAGACACCACTTGAATATTGGATTATATCTGTTGTTGCATTACCTATTTTCAAAACTGCACTCAATCTTCTAGTGAACTTAGACTAAAGCTTAGAGCTCCTTCTAGTATTTTTCATATATATCAAATCAAATATCACTAGAATTTCGTTAGCTTAGCTTTAGAATATAAAAGGCTAAAAAGTTTGGTGCTGTACTTCAAGCTCCCAGCAACAAAGTCAGCCTTGCACGAGCCAACACTTTTGCAATGAAAAGTAATAAATCTTTTGCAGTGGAAGTTAAGTGATAAATAGTTTTACCATCAACATTATTTGTAGGCAACCTTTGTTCACAACTAACAGTAAAGCAATCATACTATGACACTTACCTTGTTAACAAAACAATTTGAAGAAAATTCAAACAAAAACTCCCAGAGTAGAATCACACTTTTCAAACTAAAATTTCAGGCAAAATATGTTTGGAAAGCCAAAAAACAGTTAGAAACTTGCCTTTGAACTTCTAAAGAAGCACCAATAATATCCTAGTAAGGACTTTAGGACGGTGATATTGAAAATTTTGCAAACAAAGGATAACTCAAAGCAAAGTTCAGGATTGGGCATATTGCAAATATTATGAACCTTCATGTTGAATTCCAGGTTGTTACAAAAAGCTTTTAAATAAATGCAAAACATTGACTGCATAATTCAGCAAACACATTTGTGACTAACAAATTGAAGCCCTTTTGTGCAATATCTACAATGTAAGCCAAAACTCTTGAAACTGTAACAATGGTGTATGCAATAGTTTAAAGTGGAAAATAAAAGTATTAATTACCTTAAATGTTCAAGAACTTTTGGCAAGCATTGTAAATACAAAAGGACAAGTATTAATATACATAAGGATGCAGTATTAAGAATTAGAGTATTCAAACAAGTCCCTTCTATAGCAATCCCCTTCAGTGCTTAAACCTGGATTCTACTTTTCAGTAATAATGAGTTCAGGAACAGTTGTTGCCCATTCTGCCCAAGAGCCGTCATAAAGCTGACCTTCGCAACCCTTGGCAAAATAAAGTCCAAAGAACAAAACAGATGCAGCAATGCCAGAGCCACAAGAACAAACAACCTGCTTGTCAACATCAATTCCTTTGGCTTTGAAAGCATCAGCTATTTCAGAAGGGCTTTTCATTATGTTAATCTCGCGATTATAAAGCTGGAAGAAAGGAAGGTTTGTTGCCTTTGCAAAATGGCCACTTGGAATTGCAGGGTTTGGCTCTGGTGCAGTTCCTTTGAACCTGCCTTCTGGCCTACCATCCACGACCTGGGCTGGCTCTTCCTTCTGACTGTTGGCTTTGATGAAATCAAAGTGCTGAACAAGTTCTGGCCTTATTTTTGCAACATAGTTTGCTGATGAAGCTGCAAATTTAAAAAAAATAATTATTTATAGAAATCAACACAAAGGGTATTCAATATACAAAACCTAGCTCAAAGCAACAAAATTTTGTAGTATATACAAGACTCTCAAAAAGGTGTACCAGAAAGAGAGAAAAATAAAAAGACAGAAGAAAAAACTCACTTGGAAGCTGTTCATTTGGGCCATAATCACCAGATGCCACTTCAAACCCATCTTTGATCCACTTGGGCAAACCTCCATCGAGAATGTGAACAAATTCATGACCCATCACTCTAAAAAGGTACCAGCATCTGGGGGCAGAAAACAACCCAAACCTCTCACTGTTGTCATATATAATGACATGGTGATTATTTTCAATACCTGCAACATCTTGAACATACTTTGCAAAATCTTCTGGCTTCGGGATCATCATTGGCAGCTTTGATGTCTTGTCTCTGCATTCTGCAAGACTAAAAAAGCGTCTTGTTGATCTGTTTGTCTAAGATTGCTAAGCAAAACAATATTTGAGAGAGCATATCGCAATGTCCCAGTTAACTGTTTACTTTTGAAGAAATTCTAAAGGTACGTAGCATGGAGCATTTTAATCAGACATTAGTTGGGCAAATCAACCAGGGTTACTCTCCACACTCAACCAGGGATTTCTCTAACGATATGAATAGCTTTTCGATTCAACAAATTAAAAATCTAAGTCTATGATAAACATGAAATATATACCAAAAAACTATAAAAAGTTTAAACTCATTTCTCGTAGCATTTCGGCTAAATCGATTGTAACATCAGAAATAGAATATAAAAATGGCTACGTCAAAACTATGGAGCTTGCGAAGCCTGACCTAAATTTGATACTTCACAATTTAAAATGCATGGCCGAAAACCTTTGGATAACTACTAACAAGATTTGGGGATTCGTCTCGAAATAAATACATCTTTCATTTCGAGGAAGGGAAACATCCCATACAGTTCTTACTTGAAAAGTCTGGCACCAGGTATTCTCTTGCTTCTGTGCTCGTCCAGGAAGTTACGTTTTGAGCTTGGCAGATCCCAAGAAGCATCTATGATTCTATACTTTTGAAAGAAATCAGGCTGGCTCCTTTTGTTGTTCAGCCATTCCGTTGATACGAGGGCTTCGGCGTGGTTCATTTTGTCTCCCTGCAAATGTCGAACTGTTTTTAGTGATATCCTTGAATGTTCCAAGTAATTCAACGGCTTTCCCAAACACTTGTGAAGATGTTCTACACAAACATGCAGGTGGGAGGACGCGCGTTGCTTTCAAAAAGAGCTCGGTGGGAAACCAACCAGGACGAAAGGAATATAATGGAGAAATCAAAATATTGAATTTTTGGCAACCTCGGATTGAAGATCGTCTCCAAAACTATAGTTTCTGTACATCAAAAGTTCCTCAAATTACAGTTTCCGTACCTCAAAAGTTCCTCAAATTACAGTTTCCGTACCTCAAATGTTCCTCAAATTACAGTTTCCGTACCTCAAATGTTCCTCAAATTACAGTTTCCGTACGTCATCAATATCAAAATTACTTTGCTAGAATTTGTGACCATAACCTCGATGTGACACATACTTGCAGTGCACAGAGAAAAATTTCCGAGAAACCCACAAAGCGGAAAATATTCTTCTTTGAGCTCAATATATAATACATTCTTCCAAAAACAGTTCTAGTTCCTTGATTGGGATTTCAAATAGCATCTTTCATTATAGAAGACGATTTAACAAAGAAAGCAAGTTTCATTGACATCAAACTGAGAAATAATATCCAAGAATTACAGCCATTTAATCAATAATTGAAAGCGAATTGAGCTGAACTTGCAAATTTGCCATGAAAAAGAAAGATTAAGAACGTCAAAGGAGCTGAAGTATTTGTAAGAAAGGACTCATTTCTGAAATTCTAGAATAATAGGGAAGGCCACTTAGAAGAATAACTTCTTTGCTTCATTGCAAAATTTTTACTGGATAATTAAAAACATAAAACGATTTATTTCTACCACGTGCCAAACGTCCATGGAATACCCTTGGTATTCTCCATTACACCGTTTCGAAGAATTGTTTCCGTGGCCTCAGAAAAATGCTTAGATATTGGTAAATAATATAAATATTCTTATCCCCATCGAAGATTTCTTACAGTATAATATCTGGCCGCTTGAAAAGTAAACTTTTTTAGGGCTATAGTGATTGATATCTTTTCTCGAAATGTTTTGTTGTTTTTTTAATGACGATTCTTGTAATACTTTTGTACTTGTATTCTTTAAGAATAATTACTAAGAATCAACAGTATGGAGACATATCAGACAACATGTTTACATGTGACATTAACTCTTATCACTTTGAGTAAAATTTTGTACAAAGTTATTGAAAAACTGCATTAGGTACAAACGTATTTAAAAGGGACAACATATCATTCAAGATCTTGAAGAATAAATTCCACCACAGATGCCGCTGCTAGAACACAACAGAAATGGTAAACTTCTGATTCAGAAAAACCAAAAAGTACTCTCATGTTGTTGACAACAAAATAAAGATTGGCATCATTAATGCTTCGTAGATCTGCATATTTTTGATACAACTGGTTGGGGAGTCTTTGCTTGCCAACCGCATCTAGTGCTTGTGGTGCCTTCTGTGCTTTTTGGTCTTTTTGTGGCCAAGTCTTCGCTTGAAAGTGTTCACTTTGGCGATGGTGTGCTTCTTCACGAGACTACTTGAACAGCAGGACAAAGGGCAAGCGGCGGGGTTACAATCATATCCACAGGTCAAAGGACACGCTCCGGTAGCCTGAGCAACAGGGGCTGCCTGCACTACTTGTGGTACCGCTTGAGCTACCTGTGGTACTGTCTGGACGACCTGTGGAGTGGCTGAAGAAAGAAGGAGAAACATTTGTTACGAACAGTTGGTTTTCTTGGCTTTTCAATTGGGTAACGAAATGATCAACACTGGAATATCAAGGCTTCCATCTCGTGTATTTTTGGGGGTGGATATGAAGCTTATAATGAAAGAATTTTCCCTTTTTTCGGATATCGCACTTGTAATATGCCAATTGTTTTGTCACAAGTTCACAATAGTCAAATGATACTTTCGACTTAGAAAGAAGTTTGGCAGCGCATAATTTTCATACGATGTAAATGACTGTTGTCTATTGGTTGAGATCAAACAGCTAATAGTCCTCCGCAGCAACGAGCTTACCTTGGACTGGTGCTGCTTGCTGACATGGCGCTGCTGCCACGCAGCTTTGGCTCTGTTGCAGAGGGGAGCAATTCGGGGCGTTGACCTTACAAGGCCGGACGCGAATTTGGTGTCCGGTTCCACACTGGGCACTGCATGAGCTCCAGTCACTCCAGGGCTCGTACTTCTCTACCACAACTTCAATCTCCGGCTTGTTTTCTAAAACAAAGTTGCTCTTTTTATCAGAAGGTTTATTACTGCCAAACTAAATACACAGTTTCTAGGGGGTGTCTTGTTAGAAGAAAAGAATACTTTCACGTATTCATAACAGGTTTGCGCCTATGAAGGCTAAGAGATAATAATCAAGATTGAAAGTTACAGGCAAAGAGAAAGACAGATTGGTGGATCTGGATCAGCGTGAAGAATTTCTGGCAAAGACAAAAGCGAAGTGGCGAATGAAAAAAGAAAAAGATAGGGATACCTAGCTATTCAGGTACATAATAACATAGACGTGAAGTTGTACGTCGAGGAAAACACATCTTACTCAAGTTAGACTGTAGTTTTTCTCAGCCTCACTCTACAGTCATGTTGTCGCCCAACATTCCATTAAAACGTCATAGCAGTAGCAAGTAATTACCTTCCAGTAGCGTTTGTTAACGATATTTACAGAGAAAACAGTACAACATTCACTTGTATGCAAGTTACAGTATACGAAATGAAAGCTTCGTTGCATTAGGATAATAAAAATTATGACGATTGCAAAGCCTGACAAAGCCAGAGCACGCTAGCACACCTGTTTTGACTTGGTCTGTTACAGAGCCACCTGATGCACCGCCTGATGAACCACCTGATGTGCCACCTGGTGTTCCACCCGGCGTTCCTGCGCCACCCGCGCCACCTGCCGCACCGCCTGCGCCACCTCCGGCAGTGGCAGTGCTTCCCGCCGTCGATCCTGCGGTGGAGCCTGCATTTGACCCCGCAGCGGTTGTGGCGTCGCTGAGCACAGAGGCGTCGGACGCAGGAGGCACGGCTGGCTTCAGGCCTTCCAGCCCGTTGATGGTGGCGAGTTGAGACAGCAGTAGGCTGCTGTGCTGTGACTGCAGCAGACGCATAATGGCCGTTGAATTGCCGAGTTCTGTCAGGTCCGTGCTGCCATGAAGCGCTTGGAAAATGGCTGCTTCTTGGTTTGCAGTCAACGGGCCGTGCACAAGGGAGAGGAGCTTGATGAGGGCGCGGAACAAGTCGTGGTGGGTACCTAGGCCGAATATTTCTTTCTGCTTCTGGTACTTGAATATCCAGGACGCATCCAAGTCGAACTCAGCCGTGTTGTTGTTGTACATCGCACGCACATAAAAGGGGGGAACGTGCAGGTGCCCAAGGAACCA
>ML133478.1:2058129-2086107 GCA_003864495.1 Nemopilema nomurai
TTCGTCCGACTCCTTCAACCACTTTCTCTGACTGAATCGAGTTTGCTAATGCTGCTTCTTTTATAGGCACGGATTTGATTGTGACGTCAACTAATTGGACGCCAATTGTTTTGAGATTGGTTGCTGTTGCTGCTGCTTGGGGGTGAGTATTGACACGATGAAAATGGCAATATCCATCTCGGTGGCGAGAACATACCCGTGTCTTACAAATGTCTAGTCATGTTCGACTTAAGACAAGACAGGGGCAAGTCAGACGCAAAGCCAAGCTTCCAACCGCAGTTGGTTACATTTTGATTTAGTTAAACGATGTGCTTTCTCCATATATATCGCCATACACTCTATATAACTTCACGACAGCGCTGGTCTTGCAGCCATTTTTAGCCAACCTTTATTCTCTAAAACCATGGTTAACTTCATGAAAATATTTAGCACTACAAAAATATATATTGTCAAACCATATTCTTGTTATGGCTGGAATCTTTGTCATTTTTAGGCGCTTACTTTTCATTTCAAATTTGTAATAATCAGAAGTCTATATAATGCTTTATCAAAGGATTATTTTTGCCAAATATATCAGAGTGGTACAGATTTAGTCCAGATTTCTGTCACTTTTATATAGCAAAAATGGTTGCCATTTCTCCAAGAATTTGCTCAATTATATTCAAATTGTAATTAAAAAATTCTGTAGGCAGACACTTCGCTATATCTGGTGCTCAAATGTATGCTATTTATGAGGCTTAAACTTCTGCTGTGGTCAATGAGGGATGGATGTTTCTTTTCACTTTTCGGGATGAAAACAATAAAGGATGCTAGATATATGTTAACAAAAAGTGATTCGATTAAATGTTTATTGTTTTTATTTAGGCCAGATCATTTTGATTACATGAAAATAAAAATTAAAGGCCTCTCTCATTTTCATCAAATTGTAGTATTTAGAATGCACGCCAGTAAATTTTTTATTTCATGCACTGATTGGTACATGAGGTTGAATTTAACATGCAAATGCAAAGAACTTCAGCAGAACTTTGGTAATGTTCTCTTCTACCGTCACAACTACAGTCTGTTAGTTACTAAAGATTTCTTTCACTTACCAATGGAGATCAAACCATTCGATTGTCAAACATCAAAGTAGGTAGTGGGCAAAATTGATATTGAGATCCCAAGATTCGTCCGACTCCTTCAACCACTTTCTCTGACTGAATCGAGTTTGCTAATGCTGCTTCTTTTATAGGCACGGATTTGATTGTGACGTCAACTAATTGGACGCCAATTGTTTTGAGATTGGTTGCTGTTGCTGCTGCTTGGAGGGGTGAGTATTGAAACGATGAAAATGGCAATATCCATCTCGGTGGCGAGAACATACCCGTGTCTTACAAATGTCTAGTCATGTTCGACTTAAGACAAGACAGGGGCAAGTCAGACGCAAAGCCAAGCTTCCAACCGCAGTTGGTTACATTTTGATTTAGTAAAACGATATGCTTTCTCCATATATATCGCCATACACTCTATATAACTTCACGACAGCGATGGTCTTGCAGCCATTTTTAGCCAACCTTTATTCTCTAAAACCATGGTTAACTTCATGAAAATATTTAGCACTACAAAAATATATATTGTCAAACCATATTCTTGTTATAGCTGGAATCTTTGTCATTTTTAGGCGCTTACTTTTCATTTCAAATTTTGTAATGATCAGAAAGTCTACATAATGCTTTATCAAAGGATTATTTTTGCCAAATATATCAGAGTGGTACAGATTTAGTCCAGATTTCTGTCACTTTTATATAGCAAAAATGGTTGCCATTTCTCCAAGAATTTTCTCAATCATATTCAAATTGTAATTAAAAAATTCTGTAGGCAGACACTTCGCTATATCTGGTGCTCAAATGTATGCTATTTATGAGGCTTAAACTTCTGCTGTGGTCAATGAGGGATGGATGTTTCTTTTTCACTTTTCGGGATGAAAACAATAAAGGATGCTAGATATATGTTAACAAAAAGTGATTCGATTAAATGTTTATTGTTTTTATTTAGGCCAGATCATTTTGATTACATGAAAATAAAAATTAAAGGCCTCTCTCATTTTTATCAAATTGTAGTATTTTAGAATGCACGCCAGTAAATTTTTTTTTTCATGCACTGGTTGGTACATGAGGTTGAATTTAACATGCAAATGCAAAGAACTTCAGCAGAACTTTGGTAATGTTCTCTTCTACCGTCACAACTACAGTCTGTTAGTTACTAAAGATTTCTTTCACTTACCAATGGAGATCAAACCATTCGATTGTCAAACATCAAAGTATGTAGTGGGCAAAATTGATATTGAGATCCAAGATTCGTCCGACTCCTTCAACCACTTTCTCTGACTGAATCGAGTTTGCTAATGCTGCTTCTTTTATAGGCACGGATTTGATTGTGACGTCAACTAATTGGACGCCAATTGTTTTGAGATTGGTTGCTGTTGCTGCTGCTTGGAGGGGTGAGTATTGACACGATGAAAATGGCAATATCCATCTCGGTGGCGAGAACATACCCGTGTCTTACAAATGTCTAGTCATGTTCGACTTAAGACAAGACAGGGGCAAGTCAGACGCAAAGCCAAGCTTCCAACCGCAGTTGGTTACATTTTGATTTAGTTAAACGATGTGCTTTCTCCATATATATCGCCATACACTCTATATAACTTCACACAGCGCTGGTCTTGCAGCCATTTTTAGCCAACCTTTATTCTCTAAAACCATGGTTAACTTCATGAAAATATTTAGCACTACAAAAATATATATTGTCAAACCATATTCTTGTTATGGCTGGAATCTTTGTCATTTTTAGGCGCTTACTTTTCATTTCAAATTTGTAATAATCAGAGAGTCTATATAATGCTTTATCAAAGGATTATTTTTGCCAAATATATCAGAGTGGTAAGATTTAGTCCAGATTTCTGTCACTTTTTATATAGCCAAAAATGGTTGCCATTCTCCAAGAATTTGCTCAATTATATTCAAATTGTAAAAAAAATTCTGTAGGCAGACACTTCGCTATATCTGGTGCTCAAATGTATGCTATTTATGAGGCTTAAACTTCTGCTGTGGTCAATGAGGGATGGATTTTTCTTTTTCATTTTCGG
This sequence comes from Nemopilema nomurai, assembly GCA_003864495.1. Taxonomy (NCBI): domain Eukaryota; kingdom Metazoa; phylum Cnidaria; class Scyphozoa; order Rhizostomeae; family Rhizostomatidae; genus Nemopilema; species Nemopilema nomurai. The sequence continues at coordinate 2,061,254 of ML133478.1, forward strand.
GATGAAAACAATAAAGGATGCTAGATATATGTAACAAAAAGTGATTCGATTAAATGTTTATTGTTTTATTTAGGCCAGATCATTTTGATTACATGAAAATAAAAATTAAAGGCCTCTCTCATTTTCATCAAATTGTAGTATTTTAGAATGCACGCCAGTAAATTTTTTATTTCATGCACTGATTGGTACATGAGGTTGAATTTAACATGCAAATGCAAAGAACTTCAGCAGAACTTTGGTAATGTTCTCTTCTACCGTCACAACTACAGTCTGTTAGTTACTAAAGATTTCTTTCACTTACCAATGGAGATCAAACCATTCGATTGTCAAACATCAAAGTATGTAGTGGGCAAAATTGATATTGAGATCCCAAGATTCGTCCGACTCCTTCAACCACTTTCTCTGACTGAATCGAGTTTGCTAATGCTGCTTCTTTTATAGGCACGGATTTGATTGTGACGTCAACTAATTGGACGCCAATTGTTTTGAGATTGGTTGCTGTTGCTGCTGCTTGGAGGGGTGAGTATTGACACGATGAAAATGGCAATATCCATCTCGGTGGCGAGAACATACCCGTGTCTTACAAATGTCTAGTCATGTTCGACTTAAGACAAGACAGGGGCAAGTCAGACGCAAGCCAAGCTTCCAACCGCAGTTGGTTACATTTTGATTTAGTTAAACGATGTGCTTTCTCCATATATATCGCCATACACTCTATATAACTTCAGGACAGCGCTGGTCTTGCAGCCATTTTTAGCCAACCTTTATTCTCTAAAACCATGGTTAACTTCATGAAAATATTTAGCACTACAAAAATATATATTGTCAAACCATATTCTTGTTTAGCTGGAATCTTTGTCATTTTTAGGCGCTTACTTTTCATTTCAAATTTTGTAATAATCAGAGAGTCTATATAATGCTTTATCAAAGGATTATTTTTGCCAAATATATCAGAGTGGTACAGATTTAGTCCAGATTTCTGTCACTTTTATATAGCAAAAATGGTTGCCATTTCTCCAAGAATTTGCTCAATTATATTCAAATTGTAATTAAAAAATTCTGTAGGCAGACACTTCGCTATATCTGGTGCTCAAATGTATGCTATTTATGAGGCTTAAACTTCTGCTGTGGTCAATGAGGGATGGATGTTTCTTTTTCACTTTTCGGGATGAAAACAATAAAGGATGCTAGATATATGTTAACAAAAAGTGATTCGATTAAATGTTTATTGTTTTTATTTAGGCCAGATCATTTTGATTACATGAAAATAAAAATTAAAGGCCTCTCTCATTTTCATCAAATTGTAGTATTTTAGAATGCACGCCAGTAAATTTTTTATTTCATGCACTGATTGGTACATGAGGTTGAATTTAACATGCAAATGCAAAGAACTTCAGCAGAACTTTGGTAATGTTCTCTTCTACCGTCACAACTACAGTCTGTTAGTTACTAAAGATTTCTTTCACTTACCAATGGAGATCAAACCATTCGATTGTCAAACATCAAAGTATGTAGTGGGCAAAATTGATATTGAGATCCCAAGATTCGTCCGACTCCTTCAACCACTTTCTCTGACTGAATCGAGTTTGCTAATGCTGCTTCTTTTATAGGCACGGATTTGATTGTGACGTCAACTAATTGGACGCCAATTGTTTTGAGATTGGTTGCTGTTGCTGCTGCTTGGAGGGTGAGTATTGACACGATGAAAATGGCAATATCCATCTCGTGGCGAGAACATACCCGTGTCTTACAAATGTCTAGTCATGTTCGACTTAAGACAAGACAGGGGCAAGTCAGACGCAAAGCCAAGCTTCCAACCGCAGTTGGTTACATTTTGATTTAGTTAAACGATGTGCTTTCTCCATATATATCGCCATACACTCTATATAACTTCACAACAGCGCTGGTCTTGCAGCCATTTTAGCCAACCTTTATTCTCTAAAACCATGGTTAACTTCATGAAAATATTTAGCACTACAAAAATATATATTGTCAAACCATATTCTTGTTATGGCTGGAATCTTTGTCATTTTTAGGCGCTTACTTTTCATTTCAAATTTTGTAATAATCAGAGAGTCTATATAATGCTTTATCAAAGGATTATTTTTGCCAAATATATCAGAGTGGTACAGATTTAGTCCAGATTTCTGTCACTTTTATATAGCAAAAATGGTTGCCATTTCTCCAAGAATTTGCTCAATTATATTCAAATTGTAATTAAAAAATTCTGTAGGCAGACACTTCGCTATATCTGGTGCTCAAATGTATGCTATTTATGAGGCTTAAACTTCTGCTGTGGTCAATGAGGGATGGATGTTTCTTTTTCACTTTTCGGGATGAAAACAATAAAGGATGCTAGATATATGTTAACAAAAAGTGATTCGATTAAATGTTTATTGTTTTTATTTAGGCCAGATCATTTTGATTACATGAAAATAAAAATTAAAGGCCTCTCTCATTTTCATCAAATTGTAGTATTTTAGAATGCACGCCAGTAAATTTTTTATTTCATGCACTGATTGGTACATGAGGTTGAATTTAACATGCAAATGCAAAGAACTTCAGCAGAACTTTGGTAATGTTCTCTTCTACCGTCACAACTACAGTCTGTTAGTTACTAAAGATTTCTTTCACTTACCAATGGAGATCAAACCATTCGATTGTCAAACATCAAAGTATGTAGTGGGCAAAATTGATATTGAGATCCCAAGATTCGTCCGACTCCTTCAACCACTTTCTCTGACTGAATCGAGTTTGCTAATGCTGCTTCTTTTATAGGCACGGATTTGATTGTGACGTCAACTAATTGGACGCCAATTGTTTTGAGATTGGTTGCTGTTGCTGCTGCTTGGAGGGGTGAGTATTGACACGATGAAAATGGCAATATCCATCTCGGTGGCGAGAACATACCCGTGTCTTACAAATGTCTAGTCATGTTCGACTTAAGACAAGACAGGGGCAAGTCAGACGCAAAGCCAAGCTTCCAACCGCAGTTGGTTACATTTTGATTTAGTTAAACGATGTGCTTTCTCCATATATATCGCCATACACTCTATATAACTTCACGACAGCGCTGGTCTTGCAGCCATTTTTAGCCAACCTTTATTCTCTAAAACCATGGTTAACTTCATGAAAATATTTAGCACTACAAAAATATATATTGTCAAACCATATTCTTGTTATGGCTGGAATCTTTGTCATTTTTAGGCGCTTACTTTTCATTTCAAATTTTGTAATAATCAGAGAGTCTATATAATGCTTTATAAAGGATTATTTTTGCCAAATATATCAGAGTGGTACAGATTTAGTCCAGATTTCTGTCACTTTTATATAGCAAAAATGGTTGCCATTTCTCCAAGAATTTGCTCAATTATATTCAAATTGTAATTAAAAAATTCTGTAGGCAGACACTTCGCTATATCTGGTGCTCAAATGTATGCTATTTATGAGGCTTAAACTTCTGCTGTGGTCAATGAGGGATGGATGTTTCTTTTTCACTTTTCGGGATGAAAACAATAAAGGATGCTAGATATATGTTAACAAAAAGTGATTCGATTAAATGTTTATTGTTTTTATTTAGGCCAGATCATTTTGATTACATGAAAATAAAAATTAAAGGCCTCTCTCATTTTCATCAAATTGTAGTATTTTAGAATGCACGCCAGTAAATTTTTTATTTCATGCACTGATTGGTACATGAGGTTGAATTTAACATGCAAATGCAAAGAACTTCAGCAGAACTTTGGTAATGTTCTCTTCTACCGTCACAACTACAGTTGTTAGTTACTAAAGATTCTTTCACTTACCAATGGAGATCAAACCATTCGATTGTCAAACATCAAAGTATGTAGTGGGCAAAATTGATATTGAGATCCCAAGATTCGTCCGACTCCTTCAACCACTTTCTCTGACTGAATCGAGTTTGCTAATGCTGCTTCTTTTATAGGCACGGATTTGATTGTGACGTCAACTAATTGGACGCCAATTGTTTTGAGATTGGTTGCTGTTGCTGCTGCTTGGAGGGGTGAGTATTGACACGATGAAAATGGCAATATCCATCTCGGTGGCGAGAACATACCCGTGTCTTACAAATGTCTAGTCATGTTCGACTTAAGACAAGACAGGGGCAAGTCAGACGCAAAGCCAAGCTTCCAACCGCAGTTGGTTACATTTTGATTTAGTTAAACGATGTGCTTTCTCCATATATATCGCCATACACTCTATATAACTTCACGACAGAGCTGGTCTTGCAGCCATTTTTAGCCAACCTTTATTCTCTAAAACCATGGTTAACTTCATGAAAATATTTAGCACTACAAAAATATATATTGTCAAACCATATTCTTGTTATGGCTGGAATCTTTGTCATTTTTAGGCGCTTACTTTTCATTTCAAATTTTGTAATAATCAAAGAGTCTATATAATGCTTTATTAAAGCATAGTCACAAGAGAGAGATAGTCTGGAAGCGAACAATGCGCTATTGTTCTAGCTCTTTGATAAAGATTTTCCTAGCGCCCGGACCTCCCAAGGTGCACACGTTTTGTGCGTCGTGTTGTTTTGTGGTGTATGGTGTATGGTTTTAATTGCCTTCCGAGTATGTTCGCAGTTTTTCCAAATGCCTGAAGCAAATTGTTCGATCTTTGGATGTTCAACATCAAGAAGAAATAAAGAGCTTAGTATTTTTAAGATTCCTTTGCCATATAGCGAAACCAACAAGAAATGGAAAAGTGAATTGATTAACGCAGTGGAGTAACTTAGCATTTTTCTTTGCGGGGGTGTTCATAAGATTTTGCCCGATATTCTCGCCACTGCCCAACTAAAATGTTATGAGATCTGTTTTGGGAGAAGCCTTCGTGGTATTCCTTCCATGTTTTAAAATATTTATGAAATTTGTTGTAAATGTAATTTTCTGACATTTTATGTATTTTTGTTTCGTTTTGTATTGGCCTTTGAACCATAAGTCAATGCCTTGTTGTTCATATGTTTATTATAAGGTCCGTTCACGAGTAGACAATTTGCAGTTCAGTCGCATTAACTTCCTTTCGTGAAATATTGCAATGGCAACGAGGATAAGCGACTGTTGACAGCAGATGATTTTATTAAGGTTCCTTCGAAAATGAGCCTTTGGGTTTCGTCGTCCAGACACTGGTAAAATCGTGGCATCCAGGATGGCTAGACCACTGATGCTGGTACTGGAATCATTTAAAATCATGATGAAAAATGTATTACTGGGTCGCAAAAACCAACGCTAGTTTTCAAGAGTGGTTAGCTAATAGGCGTTTAGGCTGGTGGAGTCACTCCAAATATTGATTTATTTAAAATATCGACGAAGAAGGACTAACGTTGTCACTAAAGATCGGGTCATTGATCAGAACCTCTAGCGTCAAATTGATACAAACAAAATATATATTTGTGAAAGACACTTCTCCGAGGATCAGCTTTGGATTTGTACATAATATTTATGTTTTCTTTATCTATAACTGCTCAAAGCTTTTGATATTTGCTCTCTGATCTGTTCTGTGTCCAGTCTGCAGCAGGGCTTTTTGTAACATACTGAGTGGTGGGGGAATTGCCCCACCGGGCCCTACGAGTTCCCCCACCACTGAAAAGGAAAATGCTACATTTGCCCCAAATGTCGGCCATTTTGTGGCCCTTAGAGATAAAAGTAACCGGTGTTTCAAAGATTGGTAAAAAGTTTTGGGGCTCAATCAATTTTGATAGCAATCTTTATATTACTATATTTCTCATTCATCCACCTTTAACTCGATTCATTGCTCGATTTACCAAAATCTTAGCGTTTCCTTGCATTTTTCAACCTTACTCAGACTGAGATATTGCCTTAAAATTAGTATATCACGTCGGGTCTCGTGTTTTGAGCCCATTCTTAGCATAATAGCCACCAGTGCTTACGGTTGCGTCATATCTTGGAGGCAAAATACTCAACCCTAAAATAGTTCTGTATATAGCACAATCTGAAGTCGCAATCCTAAGAGTTCACGTCATTTCTGGTAGTGTAAAAGTGTAACGGTTGGCTTAGTGTGTAATATGTTTCGTAATATCTCAGTTGCGTGTTAAAGTCGCATGTGCTGTTGAGTCCTGTTGTGTCAGTTAACGCCATTCTAATGGCAATGTGTTTGTTTGTCAACATGTATCGTGACGTTCGTATTGTTCTCTTAATTATCTTCCGTTCATGTTATGTGTGTGCGTTGTCTTGCTTACTGTTGCTATTGTCTTGCTGTTGAATGAATATAGACAACATCGGAATAGCGTCTCTCTCTTATGCTCCTAGTTTCGTTACATAAGTATGGGCCCTTTAGAAAGATGTCCCACCACTCAAAAATCCTTAAAAATGCCCTGGTCTGCAGAGTATGGCACTTTTCGACGAGATCGCCGGTGTGCACGAGCAAAAAGCCTGGTGTGCCGGTGTGCACCACCAACAATTTCTGGTGTGCTGGTGTGCACCAGCTTTTTCCCTTGTTGTGGTTAAAATTTGTAAATTTGCATTTCACTTTAAAAATGCGAAAAAGCCTTGCTTGTCTTTTTCTTTTGCCCGCCCTTTCTTCTTTTTGTCTGGGTCATTCCGGAAGCCCATTAGCAATGTGGGAGACTCAATAAAGACTGATGTCCAGGAATTTGTTTGGAAATAAAATTGTCTCAAAATTTTTTGGTTAAGTAGGTAATCATTAAAATAGAATAAGGACATTCGCACATTCGTGCTGACAACGTTTGCTCTCGGACTGTCACTTAAAACCTTTGCTAGCAAGTCTTATGATTTAAGAAGCTGCCAACCTCCAGTCCCAGATCTAGCATTATAAAATGAGTGAATATACAAATCCTAGCCTTGCTATTCTTGATTTCGACCATAATTCAACAGCATCATCATTTGTGAACATAAATCATTCCTTCGAAAATCGTTCTCGCAAACTTGAGGGAAAGGATTCATCTGAAGAGATCTTTTCGGCGCATTTCAATACGATGGCTTTGAGCTGTAGTGGATGAAGCTTTTGACGACTTATTTAATCGGCAGAATAGTTAGAAGAAGAAGATGTTTGTGCAGCACTGTGCAGTAACACGACGATGTTTTGAATTTGTGTGCCTTGATAGTCCGCGGCGTGACTTGCAGGCTTCCACAGACGTTGCATTCGAAACCTGCAGGGTTTTCTTCGTCTCTGGTAACTTCTATGGCAATATCTTCAATCTGACAATTCAAATCTCATCTAATTCCATAAATCCTTCGTTAATTAGTACAAAATATCATCAAGTTCCTCGACAGGTAGAGATTCGTGTTTGTTAGCGGCCATAATCAGCCGGATTGTGCACCTTCGGGTTGTTGATGTTGCTGGTTCAACCTCGAGGCGCGTACAATCGCAAAAAACAATAGCCCATTGTTCGCTTCCAGACTATCTCTCTCTTGTGACTATGCTTAAAATAAGGCATTATCTTATAAATGTATTGTGTCCGCACACTAGTATTCCAGGACATTCTATCATAGGCGCCGACTACGTGGGGGCTTGGGGGCTCGAGCCCCCCCTGGGAGTTGCTATGGGGGGCTCAGCCCCCCTGGGAATTTCGCTTGAAATCAATCAAAGAATTGAACTGATGATACTGAAGACCATGATGTTATATCTGCTTTATTAAAATGTTTTGTTTTGTTATTATACATACTACATATGTTGTATTACGTTATTAAAGCGACAGGTAATTTCTCTACCTTTAAACTTTTTAATTTTTTTTAAATTTTAATTTTGAGCCCCCCCTGGGAAAAATAAAAGTCGGCGCCTATGCATTCTATGATGGCTCCCCCTCCCCCTAGAATCGCTAGAATCGCCACTGGACTCGGTTCCAACGGGTCTTGGAGAACAGAGCGCAAAGGTGGTAGGTCAAATCTGGCTACTCCTCCCCCGTCTAGACTACCCCATTGTTCGGTACGCATCAGGAGGCAGAATCACAGGACAGAGAAGTTGAAAACAAGGTCGTCATCTGGTAGGCCGGCGGCTAAAGCACCTTTAGCTTTGCGCTTATTTCTAAAACTGAAGGGGGATCTGACTCAAGAAATATGGCTTCGGAAAACACCGACTTGACGGATTTTGACAAAACATTGAGCACGGAGGTGCGTGGTTGCGGAGCGACGGTATGCTGCGAGCCGAGTAGTCCGTGCCACAGATTTATCTTCCTGGGATTCCTTTGCTTTCTCAGCTTCGGAGTTTACTTCTGCTATGACAACCCAGCAGCGCTGCAAGAAACGATCCTTGCAGACATGGGCATCGACAAGGAAAGCTTCATGAACCTGTACGCCTGGTACTCCTGGCCGAGTGTGGTGATGGCGATGAGCGGGGGATTCCTCATCGACAGAGTTTTTGGTGTCCGTCTCGCTGCAATAATCTTCGCCTTGTTGATAACAACAGGTCAAATCATATTCGGGATTGGGGCATACGTGCAGAAGTTCTGGGTGATGGAGGCGGGCAGGTGTGTCTTTGGTCTGGGCGGAGAGACCTTGGCAGTGGCTCAAAACACGTACGCGGCAGCCTGGTTCATGGGCAAAGAGCTGAACATGGTATTTGGCTTGCAGATCAGCATGGCCCGCATTGGCAGCACAGTCAACATGAACATCATGCAGCCCGTGTATCAACGATTTACCCAGGAATTCAAAGAGCCTGATGGAGATGGCTATAGAATACTGGGATACACACTGCTTTTTGGTGTCATTTTTTGTCTCTTCTCACTCTGCATCGCACTCGCACTAGCCTTTCTCGACAAACGTGCCAATAAAATACTTCACAAGGACGAAGCAAAAACAGGGGATGTGATAAGACTGAAAGACATCAAAGATTTCCCTTTATCATGTTGGTTGATTTCCATAATTTGTGTAATGTACTATGTGGCTGTTTTCTCCTTCATTGACCTTGGCTTGGTGTTTTTTATGTCCAAGTATGGATTCTCCCACAGCCAAGCAAGTGTCTGCAACAGCCTTGTTTACTTGATTTCTGCTGGAGCATCGCCCTTCTTCGGGTTCATTGTTGATAGAACGGGAAGAAGCCTCTATTGGCTGATGTTTGCCATCCTGATGACACTGTTGAGCCATGCTCTACTTGCTCTCACCTTCCTATCACCATACGTTGCCATGGCTGTCATGGGTACATTTTACTCCCTCCTTGCATGCTCCCTGTGGCCCCTTGTTTCTTACGAAGTGCCAATGCATCAAACTGGAACAGCGTACGGGTTAATGCAATCACTGCAAAATGTTGGCTTAGGGTCTGTGCAATCGTAGCCGGAAGAATTGTAGATGAGAGTGGCTATTTGATGCTAGAAGTGTTTTTCTGCATTTGCTTGTGCGTGGCCATGCTTGCCGCTGTTCTGCTCTACCTTTGGGATTCGGCCAAGGGAGGGCGGCTGAATTTGTCCCCAAAAGAAAGAAAAGCAAAGCTGGAAGACGAAAAAGTGGTACAGCAGGATGCAATGGCTTCAACATCTCATGAGAATGAACCACTCATTTCAAGTTAAGACCCTCTTGTTGTTGAGTGAATCAATTAACACCAGGTATTCTTGAATGATATTTTCTATTATGGCTTTGGCTAATGACTTTACAACATGTTTTTTACTAGTTTTGCTTTAGCAATTTTGAAGCATTTCTTTTGCAATGGCTTTTACATAAAATTTTTATATATTCGTTTATGAAATGTTTGTTTCAGCATATCAGTGAGCTGGCTAAATAAAGATAATACAATTATTAAAGTTTTGCAGTTATAAGTATACACATTGATGGTGATATACAAGGGTGTTTCCAAACAGCTGTTACGCCTATTGTTCACAGGGAAATCTTTTTTCCCAAGTGCCTGTCTAGATATATCATCTTTCAAGGAAAAACTCAATCAGCAACCAGCAGCTTGATTTCTTCATCCAATTCTTTAAGAAGGTAGCTGATTCATTGATCCCGTCTTTTTCAGCAAGCTTACTAATGAAAGCTTTTCTCTTTCTTGAGCTGTAAGGATGTGACTTGACTGCTTTTGAGATTGCTCACGTAGATGCCTGTTTTATGTTGTATTCTTACTGATTATCTTGACTTTTTTAGTATCTGCTTTGCACAAAATGCTGCTAGTGTTTTTCTAATCAAAATGTTCTTGTGAGACTTTATAGCACTACTAAGAGCTGTTTCACTCTCTCTTTTCTGGTTGCTCTCTTTATCTCTTTGTTTTTACTTTTGCCAGCAAATACCTTTGATAATCTTTTTTTTCTACTCTCTGTGTTCCCTAACTCAGACACTTTTGGCTTTGTCGTATCAAGCAATTAATACAGCATCAATAAGCATCAATAAAGACAAAATAATGATCTGCACACAAAAATTAAAAACCATGCACTCATTTTGAATTGAAACTGAGGCCATGAAATATCTGAGAGGTTTCACCATTGTGGTGGTTAAGAATAGATTATTCAAGGGTCATAGATGCTTGTCATTCCAAGGCAATGTAATGTCATTCTAACATATTGTCATTCTTATGTAATGTTATGTCTAGGGATCGTTTTTACTAAAACAGCTATTTTGTGTATAACTTGAACTAAAAGTTAGGATTTCTGTTGATTGTCTCATAAAAAGCTGTACTTGAATCTTTATCGAAAGAGTGATTTGAGTATTTTTTGTTTGTTTTTCATTAATATGTAATTTCATTTGGTGAACGCCTTGTGAAAGAACCTAATTTGCATAAAGAAAACATATCACACAATTATTGCATGGTTTTTTAACCTGTGAAACACTTTTGCTAAGTGTATGTTTCACTAAATTCTACTGCAAGATACCAGTATGCAAAGCCTCCAGATCTTTTAAAATGGCTTAAAGAAAATAAAGAGTTTATAACTAATGGGGAAGTAGTCTTTTGTAAAGTTTGTGATAAGAAGATTCACCGGGAATTACTGTCACCAGACAGTTTTCCCAACAGTTCCAAATATGAACTATTTTGCACTAAAACATGTACTAAAACACTCCTTTTTTTGTCTAAAGCGCTTCTTTATTTTGCACTATGCACTAAACTGAAAGGCCTTCTTATTTTGCACTAAAATCCAATCTCTAGTAATGTCCGTAACACTAAAAAAATGGAAAAATAATACTGGGATTAGAAATAAACATTTCTTAATTTTCATTTTTAAGCAAAATAAGAATATTTTTAATATGGAACAAATAAACTTTGATAAACTTGCTTGTAAGTAAAAAAATACTTATTTATGTTACGGACATTACAGTCATGATCATATCTTTTCAACTTAAAAATAGATGCTTCTATTTTTAAAAAACCTTTAAAAATACCTATTGGATATTATTATCAGAAGAACATGAATAAAACAGAAAAAAGTATTTGTCCTTTTAATTCAATCAGTCAAATATAATTTTTCTACATGAGAAATGTGATAGTTTTCAGCCTGGTGAGACTTGCAATTGAACTTTTTAACATCAATGTAAAAAAGGTAACATTAATTGATGTGCAAGGCTGTGTAAACTAATACGCAAGGCAATGTAAGCTTGAATTTCTACACAAATAATCTCTTTGTGCATGTATTTTCCCACAGTAAAATAACTTGAAGAAAGGTGCTATTTGTATCAGTTCTGTCCCAGTAGAGACTTTTTTAATGATCCCCTGCATCAATGAAAAAATTTGTATGACAATGAAGTTTTTCTGATATTCAAATTACAGACAAAATTTGCAAATATCATTCAGTCTTGTAGATGTTCATACTCACTTGAAAAATTGTTTGTTCATCGCATTCAATTTCTTTGGCCTATTTAGTTCGACCATCAGCACATGGTCTGCTGGTTGTGATAACTTAAGAGTTTCATACTGAGCAGTAGACATGGTGCCTTGCAGTCTTGCAGCACTTCTTGCGAGCAAGGAAGGGACCTTGTCTAGAAAGGAAGTAACAAAGGACAAAAATAAGTTGGATTTAACCTTTTTATAGAAAGGCAGTGACTTTGCCATACTCAGTAGTCTGCAGCAAGTGGGTCACATGTGGCCCTTAGGGCCTGTAAGGCTTTTATGAGTCTTATGTTCTTGCAGAATAATGGAAAGTTGGCAAAGTGACACATAGCACCAAGTTGAACTTTAGATTCACAAACAATGAAAGAGAAGTGCATAATTTGATCTTATCTAAAAATAAAAAACTTTTCAGACACTTCTAGTAATTGAAACTGGTGAAAAATTAAGAAACTTTTAGTACTACAACCAAAGCTAGGTTTCTTATAAAAAAATGTATTAACATAGGCTGTAAGCAGTTACATAGGTTGTACCTACATACTTTATCAAAGCTACAGCATATCTACGATTGGATGCATTTTTATTTTTAGATTAACAGCTATTCATAATTCGTTTAGTTCAAAATCATGTTGTATTATGAGTTGGGGCCTTTGCATACATTCCAAAATTAAACTTTGCCCCCTAGTTTATCAGGGTGGCTGACCCACTGTAAAACGTGGAAAAAATTTACACTTTAGGGTGATTCTGCAAAAGGTGTTGCCCAATAGCTGATTCACACTTAATTTTGGCATTGCATCTTTTAATTTTAACTCGGCTGTTCACCTTCTGCAGAGGTTTTATCCCTATGCTAATGAGAACATGCTGCCTAATTTTCTCTTACAACCATTCCATAGGGTAATCTACATAACAAGCTTCACATCAGCAAGATAATTTGTATCAAACGAAACTTTTATAGTGGGTAGGAACGCAATCCAATCTCTCTCTATTAGTTTACCTACTTAAAAAGTTCCTCTTCCTTAATCATCTAATTTAACATGTCATTTCTTTTAGTATGCAGTTTTTTACGAAATGTTTATCATCTAGTTGTGAAACGTCGCAATAGCCATATTTTACATCGCCTGTAAGTGAATTTGTCACTTACCTTGCGAAAACCCAGTAAGCAATCTTGTGGTTGATCTTGCAAGTCTATTCGCCATTCTGAGGTCTTATGCTTCGTGTTGTTGCTGCTCCACGGGAGAAAGATTGCGCAGGGGCAAATAAGTGTCTGCGCGCTTGGAAACTGTAGTAAATGAATTTTAAGTTTTCTGTAATGCAAAAAGCAAGCCAGGCAAACCATGACTGAAAATTTTCCAACAAGAGCTACGCGAGACAAAGAACTAAATGAGATTTTTTTCCATTTTTCAACAAATTTAAATTTAGGGAAACGTTTCTTTTATTTGCAATTTGCATACACGAGAATGTGCTTACGAAGAAAACGAAATAGAAGGTAGTCGCCTCAAGTAAAATATTTCAAGAAAAAAATTTAAAGCTTTAAAACGAAAAGTAGATAAAAAGCTCAAAGAAGAGTTGCTATATTTTAAAAAAGCTAGTGAAATATAGTTTTTGCTTCGCATTTCCTATTTATGCTACCTTTTTAAAATGTAAATCTGTCTCCCTTCGAGGATCTGAACGAATTTCTGCCACTAAATTATGTTTTTCAGACGATCTCTCAAAAAATTATGACGACCTATCCTTGAAGCTAAATATACCGTTGTCTTCTTTTGTCGGCGTTGCGTACGCAGGTCCTCCATAGCAGTCCTTCGAAGACAAAGCAAGCTGAAGCCTTGTGTTTCTTACCAAGCAAACCCTCATTTTTCACCTTTGGATTTCCTGAGGCTCGAATATCCAAATCAGCAAATAAAACAAAAGTAATCACACTTGCCCCCTGTTGCTCAAAGGCAACCGCTAAATATCAACGCTACCATTAACTTGAACGAAAATTTTATCTTGTCAAAGAAATCTTTATCGCATTACAAAATATGATCAGATACATAATCACACAAAAAATCAATAACTTCGGTCAAAGTTTTTCTAAAACTACAAGGGCTTCTGCATAGTCCAGTTGATCAAGTTGATCTCTTGAAATCAAATGAAAAGAATGCCCGAAGCAGAAGAAGGGAATCTGAAAAATGGGGAACACTGGGGTATAGAGGGGGGACGCTGGCAAGTTGATATACACCATCAACTTGAAAATGGTCTTTATCTTGCGTGCAGATGCTATGGAAGGAGGCTTCTGATAGAATGGAATTGATTAGAATAATATGGAAGAACTCGAAGCAACTGGGACTGAGATTCAGTGGCAGTCTGGCAGGGATGGGGCGAAGGGTGCCATGGCCACACCAGCACACTTTTTAAGGAGTCCCAACGTTAACCAGAAGCACCAAAGCTGGGACATCTAACTACTAGAATGAAGGATTAACATAACTAGCAAATCAAAGAAGACGAAATACTAAATCTAAGGGAGGAGTCAAAATCACTGGTTATTGTAGTGAGCAACATTAGCAAAGATGCACACAAAGAACGCACAAGATTGTCTTGATAGACGGGTGGCACTGCACCACCAACTTGGTAACTGTCTCGTGAGTTTCTTTTTTATTGGTTCTTTTTTTACTCAATAAATAGTTACGTCTTCTAGTGAATAAACTTTGCAAACTATGATTTCTATGCTCTACATCAAAATGAATCATCAGCAGCATCGAACACCAGAAAGAATGCAAGGATTGTGCAAAAGATAAACAAATTTCCAAGCATCACCAAGGCCATCGCACCCCATTTAATCTGCCAGAGAAGCAAGAGAGATGTCAGTTAAAGATGAACTGAAAAAACTTTCTGCCTACAGGCCCGAGTGCTTCCTTGGCGCTATGGGCTTAATAGTAGCTATGTTGCATACAAAAACAACTATACCTGAATGTGGAATGCCTAAATGAAAAATGCAGAATAAAACAGTCAAAGTAGGTACAAATGTCAAATTACTTGCATAGGAGGGATCAATTTCTATTTCCTGCCAATTAAAAGTCGCGAAAAATAACCCATGATATATCCTTGTCACTTGCAGATACACATGAGAAGCAATTAGACTAATGTTATTGAGAACAACAATTGATTCAAATAAGTGCCTGAAATAAGTACTAAAAGCTTTTAAAAGTAGAATAAACAAATCAATTAGATTACTACTCACAATTTGCGCTCTTGCCAAAACAACAGGCAGCCCTAAAAATGGAGAATAGAGCAGTGAGACCCAGACTACTAAACAACAAACAACATATTTTGGCTGATTGTTCAATAGAGACATTAATGACTAAATCAAAAAGAGACTTGAAATAAGAATCCAAGCAAAATGGTTCTTCTTCTTTTAAATTATAGTATTAAGTAGACAAAAACTGTGTTGAATAAGTAACATACCGAATGCTGAAACAACAATGCCAGCAGTAAAGAAGAGAGCTATCTCGGCAACCAAGCTACAGAAAGCATAAAATGTAAGCGTAAGCAAAAGTGATAAAAGAAAAGCATGAAATCTTTAAGAGTTTACACATCAACAGCATGCATTCTGCAACTGATCGAGGAAAGTATCGTGCATGTTTGATAAAACATCAAATACAGCATCAATTTTGAGTAACTGTTACAGATAAATATACATTAAGTGCAATCAAAGTGTTAGCAGTAATGAAAGCTTAGCATCAAAAATTAGCAAAATCATTTCCAAGTAGATCTGGTAGAAAACAAAAAAAGCCTGCAGAAACTTAGCATGCCTAGAGGAATGAGGTAGTAGAACTGCTATTTTCAATGAGAACGTGTCTCCCTACAAAAGACTCTTTTACTCTTCTAAAGGAGTTAAAGCATACTTCGTATTGCCAGAAAATGAGGAGAAATCGCCTCCAAGCCTTCTTGTTATCAAAGCAGGAATGGGTGCCAAGACATAGAAGAATACTGTAAAGAAATTAAAATTTCCATCAAAGAAAGATCTAGTAAGATGCCTAGTTGACATGCCCAATAAGGAAAAATTTGGCAAGCCCTCTTAAAATGTTTCTCAATATCTAGACAAAAAATTTAATTTAAAACATATTCCTCCAAGTAGATCATGCTTTATTTGAAATGCAAATTTGCTTTTAACAGGGTTATAAGTTGTTGACAAAGAGCAAAAATTCTACTTCAAAAGAAAGGCCTTAAATATGCAGCAACTTCAATTGCAAATTATAAGAGGATTATAAAACTTCACTAAAAGAAGCTACTTGGAATTTAAAATGTTTATTTTCCAGGTGCTTGAAAAGAAAATACTCACAGACAAACAGCACCCACCAAGGGCTGAAAAAGAGGAAATTAACATAATCATTAGGAAGAATGTTAGTTCTGCCAGAGTCAAGCACATTGTTCATCAATACTTTGGAACTGTCTGCTGCAAACTTTTTAGATTTTTTGCTTTCTTATAGAATAAAATGGTTTTACAGTTTGCAATGACAGGATGGATGAACATTTCACATTGAACATTTTATACCTAGATGTATAAGCATGCTTTATTCAGGCCTTTTAGTTGGACGCACTTAAAAAAGCAAACTTTGATTGATTTCAAGCATTATATTTGTGTTTTTACTGAGCTAGTCAAATGTGTTTTCACTTTGTCTGTTCCTAAAAGTCACAGTACTTCCATATGAGAGGTCAAGTTGCTAATGTAAATCCACCATCTTTTCCTCATTGTTGACATTATAAATCATTACATTTAATATTTTAGTTATCAAGTGGCAGTCATTGCACTTTTAGATAATCAAACATTAGCTTATCACTTGGAAATAATACCTTAAGTTCCCCTAAGGTCCTGATGGACTTCCTTTAAACAAATATGGTTGGATGGGCATCGCCCTTCTAAGCAGAACCATGCAACGCCCTAACAAGAATTCCTTCAGGAAAAGGCCTTATATTCACCTTGATTTGCATTGATCTTATCTATGAAGCAGCTATATAATTTACATATTTACAGGAGCCAGCATGACATGTGCAAACAACCTATCAGGTCTTCGTAGCAAACGCATTTGGTTGGCTACCCTAGGAAAAAGCTCTCTAGCTAGAGAATATATTGTGTCTTAAATTTAACAGAAAGATATTAGTCTATAATCACAACATTTAGGCATGTATGAACACTCAAAAGACCATATATTGGCACCAGTAGGTCAATAACAGATGAAAAACTGAGCCTTGGAAAATGAAAGGCAGTTTTAAAAACTAAATGCTAAAATCTTATACTTGATAGATGTGTCAAGAATAAAAAGTTTACTTTCATGGACTCAATTTCCTCTCTCAAAAATTTAGTTTTGTTCGTTAAGCAGCAGCGATTCATAAGAGGAAGAGGCAGCTCTCAGATGAGACATTTTAAATTTCCTTATGTAATTTTGTTGGCTGTGATACATTGTAAAAGGAACTAGGAACCAATTAAGTGGAAAACAAATCTGAGAAATGCTGCAAAGAAAACAAGTCAAGCTCCACCATAAAAATATGTTTGGTCTCATGTCACTTCCTCTAGAAGTCTCTTTGTTTGAGCTTAAATTGCTGTTGCTATTTGGTTTTCCTATGAGAGATCACTAGACTGGTTGTACAATAATTCAAAGTATTCACAATATGCTTTTACTACTTTTGTTGTTCTCAAACCAAAGATACATAAGTAAGTCATACCCTTTCTGTGTTTGAAATTCCTTTAGAGCACATCCAAGTACAACTAACAGTATGCCAATGGCAGCTGTAAATGACATTCCAATAATGCTAGGGAAATGTCAGAAGAAAAGTGTCTTGAAAAACCAAATAAAATAGGCAACATTTAAAGTATTCTAATCAGGTACTTGCAGAAATGTTAAAATTTCAATCTAATCAACAAATTAATTTTTGTTCTTTCGTTTAGATTTCTTAGTCAAATAAGTTTTTTTTGCTCACTTAGTCACAATCCAGAGCACCATTATTCAACACTTAACAATATACTTCTCAAAAAATTCCTGTTAACATTAATAAAATTAACTGACAGACAGTCTGTAATTGTACCCATTGGTTAGGCGAAAGATTCAAAATGATATGTGGCTCATTCAGAAGCATTTAGGCCCTAAATATATTGCATATTGATACAGTACTACATACTTCATCTTTTAACTGAATCAAGCTTTCCAATTCTATCAAACTCACAGGCAGTTGAAATTTTCATGTAGCTTCTAATATCATAAAATGTGATGCAGTCTTCAACTCAAAAATAAATGGAGAGTCAGGAAACAGCATAATCTCTTTACACTCACTCACAAGATTCACATGACACAATACAAGTACTTTGCAGTACAAAACTCACAATAGCTAAAAATGGCGGAGCCAGTTTTTCAATACTTAAAATACTTTTTGTCGATACTCCTCTGGTATGCAAACGTCGGAAAATAACTAAAAGCTGACACAATAAATGGGCTTCTTAAGCACAGAATAATATTAAAACTTATTCCACAACTTTTCGAAGTTGACCCGATCTTATACTATTAAATAGATTCGTCCTACCATCGCCCAAATCGATGTTTCACTTGCACCTTATGATTTTAAAATGGGTACATACAGAAAAGCAGCCCTTATTTGGGCAAAAATACAAAACCGGAGCCTAGTAGTAACGAAACAAAGCAAAAAGGAAGAGCAAGCTTAACTCTTACTATTCACACAATTAGCTTGGTTTCGAAATAAAGAACAGATCTTTGAGGAACTTACCCTGCGACAGTACCCATTTCAGTATTTATGGAACAACAGTATTGCCTCAGAGGTAGTTAATCATCAACTTCTCTACAACGAACCAGTTCTTGATGCGACCCTGGCGACAAAACAGTTGCCTAAGACTTGAAGTTACAGAGTAGTGCAAAAATTATCTGCCTTACTTTAACTAGATTCCAATAAATTCAAAGTTTTATTTCTAAACGACAATACTGCCACTTATCGACATGAAATAATCCGAAATATGGATGATATTCATCATCGAAGAACAACATTAACAGTCGACTTCGCCGTTCTCCTTCTCACCAAAGCTTCGGGCACACAGAAGAGGCCATGACGCAATACGCAACAGTGGGCCGAACGAACACACCTAGGGCTGCCGTGGACACGGCGGATTGTAGCAAAAAAACGAGCAAGGCCAGATGTAGGATGGTCTGGCTTTATCAGCACTTGCCAATTGAATGTCCATCTTTTTTATTAAGATTGTAGAGAATCAAGTGGCTCTAGGTACAAACTTGCGGAACAGAACCAGTGGCGGCTCAAGCCCTTGAAGAGTGGGGGATAAGACGGGGGCCGTGGCGCAACCCCTGAAAATTTGTTTACCTTGAAAACTGTGTTCTCCCGTAGGACACAACCATTCTTTCCCAAGAAATGTACTCTAATTCACGGTTGGCAATCAACTTTATTGCCTAAAACATAATTTCCGAACTTAGATATTTTAGGTTATTAAAAATCATGATAAAACATGCAAGGTGCGATTAGAGAGGTTCTCAAAGAGGCATAGAAACATGATGCTATGACTTTGCTTACGTGTTGTTTCCATGATTATAATAATGCTACTACTACTATAACGTCACACGCAGTTAATACTGTACGACGCGTTTTACAATGCCACGCCAGTTCTTTCTGTCCTGTGTCAGTTCAGATAATCTATTCAATGTTTGTGCTTCTTTTGAGAGATCCAGTTTAATTCCGATGCTGGCCAGATCTTGCCTAACTGTCTGCATCCAGGTCGTCTAGGTCTTCCTTGTGTTCGTTTTACTTTCCTGAGATATTCTTTAAGAGTTTTCCTTGCTGGTGTTTCTGGGTGCAAGCGCATGAGATGTCCTAGCCATGTTAGTCTCCTTTCTCTTATTATTTCACTCCATGGTTCACATTTCGTTCTGGCATAGAGCTCGTTGTTGGTAATATTTCTTTGCCAGTTATTTCCGAGGATCTTTCTTTGGTGTCTACGTTGGAAGGTGTCGATGGTGTTTTCTAGCTTCTTTGTTAATGTCCACAGTTCGCTATTATACAAAAATACACTTGCTACATAGGCATTCAAAGTTCTTAGTTTGATCTTGATGGAGTTTTTCTTGCTGCTTAAAAATGCTGTTGAGCGTTTTGTAGGCATCAATTGCTAATATCTTTCTTCTGTTGATGTCTTTTTCTGTACCAAGTAGACTTCCAAGAACTTTGCATTCTTCCATGCTGCATTTTCCTTTTGCTCGATGCTATGTTCTTCCGTTTTTGATACATTTATTCGCAGGTTTCTTTCTTCAAGTTTACCAGGAATGGTTTCTTTAATATGATCTATTCGATGTTTCGCAGTAGATGTCCATGTGATGTCATCAGCATACTGAGGGTTTATTTCAAAGTAGTTGTTCTCTCTGGATGGATCTGTTGCTGCCTTCTCGGTATTCATGGATCTGGCAAGGTAGAAGATGAAAAGCACTGCACTTAGACAGTCACCCTGTGCAATCCCTATTTCTGTTTTGATGTTTTCACCTTTCTCTTTTCCGACTTTGACTCGCAAGTTTACATCCTTTACCAAAAGGGACATCATGTGTAGTTCGTCGGGTTGAAGTATTTCTTGCAGGTCTTTTAATAATTTTCCGCGGCTTACCGTGTCGAAGGCCTTACTCATGTCTAGCAGTTAAAGGTAAATGTTGTAGTTGCTGGATGTTATTGCTTTCTCTGCTAGCATCTTGATTGCAAAACCTGTTCGGTCGTGCTTCCCCCAGCTTGGTAGGCAGCTTGTCCGATTGGGATTTCAGTGCTAATGCAAGTCTTCTAATCATACAGATGGCAAGCAATTTTCGTAGTACAGATAACAGTATGATTGGTCGTAGATTTGAGGGCGGCCCTGGCTTTTTCCCTGGTTTTGGAGAGGTTTTAGGATGCCCTATTAGATCTGTTCTGGGTATTGTCCTGTGTTTGCCATGTTGTTTAGCAGTTTGGCCACGCCTTCGTGTATTTCCGGTGGTCCGTACTTTACAAACTCTGCATTTAGGTTATCATCCCCTACGCTTTATCTGTTCTTTAAACTTTCTGCTGCATTTTGTATTTCTGCGCCAGTAAAGGGTGTTTTCATTTCACAAGGCGGTATCGTCGGGAGTAATTCTTTCGTCTTCATCGTAAACATTTTTTTGAAATGTTTCGTAATTAAAATTATCTGTTCTTTCTCAGAGCCAGCAATGCTACCATCCTCTTCTTGTACGATGAGGGGTTTCTTCGGTTTTCTATTATTAAGGGATTATAATTATAAAAATAATAATAATAATGGAAACTTTTCATTTTCAATTCAATTAAAACTACAACCACAAATTTTACTATTACAAAGGTAATTTGTAATTGGCTAGCCTGGTTTTACAAGTAAAAACTACAACAATCGTAAGGTAAAAGGAAAAACTGAAAAACATTAAACAACCAAATTCAGAAAGGATGTAATTTTGGATTTGTCCATGGTTCCATGGATATGTCACCAGGTGTATCGGCCTTGTTACAGGTATGTCTTGCAGCCAGCAACAACGCGAAGGAGGGATTCTGGCAGAAAACGAAAAGAACAGTCACTGGTCTGGCTCAAGTTCCATTTTTTAGGTATTCTGTGTGACAAGGGTATTGTTCAGGTACCTTATGACATTGAAAATATCCTGAGGCATGCAACTTTGCACCTTGAGCAAAAGTTTGTTTATTTGTGGAAGATTCTGCTTAAAAAGTTGTGATAATAAAGATCCTTGGGAGGTTAGGATGTTTTGCAGACGGTCTTTATGCTGGAGAGCCTTTAATGCTTCTTTGGTGTTCCTATATATATATCATATTGTGTATTTGTGCTACTGCTGGTATTTTTTCATAAATAGCGAATGTTATGGTTTGGTGAAGATTTCAATGCGTTGCGTAAAACTGTTTGACACTCTAGGAATTTGGGAGAGGGTAAAGTTAGTATAAATAGTAATAATAATAATAGTAATAATATGACATATTCAAAGTGGGTAGCCTGTGATAATTTATCTACTAAGGGAAAAATTCAACAGGACCAACGGTCAAAGTAACGTAGAAAATATATTCAAAAGCTAAAAGGAAAAATTACATAAAAGCATTGAAAACCTTAATATTTATGTCCAACTCAATTCTTAAAATGTGCCATAAACTGTAGAATGCTACGTAGAGATGTTATTTCATCGGTGTTTTGTTCCATATCTGAGTAGCTCTTGCTTTGAACGTTAAAGTGGTCCATTGATTTTTACACGTTCAACATATATCATTTTTACGCTGAACTTTTTGCTTTCAGTGTCGTGCCCATTTGGCAAGAGTCCATATTTTTGCAACACACAAACTTTCATCTACAAACACACTTTAAACCCAGCATAGCCAACCATTAAACAGGTTCTCAAAATTTGTAGGTGGGGATAGTAGAGAATCTAACAGACTTCTTTGAGCAAGGAAAAATTTTAAAACATACTTTTCACAAAAGGCTTCTCGATATTCCAAGAGCCAAATGATGGCAAAAGTCGAGAAGAAATTAGAATAAAAAACCGAATAGTTCGAAAGGCTGTTTAGAACACATGAAAAGATCTTATACATATATAGAATAGTACAATTTTTAACACGGTAAGACTGCTATCAATTGATTTTTGGAATAATTATGTTAAGTTTATTGACTGTAAAGCTATTGACTTTTATTTTTTCTGTCATTTTTATATCAGGGTAAACAGTCGCTCCTTTCTTGCCAAATAATATCCAAGACACAGGGTACCCGTATCCACAACAACATAAGTGAAAGACCTCTAAAATTCAATTCAACTTCTGAGAATTTCCGCGGGAAGAGACACGGAATACGAAATGGCGGCATCAGACTCCTTCAAAACACCATCGAGACCATTCAAGAGGCGCCATTTGAGCGCAGAAAGTAATAAAGAGGAGGCATCTAGTTCATCGATTAAAATTCCTCCATCGCCGATGATGAAGAAACTTGGCTGTGGAACTGGAGTTGTGGTTTACAAACTTGATCGGGGCTTATTCTCACCGACTAGAGACACAATTAAAAGGTCTCCATGGGCAATCAAGAAGGCCAAAAGAGTGCGAGGGGAAGCAATAGAAAGACTTAAACGGGAAAGTGAAATTATGAAAAAGCTGGAACATCCTAACATTATTAGTTACAGGTGATTGGCAAATTGCTTTAATAATGAACCATAATATTGCAACAGAGAGGTGACAGGACTTTCCGTGGAGTAGGTCAGACTGTTGGCAAATAATTTGTTATTATTACAGGTCACAACAGCAGCATGGCCAAATAAAAATGAAGAGAAAGTCTAATCAATATCACATCATAACATACTTACAATGTACACGGATAGATACTTAAATATTGGAAGCTTTTCCTTATTAAGAGAATATCCTACATAAAGCGCCCAAATTTCCTTTAAGCTGGATTTCGAGTGGGCACCAGCTCTTGGAGCAAGTCAACTGTTGCAAATACCTTGGCCACGTGGTTATTAGAAAGAAGGTTCAATAATTGTAAGAGATGGCACAGACATACTAATGGATGGAAGTTGGGAAAGACAGAAGTTGAGATAGGAGTTGCAGCTAAAAAAAGCTAGAGTGCATCCAACTATAAGGTCTGGTCTGCAGGCACACTGTATGTAGTAAAAGCAGGCAAGGGGACCAAGTCATGTGGAAAGGAAAATATATATTTCCAACCTGGACTAGAGTCTGGAACTCATACTGTTTATTAGAATAAACAGATAAACTTCTTCATCATGAGTATTTGCAAGCTTAACGGAAATTAACAATTTTGTTTTGTAGGCAATTTACATTAATGGAAAATGGTGATGCTTGCCTCTCAATGGAGCAAGGAGGATTTTCTCTTGACACCTTAATTGAAATGTCTGTAGACAGCAAAACAAATTTCAGTGCAAAGGAAGTCACAAGTGTTTCACTCTATGTGGCAAGAGCATTGTCATATCTTCATGACACTCAAAAGTTGCTTCATGGAGATGTAAAAAGTGGTAATGTTCTAGTAGAAGGTCTGTAGTCTTCAAAGCTTGTTTTTGAAAATGGCCTAGGGTCAGCTTTTCAAGTTCTTCGAGGGACATTTTAGTAATATTGGAACTTAAATTAAATTATATTTACTGTTTGAAAAAGAGTTGAGAAACAATGATTTGCAAAATAAAAGTCACATTTGAATAACATTGATAATGATTTATAGCCTGTTCTTGGTTAGCAATGTCATGAATTCCTTTGTGACCCTTGAAATAAAACCATATATATTATCACCACCAGTTTTATTGGCAAACACAAATTAAAATACTAATAAGATCTCTTATTTGACTTATCCCAGGATTGGCAAAAATTGTAGGGCCAGTTATTAACTTCAAGATTCATGGGGCATTAACCATAAAGCATATATATGTTTATGTACACTCCTTAACAGACGAGTTCAAAAGAGTGAAACTTTGTGACTTTGGTGTGGCATTGAAGTTGCAAGAAGACCTGTCTGGCCCCCTGGACCCCAATGATTTCTATGTTGGGACACAGCCTTGGTGTAGCAAAGAGGTCTTAGAAGATGGACCAATCACAGATAAAGCTGATGTATTTGCATTTGGTCTTCTAATTTGGGAAATGTTGGCACTAGATGTTCCTCATGTCTCATTATTGAAGGGTATGTCTTTGAACGGAACAGTTACTCCATTTTGATGGAGTTGTCTGTCAAATATGTATTTCTATAGAGCTTGTAAGTCATTTTCATATTATTGTAATTAACTTAAAGCATTTTGCTTACAGAAAGTGAAGGTGAAGAGTCAGATGATGCAGATGGGTCTTATACAAGTAAGGACAACAGTGAAGATGCATACACTGAAGCTCTAGGTACTAGACCAGCGTTGCCAGACAGAAACTTTGAGCCAGACTTCTTACCTATAATTGGCCTTTTTGCCTGTTGCACGGAGACTGATTACACCAAAAGACCAACTGCAGCACTGTGTGCCCAAGCCATTGAACCAGCAGCCAAAGAACTGAATATTCTCAGAGACACAATCATTACAGCAGAAAAAACAGATAGCAATGCCAATAGCAAAAGCTAAAATTGAATTATAAGTTACAAA
>ML133478.1:2090480-2117980 GCA_003864495.1 Nemopilema nomurai
CTTGCTTAAAATATCATACATTTGCTCGACCAGACACCTTTCCGAGAATAAGAAGGAATAAAAGATGTATGCGACTTTGCTGTAGCCATAGGCCTTCTCTTTATGGCGATGTAAACTAGGTCTTATTAGCTGAACGCGAAAGCGCAAACTGAAAGCTATTTTCTAATATGATCGCAATGGAGGTAGTACATATCAATTGGCACTGGTTTGTTTTTTCGGAAGCGAAGCGTCTTTTTCATGATACAACTCTTTACCAAATACCTCTCAGCGACTCGTTCAGTGGCATTTATATAGCTAGCCAGTCTTTTTATTAATACGACTTGTGTTCGAATCGATCTTTCGTGACATTAAAATAATGGAAGCCAAATTTGACTGGTCTTACCCAGGGTAGACTGGTCTATGCTTGAAATAGTATATACAAAAGTCGAAATGTGAAATTTCTTCTTAGGTTTTACCAATTAACCTGCCACTCTTTTTCTTCCATGCATATATAATCAAAATTGAAGTGGTTTATAATTTTAAACACTCTTTGATTATGTTTCCTTAGAAAATTGTGTGCAAATAAGAACTTATAAATTCTGAATAAACTTGTGCAGCTGAATCAACGAATTTATTAGAAATTTGCTAACCAGGACGTTCTGTATTCGTAGGTTATTTCCCATTGTCAACTGAAGCAACACAAGGATGTCCACCGATTTGAAAAAATAAGCAACATTATAAAACAGTTTAAGCTGAGCTGTAGGTAAGTTCTGTGCGATTTCATTTGACAATATTGTGAGTGAAAACAATAATTTGCAAAAGTAAGACAATAATTTCCCGTTGTTTGTTTTTTTTAAACTTTTCCTAATACTAAGCTCATATCCACCAAATAGTGGAGGTAGGGGGGATGAAGTGGGTGTTTTGCGCGAAGCCCGAAATTATCATAGGGCCATGCCCCTTTCAATGTAGAAAACACCCTTTTACTTATAGGAAATGTCTATTTTGGTAGAAATCGAGGCTTTTCAATTGCTTGTGGCAGTTTTAAAGAATAATGTTTTGGGGAAAAAAGGGACCTCACAAAGACTTTACAGAATAAGTTGGTATTTTCTCTCGGGATCTTCTTAAAGGCCTGAAGTGGATGCTGATTGGTCATTTACAGCCAACCAAGGGCTCTTTTTACAACACCTAGTGCTTTCAGTCCGCAATTAGTCCATTATTTTGTCAGTTTTTGATAATTTTCTGATGCTGGTGTACTCTAAAGAGTGTCAGACGAAAAAAAACAAGCATGCAAAAATAATATTTCCGCTGCGATGAAGTTGTGTGCCACAAAACGGTCCTTGACAAAGAACATTTTCTTGATGAATGAATGGACAATGCTACGAGTGTCCCACGGGTATTTTCTTGGTTTTTCGTGCATAACTTGCTTTTCCCGCATCGAGACATCTATCCGTGGAAAACAGAGACAGAGACATAATCCACTATTCTGATTGTCCATTCACTCCCAGTTGGCAATATTGCAATATAAATATTCGACTGGTAAACCACATTATCTTTGATCGACCGACAGTTACATTGTATGAGGATGCGTTATTGCGCAGCATTCAAAATCTTTGTCCGGCTGCGTGGTGTCCGAATTGTCCGGGATTTTTTCCAAAATCTCCCCTAAACTTTGTTCTGTCCAGATTCGAAAATGAGGTCAAATCACAGTTGCATCCAGTTCTCCTCTAATTAACTGGTTGCGAATAGTATATGGCCCTAGTTTCTCTTCCTTGATACACTTACGACCATAACAAATCACAACAGGAAAAAGCCTCATTTATTCCTTTATGCTATCTTTCCCCATTTTGTCAATGTCATCAAATGTGACAATCGTTGATGCAGTTTAGCATCTTTGTCTAGCCGTTAATGACGAAGCTAATTGTAAGAATCCTTTAATGTTATTGGTTATGGCTTCAATCCTTTGATTGTATTAATGCTACAGCTAATGTTGTGGAAACCGTTAATATTGAGGTAGGTAGTATTTCTGTTTATGAATTGAAACTGTCTCTAGTTGATTCTTCAGTTGCACTTAAAACATATACCTTTTTAAACATATACCTCTTAAAACATATACCTCTTGAAACTTGTACCTTTTTAAGCGTATACCTCTTAGAGCGTATACCTCTTGAAACATATACCTCTTGAAACATATACCTCTTGAAACATATACCTCTTGAAACATATACATCTTGAAACATATACCTCTTGAAACATATACCTCTTGAAACATATACCTCTTGAAACATATACATCTTGAAACATATACCTCTTGAAACATATACATCTTGAAACATATACCTCTTGAAACATATACATCTTGAAACATATACATCTTGAAACATATACATCTTGAAACATATACCTCTTGAAACATATACATCTTGAAACATATACATCTTGAAACATATACCTCTTGAAACATATACCTCTTGAAACATATACCTCTTGAAACATATACCTCTTGAAACATATACATCTTGAAACATATACCTCTTGAAACATATACCTCTTGAAACATATACCTCTTGAAACATATACCTCTTGAAACATATACCTCTTGAAACATATACCTCTTGAAACATATACATCTTGAAACATATACCTCTTGAAACATATACCTCTTGAAACATATACCTCTTGAAACATATACATCTTGAAACATATACCTCTTGAAACATATACATCTTGAAACATATACCTCTTGAAACATATACATCTTGAAACATATACATCTTGAAACATATACATCTTGAAACATATACCTCTTGAAACATATACATCTTGAAACATATACATCTTGAAACATATACCTCTTGAAACATATACCTCTTGAAACATATACCTCTTGAAACATATACCTCTTGAAACATATACATCTTGAAACATATACCTCTTGAAACATATACCTCTTGAAACATATACCTCTTGAAACATATACCTCTTGAAACATATACCTCTTGAAACATATACCTCTTGAAACATATACATCTTGAAACATATACCTCTTGAAACATATACCTCTTGAAACATATACCTCTTGAAACATATACATCTTGAAACATATACCTCTTGAAACATATACATCTTGAAACATATACCTCTTGAAACATATACATCTTGAAACATATACATCTTGAAACATATACATCTTGAAACATATACCTCTTGAAACATATACATCTTGAAACATATACATCTTGAAACATATACCTCTTGAAACATATACCTCTTGAAACATATACCTCTTGAAACATATACCTCTTGAAACATATACATCTTGAAACATATACCTCTTGAAACATATACCTCTTGAAACATATACCTCTTGAAACATATACCTCTTGAAACATATACCTCTTGAAACATATACCTCTTGAAACATATACATCTTGAAACATATACCTCTTGAAACATATACCTCTTGAAACATATACCTCTTGAAACATATACCTCTTGAAACATATACCTCTTGAAACATATACCTCTTGAAACATATACCTCTTGAAACATATACCTCTTGAAACATATACCTCTTGAAACATATACCTCTTAGAGCGTATACCTCTTAAAGCATCTACCTCTTGAATCATTCGTGAAATACATGCCTCTTAAAATGTCTACGTCTTTAAGTGTGTACTTCGTAAAGCGTAAGCATCTTGAAACATAAAACTCTAAATCGTATAACTTTTGTAATGTATACCTCGTAAAATGTATACCAACATATACTTCTTTGATAATATACCTCTTAAAACATATTCATCTTATGCATATGCATTTAACTTGCGCCTCTTGAAACGTGTTCTCATCTTCTCGTTCAGCAAGTTGCAGGCCCAGTTCCAAAGCATGGAAGTTCGCAACAGCAGTTTCGCTGCCTTCATTGATGTGTTCACCTCCAACACTTATGCAATGGTAGTCATGTCAGATGTTGGGATCTGTGAGTTTCCTCAGAATTTAAAGTATTGGCAAATGCTGATTTTAATCAGCACGTTGCATTATGTTTAGAAGGAACGACCCTCTATGTATTTGTCTATGAGGAAGTAGGATATTAATTGTTGTATTAATAATATCTTAACCCATATTTGCCTTCGATACCCCTCCAAAGATTTATTTTAGCCATTCAGCCGATCACATGAAAAGTTTTTGCTGGAAAGATGAAACTTGGTTGATTTTATTACCTGAAACTCTTGATAAAAGCTTAATGGAGGGTAGTTCACCCTTCCCAAATGCAGTATTCCTTATAATTTGCTTTATTTTCCTTATGTTTATGCAAAAAAAGTCGAACTTCAATGACAAAAGTGATAATAGATTTCTTTATTAGCCAAATTTTTGAATGTTATTTTCAAGTTAAAATCAAGTCTTGATCCCCGGCTATCTTGAACCTCGATCAAAGAATTTGATTTTTGATTGTTTTGAAGATTTTAAAAGTTGATTGTTTATTAAGCAGGACGTTGGGCCAAATCAAATAAAAAACACTTGGTTTCTCATTAAATTTGCAGAAAATGAGCATAATAGTATGGCTTCTAAGTAGCCTGTGATTTAGATCCTAATCTTTTATAGAACTGCGATTTCTCGCTTTCCTTCTCAAATCATCATCTGTGAATTATCGAAGTCCAAATAGACTTTGATTACTAATGTGTTGTTTTCATAATTCATTGGCTGTTAAACACAAAACGGTATGTTTCGTTTGATTCCGTATACTTGAGCTGCAAAAAGTGATTATGTGATTTGCAATGTTTGCTCGTTTGTTCAATGCTTTTTATTGCATTTATTGCGTGACGTGATTAGCAAGAGTAAACTAAAAACGCAGCGCATTTATTAATTACAATTAATTAGCATCGCATTTATTAATTTTCTTCACTTCCAGCTTCGGCAGCCACGCTCATCAACATCAAGAATGCCAGAAAGCATTTTGAACAGCTCGAAAGAGTAGATAACCCTTCTTTCGTAGGGAGATAATTTATCATCTTAAATGTATCTTTCAATTTGTTTATCAAAACTAGCTGTTGTAAAGAATTTATGCCTGTTATTGATCCCCGAAAATAGAAAGACGCTTAGCACCGCTAGAATATAGAAGTTTCAAGCTAATTAAAGACAGCTTTAGTGAAGTTCGTTCTTGTCGAGCATTATCGGTCAGTAGGATTCGTTTGAAATTTTTTTTTCTTAAATCATAGCTATTACTGGATGACTCTTTCTTCGTTTGCACGTGTTTAGATATTTTCTCTAAGTTGGCAACGTTTTGAAATTCCTGGTTTAAAACGAATATTAAGAAAGGATATTTATAGTTTGAACTGAACGAGGTTGCCCAAAAGCCACAGTAGCGGGAATTTTGGCTTTGAATACAGCTTAATCCCAAAAGATCCGGAACCTTTAGCAACTGGACAATTTTCGTATTGGGATTGAATCTGTCTATTTAACCAGCCTAAGGTGTTATTCCAAAAACCCACAAGTTGAATCCCACCAACATAGGCCATTCAGCCAGCTGTCTTTTTTTCTGATGGCTTTTTATTGCATTGGCTTTTTGCAACTGCTGACCTTGTGTAGTTATATATCTGATGACAACCTTCCTTCCAACTCCTTGAGCATACTCTAAATCTAGGACATCTGTTAAGCTATATCGTGTGTGATAGTTCATAGTTAGTCTTTACTTGTTTTGTATAATCTTTAATGAAATATAATTGATTATTATCGATTTATTAGGGTTTTCGTGTTTACCAATGGTTCGCCTACTTCCAAGTGGATCTAACGTCTGACAACCAAACATATTGTTGAAGCCTGATGTTTATTTTTTAATTAAAATATTTAGCAATAACAAAGAAGAGATTCAGCAATTTTTTGTGACTAAGATGTTTGTAAATTTAGGTCGTTTCAAATTTACAAGTCCTTCTAGAAAATCAGGCTAAAATTGATGCAAATATGCTTACCTTTTTGAATTAAAATATTTAGCAATAATAAGACTCGAACTTACAAGTCCTTCTAGAAAATCAGGCTAAAATTGATGCAAATATGCTTACCTTTTTTAATTAAAATATTTAGCAATAATAAAGATTCGAACTTACAAGTCCTTCTAGAAAATCAGGCTAGAGTTTCAATTTTTACCTTAATGTTTGGATCTCTGAGATAAAAAAATGAGATGAGAAAAATCGCGATACAACCCCTGATACATTTTTATCCGGCTCTCCTCAGAGGTTACCAACATCTGACTTAGCCATTAGGTAACAGCTAGTGATCAAAGGATAACAGAAGCCAATAATTAGTCGAGGGTCGAAAAGCGCACAAGGAAGGGGGGAAGGTACATTTGATACCCGCTTTGATGCTATGAGCGCCAATGGAAGGCTCTTAGATGAAGGGGCGGCTGGATCAGCTATTCGCTTTCTGTCTTGTACTGAATGAAATTTAAAAAAGTAATATTGATCTATGCAAATAATGAATGGTCTTTGCAAAGAAAACTTAAGAAAGAGACTTCTTATCAGATCTCAAATCGAACAAAAAATCAGTTCGGTCACAGAATAGAGATTGCACAGAAGGCTCACTCAAACGTTTTTAGTGGTCACGCATAGAAATGAGGCTACGTCTCAACGAGTTTATAGGGCCAGGAAAGCTTTGCTCCTTTCTTCCAAGTTTCCGCGAACCACCGTCGAAGAAATACGAAATTATGGAGAAAAAACCAAAAATACGCTACAATTGTGCAGCTATTAATTGCAGCAACAATAGTTTATCAAAGCCGGAACTCACGTTTTTCAGATCTGTGGTTAGTTGTTGACACTCGGTATCTAGAGTGCGTATACGAAAACGAATTCAGCATAACCAGAATTTATCGATCGCCTGCCCACATCCTTCGTACAGCTGCCGCTAATTTTCTAACTTTATGCTCTCCAAGCTCAATTTTCTTGGAAATGGAAGCCGGAAGTCTTTGGTAGAAGAAGCCGCGCGCAAGCAAAGGGGTGTTGTTGTCCTTCTTCCAAACTGCAATGCCCTATTGTCAGCACGATGGAGTAGATTTGAAGTACCCCTGTTGTTGCTGATTCTTTTCCCTTTGGGGCCTAGTTTGGGGCCCAATTAAGAATAATTGTGTTGTTAAAAGGGACATTGCAGATAGATTTAAAAGATGCTTGGCATTTTCACTAAAGTTTTGCGTGGAATATCCGAAAATTTTCAAAAATTTATTCTTAAGAAAAATTATCTTCAGTGTCTTGTTCAAAAGCAAAAGAAGATTAAAAATTAATGCTTATTTATTAAATGCGACCAAAATGTATTGGTACTTATAAGGACTAACAGGGAAATATCTAGCAAGTTTCTAGTTTTTTCGATGTTGAGGAAAATCTAGCATCAATGACAGGTTTCTATCTCCAGTTCTCACCCTGGCGAGAGTAGCTTTTATAACGTTTAAGCAATGAAGATTTTTGATCTGATGTTGCTTTTCCCTTTAAATTGATACATCTCTTGTATTTTCCTTATCTACAAGAGATATATCAATCCATCTTTATATATCTTGCTATATTTGTATATCTTTGAAATGGATGCTTCACCGTAACCACTAGAGGGTCCGAGTGTCTTTGCACCCTTATCTATGACGACATTTTTCCATCAGGAAGATTCTGCTGCAAGATTTTTCTCGATCCAAGAACATGCTTCTGGCGTTTAGGACATAAGCCTTCCCTGCCATTCTCTGTCCTATTAAAAATCATGGAGCTTATTCTTCTTAGCATCTAATCAGGCGCTAGGGTCTACTAATCAAACGTGCACTTGGCACGATCATGTAGAAGAACCGGTATTGCGAATAATACTTTAACAAAATAAAACCGGAGTGAATCAATCGTATTTTGGCCAGATTTTGGCCACGTGCTGTAAGCCAATTGGCAGAGTCTCATTTCTCGGGTGTTTTGATGTGAAATTTGAGAAATAGAGAGCCTTTATACACAAACACCCTAATCTAAGTAGTACACTAGCACCTGCGGATTTCTTGCAAGGGCCGTCTCATATCTTCTTTAACGCCAACTATATGCCAATTTCTCAATCCGATCGTTATCTGCAGGTGGCTGTATGCGAAAACAAGCATCACATGCTCACATCTGGATCCAGCATTACAAATCTCGCAGCGCCTCGCCATTCAACCTTGCGTTGCCTCTCATAAATACACTGGTGCTGTCAATGGAGTCATACCATTGCATAGTTATACCATCCAAACTTGTGATTGCTAATTTTTGATCTTTTGTTGGAGAATAGTGGTATGTCTAATGAGCCTAGTCAACAGTATAACAGGAGCCTCAATGAAGCAAGTCTGAAGTGAGGGAAATCGAAACTGCACGTGAAACTGCATTCGCTCAACAGCCCACGAAAGAGACTGGCATAGACTGGCTTAACGCATATACGGAACAGATTTAATGGTTATTTTTGCAGGTCAGTATACTTGCACTTATCTTTCTCCACATCCTTATTACGCAGTATGGTAGCCCATAGCATATTTAGGGTACGGTTTCAGATATTATTTTGACTATAAATGAGGTTTTCCAAATAGAAATCCTAAGTATTGCCTTAGAAATTGAGTAGCTTGATTCTGGTGGGTGAGAGTTTTCCAGCCATTGTCGAGCAATCGTAGTGGTTGCAAAGTTTGTTGGTTCCTTGGGGAGTCAGTCGAATCTGAATTGATATTCATTAGCGGTCAGCCACATTTTGTATCAAGCTGAACTTGAGTTGCATTATTCATGACCAAAAGAGATGTCTGTGATAAATTGAACCAATCAAATAATAACTTCTAAATGAGTTATAAAATCACTAAAAACTTTTTGACCACGCCCTAGATTTTCTTTCTGTGAGTCTCTAGGGTCCACATTATCGAAAAATGACTGATTGTTGATTAAAATGCTGTATGATTTTTGATGATGAATCACTCGTAGAGAAAATTCTCTTGGTTCGTAAGTGTGACAATTAACATCTACCAATCAAAAACTTTCTTCCCAACCAATCCTTCCCACAATAATTTCTGACACTAGACAAAATCTTTACAGACAATCCTTCATTTTGAAAGGGAGAATAGTTTCAGGAAGGTGAAGAAATCCTTTCCAGGGGATGTTTTCTCTCTGAGTTCTCAACAGTCTTTTGTATTGAAATGCATTTTGAAACGCGTCATGTTGTAGTACACGTTGAAAGCAACTTTTTCTCGATTCAAACGATGAAGAAAGGATTAACACGTTTATTATTTCTCCCAAAAGCATGAATACAACAATTTTAGCACCTTTTATTGTAAACCACGCAATCTAATCCAGTTGATATTCAATAGTAAGGAAAGATGGCTTGATTAGAAAGTTGGTTGTAAAGGGAAATCTAATTGTCTTTGCAAGTAGTTTAGCCAAAAAACAAGAAAAGAATCCATGTCTTCAAAATTTAATTAAAGAGTTTAGACAACCAAAAGTTCGCTTTCAAGATTTTGTCAAATGCAAAAGTAAGGCGACCAATCAATGACTTCAGTATTGGCGACTTCCGCGCAAGAGAGTTCAGCTCATAAATATAACCTGCGGCGAAAAATTTTAGAGAACAATATTCTAGAATTCACGATTCCCTGCGCAAGAAGGTTTGAGTTCAAATTTTACGTGGAGGTCTAAATTTTTTGTTAAGTTTCTTTGCTCAAACACCTGTTTTTGCTTAGACAGCCCTTGTGAGTTGCAAACATCAGACAGAACATTCAAAATCGCTACTGATGTTAATTTGTTTCAAAAGCATACAAAAATTGATCGTTTATACATAAGAAAGGGCAAAAAGTTATCGATAAAAAACTGACAAAAACCACATTTGTTTCAAGGTTTTGACTAGGGAAGTCAAGATAAACTTTGAAGACGTCTTTAAAAGTAAAGTGATCAAATTCAGTTGTTCTGTAGAAGCCACGCAAAGATAAATCCTTGTAAAGTTGGCCTCGGTCCAGAGCCTCGAAGAGGCGATCTATGACGTTCGATTTGACGCAATATCAATGTAGCAATATTGCCCTTATAGGATAGGATAGGATTGAACTCGTTTTGGTAAAACATGTCAATGAATTTAATATTGAAGTGCGATATGGACTTTGAGAATATGCCTGAGCTTCTAGAAACGAGTTGAAATGGGTTTCTACCGACTGCGTTGCTCAACCTATATGGACGATCCGAGCCAAAGTTGTCTTGTTTAACGTGCAGAGAACACGGAGCCAGGCCGAGAGAGAGAGATGACGCGTTGTCTGTTGTTTTCTGTAGCGCTGTTTCTGACTGACTCTGACTTACTTTACAATTATATTTATACTGACTAATCTAAGAATAAATTTGCTGACGAGGGATGAGAGAGGATGATGAAATGGTGATGTAATGAGGATGGAAAAGTCTAGGCTGGGGAGCAAAAAAAGATGTGTTAGCATGACATGGTGTGACAATGGAAAGTAGACAAAGGAGTCACTACAAGCTCTTCTACACATTAAAATACCCTTCAAGAAGATTTGCCTGTTTGATAATGCTATCTTTTATTATCAACCGATCGGTCCGACTATTCTTCTTAGGGGTCGCTTTAGTGACAACCAGAGTGAGTACAAAAACGAGAGGATGCTGCAAAAGCACCGTATTTTCACAACATGATTGGATTTAAGTCTTTAGCTGGTTTAGGCGAATTCTCCTCTTGAATTGAACCGTGTTTGTGTCGTCTCAAAGCGGTTTAGGATCAGGCCACTATAGGCGCCATAGGCGAAAGAACAGACTTCACCAATGCACGCTGCGTTTTTAGCACAGCAGATGCCTGGAGCAAAGAAAAGTGGGCGATGAGAAGAAATCTGCCCGACTTCTCCCATCACGTTGTTTTCACAGAGAACTGTACTGAGAAACCGCGGGTCTTTGCCTTATTGATTTCCGTGGCCTCTGTATTGCCCGTAATTACACTACTGCAAAGCCTTTGTTTTGGAAAACATTTAGGCCCGGTAAAAGCCTCGTTATTATACAATTCAAGAAGCCGAGGTTGTCAAGCGAACCTGGTTCTTTTGACAGATAATCTGGCAAAAAAGGAGGAAGTATGTTCGAATTTTGCTTCTATGCTGCTTGTCGCCATCACCTTATTGTCGAGGCTTTGTTTGCTTCAGTTTAAAGCAGAGTTGGTGTAATTTGGGCCTGCTTTAAACTCTAAACATTGAGGTCACCTAGAATGTATGACTTGTTGCCAGGAAACTGAGATGCAGTGCAATTGAGAGGTAATTGATTCTAATTTGAAAAGCCTTTTGTTAAATGTTTAATTTTCAAAGCTTTCAAATGTTTCAAGCTGGCTAGGCGTATTTTGAAGCTACCAGCGGCTTTGCTAGTGGTGGCCATTAGGGGGGCTCAGGGGGCGGAGGTAGCCAAAGGCCGTCAAAGCAAAAAGTTCAAAAGGGTATTTGCGAAAATCCAATGCCAAATTTTCACAGGTAGCCAGATTTTCAGGGAAAATTGCCACCTGCTGTCTTCTTTAGGCAGAAAGCAAAGTATAAATGATACTGGCGGCTCTCAAAATTGGTAGTATTTAAACGGCCTCAAGCCCTCTACTACTCACAGTACCCGCCAACACTGCACCTTCAGATAGTGCTGAGTTTTGTTTTTATAGATTTTGTTTTTTAATTTGCCTGAATTTCTGAAAACTAGCATTTTGAAATAACTTCCCAACATTGCTTTAGAAAAAAAGAGGATGAATATTTAGTGTCTGCAAGTGTGATTAAGTGATCAAGATCAGAATCTAGATTCGGATTTATTGATTCGAGCCAGAGCTTCCAAGCATCAAAGTTTCATGTACTTCTGTCGGGTAATTTATCACGTCAAATAACTTACCAGTCTTGTGTTAGTTTATTGCTTCTATTCTCGGATTCGAGCAATTTTGTATCTTCATTTATGACAAAAATGGATCATAGAAATGGAATCTCCATATTGAAATTAGTCTGTACCTAAAGTTCTGAGTGTTTTGACCGTCAGACTGCAAATTAACCCATTCTAGACATTTAGCTCTTACTCTTACTCCAATGGAATTTGCTTGTGCAGTAAAAAAAATTTACAGCAGCCGCAAATTGCGGTCAAATCGCATGAAATACCTAAATATTCAAAACAAAGTAACTTGCGTCCAAACAACATGAAGTTTTCAGTATAAGCTAAGTTAAAGATCAGGATTTCAATTCTGATGTGAATTTTTTAGAAAGAGCCGTGGATGCCAAGATACAAAATCGATAACGCCAACTCGAATCGGATAATGAATCTATGCAACAAGAAAGCTAGGACCTGGAGCCCCTTACCTAGGGATCGGAGCAAGTCCTGTGGTAATATAGGGGTAGAAACCACTTAGAAAGTGCCTTTCCTTGACACCGGATCTCGCTTGTAAATATCAGTGCAAAAGTATTCTCAATTTTTGAAAGCCCCTTGTTGATTCTTCGTGTCAAGACCGACATCCCGTTAATAATTTACCCGGATGGAGCGTTCACTGTTTCCAACGTCTTAGGTTCCTTGCTTTCTATCTCCGTTTAGAATTTCTCGCAAGGATCTTCAATAAGTTTATTCAAATCATTATTAAAGCCGAATCGCCAACGTGATTGTTATGTCATGCATTTCAGGCAGACTATTTTATCAAATTAATTTAGAGTGGGTGTTTCCAGCTTTTCCGGTCTAAACTTGCTCGAAAAGACGATGGTTCTAGCAAGAAGATTAACCAAATCTGATGAATATTATAGTCACTCGGCTCTGTACTGAGCTTGGGACAATTTCGCACAGCGATAACAGCTACCAATAATCCTTAGCATCGGCAGATGGCCATCGGCTCACGTGCAAATCAGCGTCTAGCTATCAATTTCATCAATGACCGTTTTCTGCCGCAAATATTGTCTCCTAGCAATAGCTACAGGCTGCTCCTTTGCGCGTATATATACAACCTGTCTTAAGTGCTTGCGGCATTTCAGTGCTGGTGTTTGGCGTTGTTGTTGTTGCTAACGGTGAGTTTCTTCTGTCTGAAGAAATATTCTTTCTTTATACGAAACGCTCTTGCACGCTATATCTCAGGGCACTAAATTTGATGATATCTAACCTGCCTTTTGAGTGATGGTGCTTAACTTTTGAGTTTCTCTTTTCAAAGTTCTTATTACCATTGGCCGTCTTGAAGTCGTTATTAAATTCGTTATTAAAAATAATATAAATGTATATTGCAGTCTTAGTGCTTTGTGAGTATTTGCCAGTTTGCCAAATGAAAGTGCATTGAAGGCTTCTTTATCACTCAAGTGGCTACCCCGCAGGGGTTAACAGACAAGCGATGCCATCACTTTGCGCATCACACGAAAATGCTTTAATTAAAACCAATCGCATTCATAGGGTGAAGATTGCTGGAACAGCCTGTTCTTTATCATCTATGCTTCCCTCACGTGCTCACTTTAGAATATGTTTATATAATTGTTTGTCACATCGAAAACTCTGAAGAATCTTCTTGTGGGCTTCTTATAGCTTTCGCCGTATCATCTTAAAAAACTCTGAAATCTAATGGCTAAGAACAAGAGTCTTTGAAATTCATACTCTTATCAAACTGCGATCAAGTGATACCTTTGAATATAACAGAGCCTTTCAAGAGTGTTGGAATCTATAGCGACGTTTTTCCGACTTGCTTTCATCCATCCTCTTATACACAATATTACGTGCTGCAAAGTAAAGCGAAATTTTTGCCCCCAATCTTTTCCCCCTGATAAACATAACGGTGCACATTGTTATCAACATTGATTTAAGGGGGAATAGGGGGGAGGGGGGTAGCAGCTATTTGCGTTTCAACTAAGTGAAGACGATACAATAAGATATAATATTTAAGTGCCCCAGGGAACTTCGCACCACGAAAAAGACGTTTATCTTCTAAGCTCTATCATTCTTATCTTTCTATCATCTTCGTCAAAATGGAGTCCGAAAATGCGTTTCAGTAAGATCTCAAACAAACACAGCACAAAGTATTCTCATATGCAACAGTATTCCTTACGAGGAATCGAAGAGAGTGCGGAAAAATAACCGACCCGAGCGAGACTCAAACTCACGACTCCTGACTTTGTACAAATGATACAAAGTATTCAGTTACAAAAAGCTGCCAACATGTATTAACAACGTAGCCTTTCTTTCACATAAACTTTTGTGGCTTGCTGGTTGTATTATTGCCAATAGATAGTTAGATACCTTGTGCGACATATTGTCAAAATATCAAAAGGCTCTATGAATTGTCATCTCAATAAGCTATACAAGTACCAATTTGTCGGATAATTCATCCATTAGCAAATTTAGATATGCTTGAAATCATGGAAACCACAGAACCAGCAATACTGAGAATTGAATTGGCACAACACGCACGTGCTACCGTGAGAGATTTGAAAGAGCATTTCGTATTCGCTGGCATACTTGCTATAGAGTATACTGGATAGGTATTACGATGTAACTGACTCATTTCGTTTGATTTCAGGTGGCCCTGCCTGTAAAGTTGTTTTTCCTTTGGAAAGTTGTTTTTCTCCCTTCCTTCCTGCCCAGGCAAAAATATATCACCAGCTCATTGTTGTATTTTGGAATGGCTTCAAATAATGAAGGCATTTTTCTCTAAATCTTCTCTAAATGATGTTTATGGTTTTGTATATACCGTAATAAAGAGCATTCTGTACGCTGCTAATAAACCGAACCACTATGGTTTACCATTAGCAGGACAGACATGGTGTCTTATATGTGCTTATGGTGCCGTGCTATAGACTGGCACCTGGAAAGTGGTTAGCTCAAAGCTGCCCGCCTTTTGGTAACAAGAAGTTGATGCTTCCATAGATGGTCCGTTTATAAATGCTTCTTTGTTCCACTTCGTTCATGAATGCTTTGAGGCATACCACCATGAGTTCACCCCTTCGAGGTGTTTTACCGTTTACTGTTCTAAATCTTAATGCTTTTGTTGGTCTTTCCACTAAAATGCACAGAATTATCATTACAATTATTATCTGAATGTCCTTGCAATCATGGTGTTAAGCTTAATGCAAAGAGCATTTGTCTCAATGAGTCGCTGTTTAAAATCAGTACTTTGTAATAATTTCCACCATCTTGATTTCGCTATTTGTTCCTGCCTTTCTCCGCAAGTTTGTTCCTTTTAATTGCAACTGCTACAATGACGTCATCATTTACAAATGATCACCAGGCCTCTAGATACAAACGACAGTTCTTCAACTTGCATTAATCTACTAAAATATTTGGCACCCTGTTCCAAAACAAAGTTGAACCTTCACAAATTCGTATCAAGTTTTAATTTTGTTTGATGACAGGTAGATATTGTCACGCTGTAGCAATTGAAAACGCCAAAAATTAAGGAAAATATCAAAATATTTTTACCAAAATGAGTGATAATTTAAGGAAGCCAAGTAATTTCTGCAGACTAATTTCTCCAAGTGTTAGTTAAGGCTAAAATCTGCAAGTCAAAGGGATTTTACAATGCTAATATTAGTGCCTTATAACTAGATTGCAGGGAGTATTGTCGTAAATAGATAATTCTATTTGTTAAGCTGCATACTTCATTATTGACGCATCCAGAAAATATTTGTATGTTTGTTTAAACAGGCTCCGGAAGCAGAAAATATGTAGGAAAACATTCTCAAAAATAGCTTTTCGAGTTCCCTTAGGGCGGGGGATTACGGCACATTCATTTTAGCATCCAAGAAAGCATACTTTTCGGAAGGTCATGCACACTGCATAATGTATGCAATCTATTATCGCACCTTATTCTGATGCTGAGCCAAACGGCAACTTAGATGCGTTGAGAGCAGATCAGAGAAGTAGGCGTGCAGTTGGTAAGTAGGTAAGTTGGCAGATTGTCACAATGAATTTACTCACTCAAAGAAGTAAACCAATTGGAGTTGGATATTCAAATAGTCATGTCAATTTACACGCTTTTTTATAAGGAACCTACCACAAGGCCTAGTTCCAAACGTTCCTTATTCGTAGACCTCAAGTCACCAGATTTTAGTGTCAAAAGTTCCTTAAAAGTTCCTTAATTTTCACTGCACATCAATAAGCCTTAACACTTAATAGAGAGAGGGGCAAGATAGACTATGCGGAAACTACTCGATAAAGCACTTGACACACAAATAGCAAACAATCTATGCGAGTATTGGCTGCAAGTGAATGGAACGGGCTTTTTAGCTCTTGATGTTTGCAGTTATAAAAAATTTTCTAAACGAAAAGTTCCTTATGGATTTCGTTTTTAATAGTATAAGTTCTTTATATATTTCGGCCTTCTACATGTAGGTTCCTTATAAAGTGGTTCCTTATAAAAAAAAGCGTGTATTGCGTGTCATGTCTGCCACGCAGTCTTTGTTCGCGGTACGTGATCGACTATTTGCCATTCTCTTTCAAAAACTTCACTGGCATGTATGACAACTGTTCAATAGGACAGCTTCTGCCGATTTTCTTTATTCAGTTTAACCATAACAAGCGCTACCTAAAGAGCTGGTCTCTGTTAGAACACTTCAAAGATTGCTCTGTGTGGAAATTATTCTGCGTCGGTCGCATCCTTCTTGAAATACTTTAAATAAATCGCAGACTTTAATGGCAATGTCCTTTCTAGATATTTCGAATGCTAGAGTTATCCAACAACATCAAACATATTTTAATTTTAAATATTTCAATGCATTTAGAAAACTTTGGTTATTGGTGAAAAGGCAAACTTTTTTCTACTTGTATTCTCTTAAGGTGTGAAATGGACGTTGATTGGTCATTTGTCATCCAATCATGCCCTCGTTCTCAAATCCCTATTTTCCTTTATCCGCAATTTGCTAATTATTCTGTCAGCGTTTGGTCGTTTTCCGACAATTTGATGCTTGGAGGAGTGCCAGACGAAAAAGATTCAAGCATGCAATGATGTTGTGCTTTCACTGCTTCACACTACGTTGATACTCCAGCATAGAACATTATTTCTCAGAACAATGGCTAATTGAATTCAATTCCTTTTTCTCTCATTTTACATTCTGCATAAAGAGAGCAGCAATCACTTGTTCACCTTGCCAATTATTAGTGCATTCTACGGTTTACTTACTTATTTGATATATGGTTAATCACGGGTTGAGGTACGCAAAAATGAGAAATGAATCCTTGCAAAATCTTTTATTTCTTTTGCAAGCGCTAAGCTCATCCAAAGAAGAAATCTATTTGTCCATGACTGCCAGTTTCATACCAGACCGATCTTCCTTGAAAGGATCTCCAATGTTGATAAATTCTTAAATAACTGATAAAAATTCGGCAAACCCAAGTTCTCGTGTGGCGCTGAGTAAATAACTATCGTTATCTGAAGGGTCTGCTTTTCGATTGGCAGCCTTACTTAAACCAATTGTCTGGTAGCCAGGGGGTTCATCCGCTGCTGATGCCTTGATAGTGTGGTGCGACAAGACTCTATCCTGGCTGCTTTTAAGGCCCATTATATTGCTAAAAGCCACCATATGCTTCAAGTAGGCTACAGTTCAATCTTGTGCATGCTCTTTTTATTTTCATTACAGGTGTTCAAAATGGATAAAGATCTGAACAAAACAGTGTCAAGCAGAAACGCCACTTTATTTCCAAAGAGCACACAGACTTATTACACGAACGCTAGCCTGAACATCACAGCCTGCACCAATTGCTCGATTCAACACAGAAACACCAGCCACCCTTTTATCGTCCACGGTTCTGATTATGATTACTTCACCATAATACTATTGGCAATGCTGGCATTGATCTTCATTGTGGGTGTGATCGGAAATTCAGTGGTGTGCTATGTTTTTGGCTTCAAACAGCGCAAACGGAGATCTGTTCCAGAAACGCTGTTTCTTTACCTGGCAGCAATCGACCTAACGTCTTCAATCATCAATCCGGGACTGTATGTTTACTGGACCGTGACTAAATATTCAAGATGGGACTTCGGCATCGTAGGCTGCAAGCTTCTGGCACCTTTAGCCCCTGTATCAGTCACTCTATCCGCCTTGATCATACTCATAATCGCAATTGATAGGTACACAATTATCTGCGGCCAATTCGGTCGCAGCTACAGCATGCGAAGGATCCACTGCGCAGTAATATTTGCCGCCATTTTTTCTATTTGCATATTTCTGCCGTACATTGTCCTGCTCGAGGTTGGCCGGGGGGGCACGTGCAATGTCCTTAAGACCGGTAAGCCAGAGTACGCTATTCTATGATATCAGCACTGCTTTTTCAGGATGTGTGTTTCATTGCAGTTTTGGCCTTCACCAATTCCAGGACTTTTAGTCGTTTACGTCGCCGAAGCAGCGTGATCATGGAGCGGTCCTTGGAATCGAGGCGATATCGTTCACACAAACGAGTCGCTAGGATTCTATTGGCTATGAGCTTGGTGTTCTGTTTGCTTGTGTTACCACGTGACCTGATGCAGCTCACTTACATATTTCCTGGCTGAATCCCCCCGGAGTGAGCTACACGAATGCCCTCCTCCGCATTAACGCCTTTTTGAAAGTGCTGCAGACTTCAAACAGCTGTGTGAATGTGTTCATATACTCCAAGATGCATACGAAGTTTCGAGGGCACCTTTTCCGTTTGTGCTATAAAGCGTTCGGTGGGAGGGGCGTATTTGGAAAGCGATTCCCCATGACGATGGTTACAGGTGAAATGACGCCGATGACAAGAAGGAGAATGTCCAAACTCAACGATGGAAACGCGACACCTTCTGACACGCCAATACTGCAACGAAAACAAGTAAAGCGAGAGAAGGTACAAGACAAAGAGGGTGCCAATCCTCTGCTTGTTAGCCATATCAAAACACACAAAGTTCAGTTTCAAAACGAGATGCAGGCCTGCTCATTGTGAGGCTGAAGATGACAGGGGACCGAGGCTTCTAGTCCGCCTTGTTTCGAAACGAGACTTGATGATGGAGAGAAGAGAATGTGCTTCTTCTTTCATTACATCGATCTCCATGAAGCCTTTGCAAATAAAATTAATCACATTTAAACTGAAACAGCTACTCGACAAGGAGAAGAAATCTTGTGAATAATTAGGCCCTGTTGAAGCAGATTTCCTGTCGCGCCAAACCTGACAGTAGAATATGGTTGCACTCAACTAGGTGCTTGCTAGCAATAGGATTAATCTCTGCTGTGCAAAAACTATCAAAGATTTTGACATTAATACTGAAACTATCAAAGAGTCAATTATCAGAAATCCGAGTTGCCTCGACTATTCAAGCTATTTACTTTGATTATTCAAGAATTTTTCAGTATGAATGTCAGGCGCCTGGGGAGATGAAGATCACTTAAGAGGTTACCAGGAGTCACTTCCCTACCAATAAATCGATTTAGAATTATGTCTAACAATTATAGTGAAACATTATGAACATTAAAACAGACGGAACAATTTGACAGAAGCTTTAGCGATGCAAGATATCATCTTATGACCATTACATTCTAGCCAAAACATTGACCGAGTATTGATGGTCCAAAGAGTCTGTCTAGTTATTCGAGTTAAAATAACTCCATGC
Organism: Nemopilema nomurai; assembly: GCA_003864495.1. Classification (NCBI taxonomy): domain Eukaryota; kingdom Metazoa; phylum Cnidaria; class Scyphozoa; order Rhizostomeae; family Rhizostomatidae; genus Nemopilema; species Nemopilema nomurai. The sequence continues at coordinate 2,109,972 of ML133478.1, forward strand.
TAATTGGTACTTTAATTCTGTAAATATATGGATGATTTGTACATATATATGAACAATGCTTGCATCTTTGCCTTGTTGCACAAGAGAAAGAAGTGGTTGTTACATATCCGAGGTTTGCCTATTTTACCAGAAAAACACTTAGCCTATTTTACCAGAGTAAATATTTAGCGAAAATGAAAGTTTGGTATAAACAACGAGAAGGATATTACAAAAATGTTGAGTTCTGACCACCGCAAGACGTCAGAAATCAGCCGAGAACTTTTGTTTCAAAGAAACACAGTCTTGGTCTATCAAAGGCAAACTCTAGGTCGCCAATCATATCTATAGTGTTTGTTATTAGTCTTTCGGGTCAGTTAATTTAACTATAGGTTCGATACAATGAATTATTTATTTATTTAATTCCTCAAAAGAAGCGATGCTCTAAGATAGAATAAAAGATTATATATTAGATGATTCAGATTAGATCAAGTATTATATGTAATTGTGTTTGTTAATATTTATCATTTATGATGACAAAAACTTTGTTATGTTGTATTTATGCGTGAGTGACCTAAGGTATCAAGGTTAATCGTTTCTTCTGCCAGATCAGGGTTAGAGTCTTAAAGTTTGTTGCATCGAAGCAAATCAGTTTAAAAATCTACGTCACCACGAGATGTAGGACAAAACAAACAAAATCTACTTAACATCCTTCTTCTCAAAAGAAGCAGTTAATCACAGCAGATAAATTAGTTCTTAGCAAATGTGAATCTTCGGCGTCTCTGTAACTGCAAATACGATTGGCCAACCAGCTGCTTTTCTATTGGACGCGTGTGTGATTTTGTAGAATTGACACCAGTGGAAGATGCTTTTCATAACAGAGAAGCAATGATTCCTAAAAAGACTGAGTGTTGATAATGCAAGCTTAAGTAGATCGAATTTAGGGCATTAACTACAATGACGTAAGGGTAGGGTTTAAGAGAATTCTGCTACGCCCATTGACATTCAAAGATTACAAATTTTGTCTTAGATCTCTATCACCCGACCAAACAACATTTGCTTTAGATTTGAACGAGCTGCAAGAGTGACTTTTCAGAGAGCTAGGAAAATGTTCTTTATGTTAAGAGAACTAGGAAAATTTCCTATCCTTTCAGGTTGAAACCTTGAGTATGCTATAGGTAGCTGGGATTATTCAGTAATAGATTACCAATTTTCCAACAAGCAACCTAGTAAAAAAGCTAGTAGTCTAATGTTGTAAATTCTTGATGTTCTTAGTCAAAAGCTACAAAAAAACAGTTTTCTAAAAGAGCAGTCCTAATGTTTTTAGTCGGGGTTGTTTTCGTTCTTTGTCATACAGAGAAGTCTAATTTTTGCACAGCCTTTCATTGGGGTCTCAATTTCAAGCCATCGCCTATGATCGTTGCAAAAATACTAGCAGCCATGAACAACAGCAACAATCATAACAAAACTATGATCTTGATTTGATGAGTGATCGATCAAAGCAAAGTGTGATACATAATCGCAATCAATTCATTTCTCGCTTTTATACCTGTTGCACTTATAACAATGGAGCCCATAAAGTGTATTGTTGCGATAAAGCTCTGTAGAAAATTCATTGCTTCTATTTTGGTGACTTTTTCCAAAGACAGGCTTCTCACCAAAAAGGTAGTAAATATCGGGATAAATTGCGGGAAAACGCGGATTGTCCCGCAGAATTTCCTATAGAGTACGAACACTGAGTATAAGAGCTTAATATATCTTGCAGCCTATTGATTTGATTACATAGCAATCCTTTGATTACAGTCCTGTATACATAGCAATAGGGCAAAGTCTTTTCTAGACTAAGCACACAAACAAATTTATCGTGTCCATGAGGATTTTTTCATGAACAATATTCGTGAGCAATTGCAGTTTTAACAGGAACATCGTTCATTCATAAACAAGCCTTTGCAATGCCAACGAAATTTCATTTGCTAAAAGCAACCGCAAAACCAGTTTATTTGAGGCTATATCAAAAAGGGAGATAGGAGATTCGAGATTAGAAAGTCATCCATGACATAGCGGTGTTTTTGGCGGTCGATTATTCAAAGCAAAGCTTGCTGACTTCCAACGCCTTCAAAAACGATCTTGTTCAATCAAACGCAAAGATGCATTATAGCTGGTTTTGCTTAACGATTAGGGTAGAAAAATGCTATTCTTTACGATTGAAATGCCTTGACCTAAAAGATTACGAAAAATCTACGTCCTTAATATTTTTCAGAAAATATCTACCCACGTCCTCAATTTCGTCTTATGATATAAGAAGCTATGAAAATCTACAGATATCGAGCTAGAAAAAACAGCACTAAAAATGCTTTATTAATTATTCAGTATTGCAGGCATGGAATCATACGCCGGCCAAAATATGTGAATTGCTGACTTTAAATAGCTTCAAAAACAACTGAAAACGTAGTTAAAGACTCAACAGACTTAACAGTAAGACACAAATTCTTGGAAGAACAGTGTTTAATCACAGGAAGGTCTGTTGTGACTACGTAGATATCTTCCGCAGCATAAATTAGCATCTACTTTTTAAAGCAAAATGTTGTATGTCGAGGCGAAGTGATTGAATGGGCGGATGAAATTAAATGAGGAAGATCTAACCTTTGACAGTAGTAGTCGTGTGTGCATGGCTTTTCAAAGTTATGAGTCCGATTCGAAGACAGATCTACAACTTGCGTATCATTCACTTAATTAAAGGATTATAGAGAGTGGCTCCTTAAAACTTCCACTTCAACTCATTTGCCTGCATCTAAAGCCCCGGCAAAACGACTGGACATTTGCACTGGTCATGCACTGAACATTGCTCACTTGTTCAGTGTGTGGACATCCAGAAAATTTTGGTGGTGGCAAAACGACTGAACATTGTCCAGTGAACATTTACACTGTGGAAGCATGCGCGCGGGAAAACTAGCTACAAAACCTGCCAGGCTCGTAAAAATCGCCGTACTCGTGCTCTCTGCCATCGCTTTCCTCATCGGAATTAAAGTTAATATCTTCAGAAGACTCGTCGTTACCAATGAAATGCCTTTTCTCGCTCTTCGTCGAATTGAAGTTTAATGTTGATTCCATTTCTTCCCACGGTGTTTAAAGCTTGTTGAAGATTTGAATAATGGAAATAAATTCGCGCCAAATCCAATCCATTACATTCATTGCGCGTGCGCGAACTGGACAATGTTCAGTAGAGTGGGAAAACGACTGAACATTTCTCTACAACATCTATGAACAAAAGAATTTTAATCCTGTCCACTGAACATTTTTGATAACCTTCAAAATCGACTGAACAACACTCAACATCACTGAACAAGACTGGACAAGGTGGCAAAACGACGCAACATTTACGCTGGACATTTGTCCAGTGCATGTTCAGTGAAAATGTCCAGTCGTTTTGCCGGGGCTTAAGGCATTTCCATGATAAATGTTTTTAATTGAGCGAACAGGCTTTTATTAGACCTGATCTCTTTAAAAAAAGGCATAAATAAATGTACTAAAGTATAGTTCGTAAGGCCCCTCTAAAACCCATAGGCTGAGAGAAACTTTCACGCCTTTCTTTGGAAAGTAAATAACTACTGTTTATTGACACGCCTGCGAAGGGCCACAGCTGAGCAGGACACTGCCTCGCAACCAAAGTGGTTTCTTGGTTACAAGAAGATGGTAAACGCATAAATGGCCGCCAGTGACAAGTAAAAAACTAAACCAGAAATGCCATGTATGTTTCCATTTTATTATATTTTCATTAATCCTCAAAAGTAGATATTTTTCAATCTTACGTTTCTGCTAAAGTGTTGTCTGCCAATGTTATGGATTGCCTAGATTTTTAACGGAAACTCGAAAATTTTCTCTTGATGATATTGTAAACATAAAGAGCGAAAGCGCTAAATACAGCGTTTCTTGTAACAAATTAATCTCTTTTTGCTGCATTTATTTTACATATCAATACTAAGTTTAGGCGATAGACTAAGTGCCTAATCAAATATATCTTCCATTGACTGTTCTGTTTTTCAACTGTACATTTCTATTGTAAAAGTTTGATAATGTTTTTCATATATACCTGCCTATCAGCAGTAGGAAGCCTTTGATCTCTCTAGAACGAAAAGATCTGCAAGGATTGCCCCAACCTTTTAAACTGACAAGCAATACCTCTGTCTGTTTTTCACAAGCACAAAGCAAATTGATTATACATGCTATTGCAGTTTTGATCATTTGTATCCATCTATTTGCAAGTTTTTCCTAGAGATAAAAGCTGGCTAGTCAGGAAAGTGATATAAAATCTTCTAACTTCAATCTTAAATGTTCACAACCCCAACAATGATATGTAAAAGTGAACTCCCAATAATGCAATAACAAGGAATTTTCTTGGTGTTAGAGGTTGTTGTGTATTCACTGGTGTAAATGTTTCAGCTAAAAAAGTCCAATACAGCAGTGTGCATGAAGCCGTTAAGCATGGAGATACAGTTCAGATGCAGGAAATGTTCCAAGATGGTGCAAATCTAAATGAATTTGATCAAAAATTCAAGTTTACTCCATTGCACTGGGCTGCTCATCATGGTGCACTCGAAGTACGATATTCTTCTCAAATTTTCTCAAGTATTGAATTACTTTATTATATCAAGCTTTTATTCAAAGATTTTTCAGTTTCTGTGAATTGAGAGTGCTGCTAAAAGAATTAATGAACTTAACATAAATTCCTGCTAATTGGTTATTATTACTGATCAGTATAATTCTGTAATTTTAAGATGTCAAAATGATTAGTAATTTGCTAGAATAGGGTGGTGTCCTTTCAAGTTGAGTTTGAAGAAAGTTAGGAGATGTTACAAAAAGACTTTCAATCAAATACATGCTTTGATAATCTTAAATTTTCAGCATGTATTTTCAACAAGCATTCTTTCACTGTATTGCCTCATGTTGGGTATTATGATAGATGTTTATCAATTTTATGCAAAAATCAATCAGTTTAAAACCAATTTGATATATCATTAACTTGATATTAATGGTGCTACCAACTTTATTTTAATGATGTTATTAACTTGATATTAATGATGTTATTAACTTGATATTAATTGTGTTATTAACTTGATATTAATTGTGTTATTAACTTGATATTAATTGTGTTATTAACTTGATATTAATGATGTTATTAACTTGATATTAATGATGTTATTAACTTGATATTAATTGTGTTATTAACTTGATATTAATTGTGTTATTAACTTGATATTAATGGTGTTATTAACTTGATATTAATGGTGCTACTAACATTATATTAATGATGTTATTAACTTCATATTAATGATTTTATTAACTTTATATTAATGCTTTTATTAATTGGATATTAATTGTGTTATTAAGTGCCTTCATTGGCTGCTTTGGCATGGTGCTGATTACTCAGAAGTGACCCCAGAGCAGTGGACAGCCGCACATATAGCTGCAATTCGAGGACAAGATGCTTGCCTTCAGGTATGTTCTATTAAAGAAATCTTTAACACAATTGTGCATCAATTTCCAGTTTGAATAGCTTTGTTTCCAATGTTATTGGCACATTATTGATCTTAAGTATTCTCTTATTAAATACACAATAGATTTTACATCAGCCTTTTTGTGGGGGTAGCTAAATACCCCAAAAAGGGACTCAATGAGGTTTTTTACCTTTTTGTAGCCAATGTTGTGAGCAGTGATTGGTAGAATTGGTTAAGAAAATTAAATCAATACTCTTGACGAATAAAAGATCATAAACCTATGCCCCTCTTGTTGAAAAGAACCTCAATGCATGAATTTCTTCAATTCACAAACATCACCAAATAACCACACATAAAGTTTAACAATTTTTCTAAGCCTAATATTTTAGTCCATTGTTCATTATCTGAGTGATTCTGCATTAACTTGTGTATAGTTTACATCTCATTATGGAATCACATTATATAATACTTTAGTTTACTATATTATACTATATTCTTAACACCTAGGCATTAGCTGCGAGTGGTGCAGATATGCATGCAAAGGATGGTAGAGGTAACATTCCCTTAATGGCACTGTTCTTTTCTGTTGAAATATATTTTAGAAAACTACCAGAGCTGCTTTTCGGAAGTGTGAAAAAATATAAAGAACATTTTAACTCTCAAATACCAGTTTTTAGAGTCTCTCAGAATCTGAAATAAAATTAATTAAAATAATTCCATTTTTGTTTGATAGTTTCAATATTTTTCTTTTCCCACTAGCTTTAAGTATGAGGTATTTATTGATAATTATTTACAAATGTTTGTTGTTAATGGTAGCAAAATTTTGTTGTTTAAGGCAGAACACCTGCACACTTGGCAGCAGCTCATGGTAATTCGTACACATTGCAGTCAATTTTAAGAAAAGGAGTGGTATGCTGATATTTCTGTTTTTATTAACTGCAGGAAGATAAGCCATTTCCTCAAATCTTTTGTTTGCTTTTTGATATCATCCAATTCTCAGAATGTGCAACATTGGATCCAGATGTTGTTGGCCGTTTGTGACTTATACTCCTAGCACAAGACATCAATGTAAATCACAATATTAGAAATGATTCTATAATCAAACTATAATTTTGTCTCAATTTAATTAAGACGAAATATATTTGAAAAATAAATTGAGACAAATCAAGAGAGGATTTAAAGACTTTTGTTCCTTGCTATTCAGACCTTTTGTGACCTTTGTTGGTATGACAACAGCAACATGGCTCAATGTTTTTATGCCAAACCTTAAGTTAGCATTTAAGATGATTCTTATGGATGACACTGAGTCAGAAAAATGGATGATGTTTAATTTTTTTTGTTTTCATTTAAATTTACAGACCCAGACTTTTTTGTCGAGTCCTTTGATTGTGAAAATCATGACATTGACTGTTTTTTTAAGAACGTGTACTTTGCTTGGATCATTTTACTTTCTTTATGTTGCATTATCTCAGAAAATAAAAGTTTCCAGTTTTACATCGATAACGTTTTAAGAAAAGAAAGTCTTCATATTGAAATCAGGCGTCTTACGTTTTAATTTTGAGCTTTTTGCTTGTTTCTGTCTTGTCATCTTACTCTCTTAGTTCTTGTCATCTAAATTAATTACTAATCTCTTATTTTCTTTGCATAAAGGACATAACTGCACTTGATAATATTGGCTGGTCAGCCTTGCATGCAGCTTCCTTCCACGGCAGGCTAGGTTGCCTACAGGTATTACTGTCATATACCTAATACTGACTTTTGACCTTTTGTTTGTATCAGAGCACTCATTGCCTCGCTGGTCTACCACTCTCACCCCAGAATGACCTTGTTTGTGTGTATTAAAGCATTGAAAATCCTCAACGTCTTTTCCAATCGCTGCTACTTCTTTAGTCAGTTGACAAAATGCCACAAGCATACCTTATGCGAAGTAGCTTAGATTGTCTAGTCTTCATTCTCCAGTCGTCAGTCTTCTAGTCGTCAATCCAGTCTGATGACTGAAGACATATGAAATGAAGTTTCTGTAATGCATGAATTCAGTGTAGCTACTAATTTATAGTGAGATGAGATACAACAACATGCATCTCATTTAAGATCTATGGGGTGCTTTTTTAAGGGTGCTTTTTTAAGGGTTCTAGTTTTCGACTATTCGTGTATTATGTATGCATCTTATGTAGCTTGCAATAGACAAGCATATCGTGTTGTGTTTATCCTGTTCAGTTCCAAGGCAACTTGCCCCTCATACACAAAGTGAATACTACAGATTTAAAAGTTATTCATACATTATAAGTAATAAGTTATATTTATAACCTATATAATTTGATTTACAAGTTATTCATTGACTAACAAATTATTGTTTTCTTGTTGAAAACGTTTTTTAACTTCTCGTTTTTCCCCTCTCTCCAAAGTTGCTGCATAGATGGGGTGCAAGTTTAGAAGACGTAGACCAAGCCGGAAACACTCCAGGTAATAGTCACTTTTAAAAACATTTTTCATGGCGAAGAGAATCAGCATGTGTTAATACTTTGCATTTGAAATATT
>ML133478.1:2122980-2432068 GCA_003864495.1 Nemopilema nomurai
GAACCAAAGAAAAAGTCAGAAGCGAGGGGTGAGTGTTGAGTAATCAAATTTCTGACGCTAATATCAACACTTTTATACCTTCTTGCCTCATACTTTTATTTAGTATCTTAATGTTTATACTGTATACTCAATGCTTCCACCACAATTATTTTTTAACGAATTTTTTCTTGTACTGTTTTTGACAAAGATAAGTTTTTTAATATATAATAATTTAATCAATGCTTTTAATAAATGTTTGATAAAGCCGTCATGAAGATCTTGTTTTTACCTAAGAGCCCTTAAATGTCGAAATTGTTTTGGATCTCGCATGTTGATAAAGTTTGCCTGCCTTGCCAATTTCCGGCCTATGACGTCATTCCTTTACTTTGACTTCAGGGAGAGCTTTGCGTAAGGTCGATGAACTCAAGCACTTGTTGGATATAGCGAAGATGAATTTTCGTCAGCTTGGAGGATTACTGGAAGAAGACGAGAAGGAACGCGAGGAAGAGCGCGAGAACTCGAGGTAAGTCGCGCGTGCATCTACTTTGGAATATAACAGTAGTTCCCCGCATATAAGAAATGCAATTTCAGGAAACACAGACCCTAATTTTTAAAAAATAACCTCTTTGATAAGAAACTGCTGAAGGTCTGAAAAAGGTTTGTTATTCAAAAAGTTTCATATGCCTTAATCCTTTGTAAAACAGAAGAACATATTAATTATTTAACACTTCATACTTTTCTTACATACGTGTCTGAGCAGATAATCAATAATATGGTTTTTCGTATAAAAACATTAACCTGATTTGAAGTGTGTATATCTCATTTTATAAGAAACACATCAGACGGAAATTAAAGAGTTACTTGCGGGACAATACTATTCCCCGTTTAAGATCACTGGGTGAAATTTAGTACCATAACTAAAATATACTTCACAATAATATGTAATCTCTATTCATATGTTCCTCAACTAATGCAACCCTCTGCTGTATCGTTTTTGTAGTATAATTTCTTTGGACAAGTTTTATTTTCAACCCTGCATAAGTACAATTATAATGACAATTTTTTATCAGGATAATTCGAGAGCTCGAGGCCCAACTTGAATACGAAAGGGAAAGAAGAGAAAAGCTGGAGTCACAATTGGATCGTCTTCGCGCCAAAGTCCACAGCCTCACATTGCAACTTGAGGATGCTAGAAGCGAGGCTCCATTTGTAAGTGTTGACCCATCACTGCTTGATATCGTGAGCTAGATCTGGCCAGCTTTCTAGTCTCACGAAAACATCTAATTGGCCAGGGGGTATGGTTAAAGTGCTTATTCATTCAAGTTAAGGTTGGGCTCATCTTCGATATGGAACGTTGGGGAGTTCGCAATGTGGAGCCTATTGTTTTGGATAATTGCATGTTCGGTTAAGGAGGCTGGTTCATTTCATTTGCGCCTTTGTATCTCCCTGGAGTGTTTAACTGGGACCTCGTTTCTAGTATAAATACCTTTAACAAACCGAGGTTGAACTGAAATGGTAACCAAGCCCCTAGCCAGTCTCTTATCGCATCTGAACCATGGTCTTTGAGAAAAAGAAAGGCTAATTGCTATTGAGCAACCTCTCTATTAAAGGCATTGAGTCATGGTAAATAGCAGTTTTCCACGGGCTGTTGTCTGTTTTCATGTGATAAACTGGCTTCCATGTGATCAGACATCAACTGCAAGGTAAAGCATCATGTGTGTAGTTTGCTTGACAGCCAATCAGAATAACAGAGCTATCATAATGACTCAACAATTTTTGCAATTTGGGTATACGCTTTCCATTTATCATGACTCAATGCCTTTAAGGAATTTTTTAACTGGGAACATAAGAGTACCATAGTTAACCTAAGCTATGCTAATTAACTTTAACTTTTGTCTCACATACTTAGTAAGATGACAGATTTACTGATACCATCAAATCTGTTGTTTATCATGGCGAATGAGCATGGATTAATTTTTTAGTTGAAAACCGTTGAGTTGGTAAAGAATTCCAAAAGAGAAATAGCCAGGCCCTCTTTAAATGCATTATGTGAAAAAATAAATTTAGGATGAAGAAAACTCTTGATCTGGGGAAAGAGGATTTAGTTGTTGGCAAGTTCTCGCTTGAAAAGGCACTTTAAGGGTTTAGAAGCAGAAATTATCATTCGTATACTGCATCAAGGGCCAGTATGATGCAGTATAAGAGCCTTGAAATTGTGAGCTTCTTTCTTGCTACTTAGGTGCACAATGAACCCGAAGAGGAAAAGAAAGAGAAAACACGAAAAAAGAGAAAACCAAAGTCAGCCAAACAAGCTGGAGTGTTTGTGCTCAGAGGTGTCTCCAAATAAGACAGTGTTTTCTGAACAAGAGCACGCGGGATTATGCTAACGTCTCCAAAGACAAGTGGGATTATGATTCTTTGAGGGATAAACATCGGGATTATGTTATGGTGTAAGACCATGTGGGAATGTTGTCCATAGAAATGCTGGGTTATGCCTTGGCAAGCTGCAGAGAGAAGACTGGCACGTGGATTTGTTTGTGCAATGTTTGCTAATATTCCAAGTTAACAGCGTTTACAGGAAGTAAATTCAGGAAATCAGAAGGCTCAGGCGATAATTGGGGCAGGAGGCATTGAGGTTTGTGAGTGTCTAATGAATCGCGAAAATAAAAGGATTCTCAGATGCATCTACAAACCAAGCCCGTGGCGGTAGCTTTTCCATCTACTTCCGTATAGTATTTCCAAGAAAGCGTATAAAGCCCAGGATTTCAGTTATACTGAGTGGATCCCCTCTTTCCTACCTATTTCCGCAAGCGATTTCCATGATTGCATTGGCCAAGATTGACTCTTTCCATGTACCGATTTGGCAAAATATGCCATGGTACAAGCATTATATAATTTTCCTAATCTTCATTTTTATCTTTCTTCTTCTTTCAAAATACCAGAACTACCCAAAGAAATTTCGACATCCATCTCTATTCTCTTGCGTATTGCTATAACGCAAAATATCCACAAAGTTTCATCATTAACACATTGTTCCCCAACCCCTTTCACATATATAGATATTTATAGACTCCACCTTCCGATGAAAACTCATAAAATTTTCATGTTTTCACTTGCTAGTGATATGAGTAGGTCTTATTCGTCGTAAGAATGAAAAAGATCTGTTGCAACCTTTAATTTATAAGATACTGACACAAAATTATTTTACGTGGACCAATAGTTTAGCTTTCAGAATATTTGGTATATATGTATGATTCCATAAAATTTCGAATATTGTAGATAATTTCTTGTGGATTAGAAAATGATGTTTTACTTCTGTGATGCTGTATTTCTGTGACAAGGATCTCTTTGCTTTTCACAAAACAAGGATCTTGAAACGTCTCGGTAAGGCAGAGGTGGAAAAAGTATCGGACCACGGGACCAGTGGTCCCAGAAAATATCTTGGCTTCCAGAAATAAAAAAGCATAAATCTGAATTCATATAGAAAGATACTAAAATTTCAGTTAGAAAGAATCAACAAAAACAGAAAGAAAGATATGAAAATGACAGTTATTCAGCAAGCAATGATTAAGCAACCATACCAAATTAAGATACCAGAAGTTCATAAAGAGAACTTGTGTGACACATAAAGGATTCAAGAATCAAATTGTTTCAGTTTTGCTTCTGCACTATATAATTAGCTCTTCTGTTAAAGACTTGCAGTAGGCAACAGCCTTTGACCAGTTTTAATGAAATTTTATAGAGTAAACCCATTTTTACAATGATAACATGAGGTAGTTAAGAAATAGCACCATGTAAGACAGGTAAGTCCTTAACTGAATCTATGATTGAATAGATAGAAAACAGAGCAAACTATGTGATATCAAACTATAGAAATTCATTCAGAACAAAGCTATCAATTGTCATACAGCTATTGATGGTTGAAATATTAGTGCAAGTTGTTGTTTTGTTCTTCAAAGAAGATGTGATATGATTATGTCTAGTTCCTAACTGGTTGAGTCACTGTACTTCTGAATGCTCAAAAGGCGCAACTTTACATGGCACTTTTCTGTGATGTTTGTTTACAGAAGAAAATATTTTGCCTTCTGAACTGCGGTCCCAGAAAGAAAAACATTTTTTCCACCTCTGCGGTAAGTGTAGAATGAATCCGGCATGTTCAAAATAAACCAATGCGAGCCTTATGAACGGACTACCTTTAGTTTCACAAGGTCACAATCAACTTCAAATAAATCAAGTCTATGGTACAACAAATTCTTTGGAAAAAGGCAAAACATTTGGAACAATGTCTAAAATTTTCCTTTCTGCTGGGTCAACATATCATTGGTGTCCTTGTATGGACAAAGTTTCTTGCGACAAAAACACTTTCTACAGGAACGGAACCTTTCTAGCGGCACAAACAACTTTCTAGTGGCACAGACACTTTGTTAGCGGCACCAACACCTTTCTATCGGCACACCTTTTTGCAGCACCGAAACTTTCCTTGCGGTACCAAAGCTATCTAGCTTTCTTGGTGCTTCAAAACAATACTAAGGGCCTGTTTACATGAAATGGGCTGCTCCACTCAAGTGGAATAGTTAATTTAAGTGTTCTCTGTTTGCGTTTACATGGACCAGCCCGCTCAGGTGAGTCCCACGAGAAGGGTAGGTAAGATCCGCGTCAGGTGGGATGGAAATTGTCCACGTAAACGCTGGGCTAGCCCACTCAATGATTTTAATCGTACGAATCTATAAAATGGTTAATGAAAGCTGCAATTCTGTCATGTCTTTCGAAGGAAGGCATTCTGTTTGTCCAGTTGAAATGCCACGAACCTGTCGGTCGCATACTTTTGATAGATCGCCTACAAAATCAAAACTCCATGTGACTAAAGTACATAATTTGAGCATACCGAATAATTTGATGATCAAAAGAGGGATCAAATTGTTATTCGCCATGGTCGTTTGAGTTGAGCTCATGTTTATTTTTAGGGCGCCAAAAATACAAAAAATCTCGTTTATAATTTCCGGCTCAGAATGGGACAAATCGCGTTCTTATGTAAACACTTGCGAATCTCTGCCAAAAGTCTTGGAACACTTACTCTAATTTAGGCATCGCGCAAGTTGCCAAATCCCCTCCCCCCGCAAACAATGTTGTGTAGCGCAAAAATGAATTACCCTACAAACACAAGTGATGGATCCACATATAGCTTTGGCTTTCACCTAACGATCCAACATTGTTTAAGGGGGCAAGGGGGTCGCAGCTACTACGGAGAGGCGGAAATAGAACGGGGGTCGCAAAATCAAAAAAATCTCACGGTGTTCCAACTACTTTTGGCAGAGATTGTAGCCCGCTTCATGTAAACAGGCCCTAAGCAGAGACGCAAGGCCCAAAGAGACAAAACAGCGTTCAGTTGATACATTGCATTGTCTAAACATTGTACACGACGTTTGACTCAAGAAATAACAATACCCATGTAGAAGGCCGGAAAACACAGCAAACCCATCACGAAATCGACCTTAATTAAGAAGAGTGCATTGCGAAATTGCTGTTGAGGGTGAAGAAAGAGACAAATGGAGTGGAGTACTAAACACAGCTAAAAACATAAGACATGGGACATGCCCATTGTGACAATGGACAAGACTTGTTCCTGGCCTAAATACAAAGTGAATTGTTCATAAACTGGAGACGATGTGTTTTCAGAGGCAGGATCACTCAACTGTTTTTGCTGTCAAACGCCGAAATGCTACAATCCCTGCCAAAAAGATTTGGTTTGCTATACTGTAGTTCCCATCTTTCCAATTAATAACGTTTAGCCAGTTATGGAATCTTAGAAAGGGGCGAGACAACTTTCCTTATAGTAATTTTCAAGGCATACCATGGAAGACATTAAGTATTCATGGCCTAAAACACGTTGTCTGCAAGGGCATAGAACGTAGGTTGCAAGTACGAAATCATAAATTAGCAACGCCAAGAGCTTGTTTTTGTAAAGGCAGTTATACGAGGGCATTGAGAAGGAATTTTTAACAAGGAACACAAGGAGGTTGGAACAGTTCATCCCAGTATCTCTGACCCTGTAGGAGAAACGTATCTGCCAATTTCGGCTCTAATTGAGCTAGAGGATTATATAGTTGCTGGTGCTTTCATTGGATATCCTGAGTTGCTTTAAGTTAAATTCCAAAAAGGTTGAATTTCAATGCAAGATGACAGATCTAAGTATAGGGGCGTAGCGGAATAACATCGGAGCGGAATATTACGATTAAGGACGAGTAAAAATACATGGCCTAAGATAAAAATGCTAGACCAAAACATAGGAGCTTTCTACGGGGAAATCAGACTGATGTTCTGTAGTAATGTAGGACTAACGTGTCTGAGGCAGATGTAAATAAGTGTTAGTCAACGTGTTTTGAAGGTGGACGGCTTCGCCACTGTTTTCGTGGACATCTGAACTATGGACCATGGCCTTTGACCATCGTTCGTTGTGGTGCTTTGTCGTCAACGCATCCTATAGTTGGATGTCTTGTGGTAGCTGGACAACTCTCCATCGAAGTCAACGGTGAGGGTGAAATCGAGGTCACGCTGCAAAGGACAAAGAGCATCATTTGATAAACATTGGAAACGCCTTCGAAATGTAGAAACTATCAAGTCGAAAAGGTCAAATGTTGGGAATACCCAATGAAAACTTTGTACAATCTTAGCAAACTACGGAAAAAGCGTTGAAAGGGGAATAAACAAGCTCCCCAACTCGTAAACAATGGGAGGGGGTCGAGAGGTAAAGAAGCCCAGAGGCTACTAATTTACAAGGCGTTAAGGATGCTTCGTAGACCTAACATAGAACAGTAGCATTAACAAATTTGCCAAAAGAGAATGTCACAGACTCAAAATTTTAGATGAGAGATCATATAATAACATAAAATGAAGGTAGTGTTTTTCTCTGAGTATCTATATATATAAATATAAAAATACTACATAAATTGTTCGACCATAATTTCATTTACCTTATTCCTTTCGTTCTGTTTCATCGTAATAGAACCGGATATCTTTTCACCTGCCTTGACAGTCAAATAGTCTTCAAGGTAGAACACCGTCTGCTTCCAATGGGTGTATCTGCTTTCTGGAGCTGCAAACAAATTTCCGATGGTCATATTCTAAAGAATATTCTAACAATATTTTTCGAATATTCTTACAATATTTTTCGAATATTTTAACAATATTCTTCGAATATTCTAACAATATTCTTCGATATTCTAACAATATTCTTCGAATATTCTAACAACATTTTTCGATAATATTCTAACAATATTCTTCGAATATTCTAACAACATTCTTCGAATATTCTAACAACATTCTTCGAATATTCTAACAATATCCTTCGAATATTCTAACAATATTTTCGAATATTCTAACATCCTTCGAATATTTCAACAATATTCTTTGGATATTCTAACAATATTCTTCCAACATTTTAACGATATTCTTCGAATACTTTAGCAATATTCTTCGTATATCCTAACAATATTCTTCAAATATTTCAACAATGTCTTTCAAATATTTGATTGTGGGACTGAGCGAAGGTGCTTTAGAGCTGTCTCGCTAATTATTTTTGTCAAAAGTAGATAGTCGAACAACCATTTTTTCTGTCAATAGTAAAACTAAATCATTCTATTTTTCACAATTGGGAACATCAGCATGAGCTGCTGTTGGAGCGAGGCAACGAGAGGAAATATACTCACAAGTTGAAAAGCCAACACGGCTATGACACTTGGAGAACTCGATGGTGAAGTATGTGACAAGCGCATGCACATAATCGTTCCTCTTACACGTGACTTCAAATGGAGCAGTGAAATTGATGTCTTCCTGCTTCTGCGTCTCAATGTCTACTTCCTGCAACATCAAACACACAATTGCATCAATTTTGATGATGCATCATTTCACAAATCTAGGTCCCTTGTTTCTTAAATTGTCAGTTCCCTAAAGACCATTTCACAAATTCAGGCCCACTGTCTCTTACATGCTAGTTCCTTAAAGACCATTTCACAAATTTAGGCCGATTGTCTCTTACATGCTAGTTCCCTAAAGACCATTTCACATATCTAGGTTCATTTTATCTTAAATACCAGTTCCTTAAAGACTATTTCACAAATCTAGGTCTATTATCTCTAACATATCAGGAAATTTTTTATGTGTAATCCAAAATAACTTTTTTGACAGGATATAGAAAACACAGTCTTGCCCGTTGGTAAGCCTGCCTTGAAGATGCGTCTCTCTTCTCTTTGTGACACAGCCCTACTTTTCATGGCCTCTCCAAGTAAGAAGGTATACCACAATGGCACAGTAATTGAGGGACATTGATTAAGGATAAACCCAATGAATGTTAGCAGTATCACAAGTCTCTTATTCAAAATCAACAAGAAAAACCATGGCACTACAGTAACAAAAATAACACTAAACGATTGCGATTATTACCTTGATGAGTCCATGGTTGCTGGTTACTTGCTGCTGTCATTACTTGCTTTGGATCAACAACATCAACCAGAGGCTCAGAAATGGCTACCCTGCGAATGGCACTCATATCAAAGCCATACACATTATCCCACCCTGCAAAACAAATAATATTATCATCACAAAGGCTGTGGCGTCATAAACAACATATTTGCTTTTTGCAAAAACATTTAAACCAATATTTACCATAAACACGAATTAGGTGATGTCCTGTAAGAATTGGTTGAAAATTGAAAAAAAATCCATCCAGGCAAATGTTTTTGAGACAGGTTTACTGCCTAGTGGAAGTTACCCCAACATTCCATTTCTTAATTCAGTTGGGAAATCATTTACCATTTGGCTCACTGCCTGCATATAAACATGAGTGCATATGCATTTGACTACCCATATGACTTCTTGTCATCAATAACTGCTTAGTCATAACTTACAGTCAATCTTTTCTTCTTTGTAATCCCTGTCCTCGATGGCACAAACAAAGAGCTTTGCCTTGTCTGGAAAGAGCATTCCATCTTCGGCCTAGAAACAATGTCATCAAACATATAAGCTACCAGTCAGCACATAATGATGCAATCCACAAGTGGATAAAGAATAATGTCTCTACATCTAGATGCTAAGCTAACTGCAATTAAGTTATTGCTAATTAAGCAATTTGAAACTAGTTATTCAAATAAGTGTGCCTAACACAAGAAGAATATGGTGCACATGTGTAAATTGACACTACTGTAAAAGGGATTAGGGAAAGGGTGGGGGTGTGGAAAAGGGATTAACCCCTTGCTAAAGAACATCCACATCACTTTGCTTAATACCCCATCACAAAGTGTTGTTCCTCTGTCATAAGACAGTAAGAGCCCCCCTTATCTACTCAGCAAAACAAATCTCAAGCAAGGCCCTAATACAATCCCTTCTTTTTACCTACTGGATACAACATTATTCATGCCTTTACCAGGTATAAACAGCCTCTAACACTCACATTAACAAAAAACATAAAGTGTCTATTTAGCAAGCATATCAAAGATGTCTGTCTATATCAAATGTTCAGTTGCCTATGATTTATTTAAGTATGTACAGCTATTACAAGTTTCTCAAAATTCAATGTTTAAAGGAAAAGTAAAACTTAGACAGGCCATAAATCTAACTGGGCTATTCTTTAAACAACCATTACCCCTGGAAATTAAAGCAAGAAAGTCGGGGATTTTCCTACATAATTACAAACATTAGAAGTTTTGGCAAAATTTTGACAAATTGTTGCAAATGGAATCTTGAATGAAATTTAACATGAAATGACACATTTGTAGCACATAAAATTGACCCCCAATACAAACACTCACAAGCCACTTGTCTCTTGCAAACAGTACAGTGTCCAGCATGGACTCATAAAACAAACAATATCCCATCCATTCACTGATAATTATATCAACTTTTTCAACTGGGAGAACCACTTCTTCTATCTTTCCTTTGATTAATGTGACCTCTGAAATGAAGAATATTTGTTGCCAAATAAATACAAATCACATAACATAAACAATATATATATTATGTATAAATAAGAGGATTCATATTACAAAATTTTTTAATACCCACAATTCTTTTAAACCCTTTCACAGAACACTAGAGGGTGATAAGCAGAACATGTTTGCATACTCTGAGGAGTGTCGGACGAAAAAATACTTTAAGTATGCGAAAATTAGTTCCGCTTTTTCAAGCCATTGTGAACTTTTGTTCAACAAAGCACTTGTTCACAAATAAACATCAAAGGAAATGAAAGCAAACAAAAGCTCTATTTAGCCAAACCCTGTATTTGGATATGAGGAGCCCCTATGAATTCTTGTGGAAAGTTCTCCATGTTAGATATTGCCTTCTAATGATATAATATCGCCCAAATGGCCTTGATAAAGGCCTTTTTAAAAAGTTTATTGATCTGCCATATCAAACTTACTGTGATCAAGATTATTTTCCTTCACAATATTTTTTGCATGATCAATTATTGATGAGCAATCTACCTACAAAATGAAAGAGACCTGTTAATTTCCAGCTTGCACAGAAAATTATTTTGACGCAAAAAATTTGACTGATAATTGCTAATAAAATGTAGTGTTATGATGCACATTAGCTTAGAAAAGTTTATATTATATAGCTGCCAAATAAAGTTGTATCAGACCAGTCATTTTTATGAATTACTTCATGCCATTTGTTGATTTTCAAGTAGAAGTAGAACTGTATTTTGCATCAACTATAAAATACTGTAACTTGTATATCCATTCGTCTTGCATAGCACAATTGATAGAGCCATGCAAACTTATCAATTAAAAAATCCTTAATATTTTTATAGCCAAATTGCTTGTGAGAAAAACAAGTTTTTAGTTAAGAAGATAATATGGAATTTTGTCAGCTAAAACCTTCACAAATTAAAAAAAACAACTTGAATTAATTCTTGGCACTATATTTTACGGTTGACATATACGCTAGTGAACAAAAAGCATAAAAATAAAATTGATTTCTCTTGTAATCAACCTACCCCAATTACTAGCTTGGCACCAGCTTTGGCAGCAAACATGCAAAGAATGCCTGTTCCACAACCAACATCTAACACCACTTTCCCTTTGAACAAGTGCTTGTTGTGGTATATTGAATTACGGTATGTCAGTGTGCGTATTTCATCTTTAAGCATTTCCTACAAGTGGAAAAAAATGAATTGAAATTTTTTCATCAACCAAGGACTTGAGATAAATGTTATGCATGTTCAAAAGATTGGTGAAAGTTTTTGTGATTCCTACAGATAGCTTAACTCCTAATCAAGATTTCATTTCTTTGTGTCCTTCTATTGCCAGGATGTTTTCCGTTGCAGCAAAATGAAGTAACCAGAGAAAATCATTCAAAGGTCATCAATTGTTTGGGTGGAGGCAATCATATAGTCAATTGGGGGGAAAATATGCATTTTACAGAAAGTTTGCTGCAGAAAAATATTCACAAGATATCTTACCAACATTTTTTTATTACTTTGATATTGAATGATAGTACTTTGTTAACCAAAACTTTGTTGGTTTGCTTATCCAATTAACTTTCTTATAATTAAAGAAAATTAATGTGCAATTTTTCCTCATCAAATGGGGTTAAAAAGCGAATCGGTGGGTAATAAATACACACACACAAAAGAATGGATCCAAGGGGTTTATCTAAGAAGAACATTCATGTGATACTTGATTTAAATGCAGCAACATAAAGCAATAGTTTTCTAACAGTTTTTATGTGAATTTAAAGTTAAAGAGCAAGAAGATGTCCGCTAATAAAAACTTTTTTCTGCCAATTTTGGAGACAATTTCAAAGGTCTGTTTCACATTTGCGAATGATTCATTGAAAGTTTATGCACATGGGTGTATTGTCTACCTTTTACACAAAAACAAGGGTGTGATGCTTACCTCATGAATCCCTATATAAGAAAGAAAGAAGGAAAGATACATTAAATACAAAGATATATACATTATTATTGGGCAAACATTATTAATGAGTGGTTTTCCAAATTAAAGGGAGCTAAAAGTGTTTTCCTAGAAATTTTAAATTGTTAATAATTCAGCTAGATGGTAGAATGCATCTCTAACTTGGTTCAATGTTTATTGTTCACTTTTCTGGCATTTTCAAAGGAGTTGATGCCTCAGTACCTTCAGACATAACCATTTTAGTCTCTTTGGCATGCATAACACCTTATCTTTTAAGGTAAATGACTATCTATAGACAATAAATATCCCTGAAGATCAGAAATGATTGCATTACTTTGTCAACTGTTCCATGCAAATGCAATTACAACAGGGGAATGGGGAGATTACAGTTGAAATAGCTTTTTCAAGATGGCAACAGTGACTAAAAAATAAAGCTCTTAGGCCCAATTTATAATTCACGTTATGCCACATCAAGCAAAAGAAATTTGAGTTTGACTGAAATTCAACTTCAATGTCATAGGTCCACCGATTCAGCATTGATTATGGCACTATCCACCAAAGAAGCCAACACAAGCCAAGATCATGCCCTCATTTTTTTATTAACTTTGAATGGTTTTGTGATGTTTCCTAGAACTACTACAGACAAGGATTTAAGCAAACTTTCAGACTACCAAAGACAACCTTTACCAAACACTTGAGCCATGATGAAAGCATTGCTGTCCTCATGTATAAATATGTTACCACGTGGCACTGCTGAAATCTAGTTTTAGAAGTTGCACCAGGTTAACCAATCTTTGAAATATGAAAATAGACAGTGTGTGGCATTTCGCACGCCTTGATTACTTTACGCGTGCGATGGCGTGCGATGCGAACCGCTTTTTATCGGTTGTTTCTCATACCTGTTGTCAAGAACTGGGTGCTGCTTTTAAGGAGACCTTTTTTGTTATAAACTGAACGGAAACTTATAAATCTTCGGAAACATAAGCAGTTTTAAAAATTTTTTGTGGCAAATTCTTTGTTTTGAGAGTGCAAAGATTAGCACGCCTTGGACAATTTGGGCGTGTGTGGAGACGCACGCCTCATATTACAAAGGGGATATTCCATATCAAGTGTACCCAGCTCGTAAAGTGACCCTCGTGGATTTTCCTGATAATTTGCATGGACATAGGGCTTCATAAGAAAAGACCACACCCAAATTTTCAGGGTTCTAGGTCAACTCGTTTCCGAGTTATGATGGGTCAAAAATGGCAAAATTTCCCAAATCGGGGGCAATCGGACCACACCCAGATTGCCTTAGCTTCTGTTCTGTAGTACCTACAACAAAGATTTTGATATCAAATGAAAGCTCTTGTAATTCTGAATCTGAATAAAACTACACATGAATTCTTCCTCTCAAGTTTAGCCACACAAACAGAGAACCAAGATTTCAAATGTTGACCACGCCCAGGGGGCAATTTTGATTTTCATAATTTTTCTTTCAATTATTCCTTGGTTACCACAAAGGTGATACAGAAAGTTTCAGAGTGGGGTAAGATTGGGTTTATATACAATTAGACATTTGTAGCAGGCAGACATGTGTAAAAATGCCACTTTTATTGGTTTTCTATACTGAAGCTTGTCAGGTCACCAAAGGCTACCGGCTCATCAAAGCTAAGTGTTATATAACAAAAATATCTTTAAATAATTTCAAAGATGTTGTTATATTAAGACTTTGGTTGTAATAAAATATTAAGTTCAGTCCTGATTTAATTGAGCTGCACAAGAAATCTCCTCAGATTCACTCCTTGTCAATGTATAGGCTCGTCCCGTGGTTGTAACTGGATTGAAAAGTGTATGCACACCTGAAAAGTCTATAGTCAGAATGTCTGGATGACTTGGAAAAAAGAAAGAAGGGCTAGGGTCATGGGGATGAAGGAAACTCACTTCCAATGAATTTGTGTCTAGATCTGCTTGGGTAACATAAGCAACCCACCATCTTTTGCCATATATCACTGTAACATTGGTAAGTCCAATATCCAGGGTGTCCTGACCTGACTTGCAAGCACACACTTCTTGCGATTCTTCACCAAAGCCATATGTAGCAGCTTGCATCAAAGACTTTGAACAGGTATAAATGTGAGGCTCAGTCCTTTCACTGGAATAATTCAATGGCTACCCTACATCCATTTGTGTATTATTACAAGAAGAAGGATAAGGTTCAACAAAGCAATTTTGTGTTAATATCTGATTGCAACACACATGGCAAAACTGCAGTCCATTTGTTTCAGAGGCATTTAATGAAACACTTAAAAGATATTTTTTATCCAGTATCAAATATTGTTTACTTCCCTGATGGCTGTGCATGCAATATAAAAACCTTAAAATTTTTGCTAACCTTTGCCTGCATTAAGAAGATTTTGGAGTTTCTGCTGAATGGCATTATTTTGCCACTAGTTATGACAAGGGTCCATCTGATGGAATTGGAGGAACAATTAAGCATGAAGCAACTCATGCAAGTCTTCAACACCCTTTTGATAACCAAATCCTATCAGCTTTGCAACTGTTTAGATTTGTTGCTGAGAATCTTAGTGAAATTAATTCAAAATTATTAAATGTTGATTGGAAGGAAGAGGATGAACTTTTGCATAACAGGTATAAAAGGGCCAGAACGATTACAGGAACTTAAAATCTATACAGCTTTATAACTGTTCAAAGTCTTTGATGCAAGCTGCTACATATGGCTTTGGTGAAGAATCGCAAGAAGTGTGTGTTTGCAAGTCAGGTCAGAACACCCTGGATAGCCTTTGGTGACCTGACAAGCTTCAGTATAGAAAACCAATAAAAGTGGCATTTTTACACATGTCTGCCTGCTACAAATGTCTAATTGTATATAAACCCAATCTTACCCCACTCTGAAACTTTCTGTATCACCTTTGTGGTAACCAAGGAATAATTGAAAGAAAAATTATGAAAATCAAAATTGCCCCCTGGGCGTGGTCAACATTTGAAATCTTGGTTCTCTGTTTGTGTGGCTAAACTTGAGAGGAAGAATTCATGTGTAGTTTTATTCAGATTCAGAATTACAAGAGCTTTCATTTGATATCAAAATCTTTGTTGTAGGTACTACAGAACAGAAGCTAAGGCAATCTGGGTGTGGTCCGAATGCCCCCGATTTGGGAAATTTTGCCATTTTTGATCCATCATAACTCGGAAACGAGTTGACCTAGAACCCTGAAATTTTGGGTGTGGGCTTTTCTTATGAAGCCCTACATCCATTCAAATTATCAGGAAAATCCATGAGGGTCACTGTGCAAATGAGGTTTTTTTGGGTACACTTGATATGGAATATCCCAAAGACGGGTTGACCCAAATGCTTCACTTACCAAAATGTGCGTAGGAATCAAAATAATAGTCCTTGCTGGTCATTTCTTCAGCAGAAACAGTAACTGCTTCCTCCTTGGCCTTGCAACTAATGTCTCCATTAGCATTTGTTGTGGCAACGGGTTCCTTTTCTTCTGGCTTCATCTGACAAAGAATACATAAGCAAGTAAACCATAAGAATGAATATTTAAAATGCAAGGATGTGCATATATGTTGTATTACTTTCCAAATTCTTTTCCCATCACTTTGCAAATTCTGGATTGCAGGTCTAACTTGCCCAGTGTTGGCATCAGGCTTTCAGCAGGCAATCTAAAGTTCAGCATTATTTACTTAAAATGGGAAAACCTGAAAGTAATTTAATTTCGCTTTTTAGACATAGATGGTATCAAAATACAATAAGACACAATACTCTTAATCTAAGATGGTAAATTAATGAACTCAAAATTGACTCCCACATAATCACTTGCAAACAGAACAAAAAATTTTTTTCTTATTATTACAGACAAAGTAATTAAGATTTTTCCATTTAAAACAACTGATGGTAACATGTTACAAAGCAAAATTGTCATTCAATTTGTCAGAATAAGTACATATTTGCACTAAACATTAACTCATAGGTAAAGTGCCTAGGTTTCCATAAACTCACAATAGTTTTGAGAAATAAAAAAAATTCTAGTCTTTGGGCTTAAAGATTTACAACAGTCAATTGAAACAACAGAGTACACCTTTGCAAGCTAAACTGTATACCAAAGAAGATTCATTAAACTAAGGGGGTGCCCTCCCCTTGATTAGCTCGCAAGCAATTAGGTTAAATCTTCAAACTTGTATTGTAATTTGTAGCCCATAGTTTGCATTCTGAGTTGTTTAATGTTTTGACAAAACTTCTTTGGGTGGAATTTGAAATTAAAGATTGATATATATAAAGCTTATACAAATATATAAACATAAAAAGGTTATCATTGATAGGTATAAAGCTTATAATTGGTCAATTTTTTAGAAACGCGAGCGAAATACGCTAGATCTCTTGCACTTCTCAGTCCAGCCAGGTACTTTAGCATGATATTGAGCATAGAAAAATATTCTTTTGAAGAAAAAAGCACTCCATCTAAATCTTTCCAACAGAGAGAGAGAAAGAAAACTACGATTTAGTTTTCCTGCATAAAATTTCTATCGTACGCTTTTCTTTCTGAGTTTTCTAGCATGCCCAATGAGCTGGCAGGGCTTTAAAACCACTTCCTAGATTACTGTATTCGAAGCCCTTTAGGCCTAAATTGATAAGGCGAGAAATCTTCCAAAATGCGGTGATCAGTGGCAGCCGAGTGTATATAGTTATGCAGAAAACTTAGGCCATGACATGAACTCTTTTTCCTTACCTTTTTAGAGATCTCTGTATCGTCTAACTCGATTCTCTGCCGCTTGTTCGTTGATTCTAGGCTTGCAGAACTATCGTCTACCTCCATGCGGTCCTTGTTTCGCAACCTCGTGGTTGATAAATTCTTTCTCGCCCCAACTCCCTCACTTGCTGAAGAACATTCCGATAGTACAAACTGGTCTCACCAGTCGATACCGGATTCCTTCCGACCAGACTACATTGTCCGAACCGTGCAAAATCTGTCCGACGATTTGCTTGCGTGTCCGACACCCAAAAATTCACGTTAAAATGAGGTTTTGCGCTGGAAATGTGTAGCAGCAAAATATTCGGCCTTCAGTCGAAATTTTAGTAAAATTCTCAGAGAGGTATTCATAAAAGGCCAGCTCTCAAATACCTAGACCCTACTATCAGAAACTTGCAATAAAGCCAATCTTGCTTTTGAAAAATTTGCTGATAATGGCATCTGTCCATGCTGCATAAAAAAGCTGTTGAAGAAAAGTTGATGAAAGTTTATGAAAAAATCTTCCCAATTTGGAGCAGACACCTCAGATTTCTTGAAGATAAGTGCTGGAAGTTATAGTGATTGGCTTAAAAGAAATTAACAAATAAAAGTTTAAGGGAACATTAGATTCGTAGCAAAGTTTGCGCAAAGTTGCCTCCTATCATTAGGGAACCTCCCCTGCAAACTAACTACATCATAGAAATTTCGCGTTCACGCCTTTTTTAGACTTGTTAGTCATCGTTTAATGTCACCTTCTTACTTCTTTTTATTTCCCCTTCACTAAGTTGCGTTATGAATAATTTTCCTTAAAAAAGGAGCAAAAACGACTGACTTTTTAAACAAAATAACTGGAATATTTTAGGCAGGCGGGCAAAAACAACGAAATGACGTCAACAGGGAAGCATGGAAAAGAGACAAGCGTTTTCGGCAAACCGGGAAACGAGGTAGGAAAATGGTAGATTACTTTTATTAACCACTGAAGTCCAAACTTTGTTAGTGAAGAATTAAAACATGGACTCTGCAGTGGCATCTCGCGAGAAAGCCCTTTCTGACTACAGAAAGAAGCTAAGCGAGCATCGGGAAGTCGAAGCAAGGCTGAAAGAAAGTATGTAGCTCAACATTACATGAACTTTGGTAGCTAGCGCTTGGCCTAGCGAGCTAGTTCTCCTTTCCTGTTGAGTGTTTTCTTTTAGTTTTCTTCTAGATTTCTTGAGCTTAATTTACTGGAGACGTGTAAATATTCATCCACAGAAGTGTGGTGGGGCTTCAGTTTTATTTTGATTTATGAAATAACGCGGATAAATATAGCTAATGTGTGTGTTTGTTAAATCGACAGTTGTTGTAAATTTGAATGCCTTGTTTAAAGTTTTGAAGTTTCGCAAGAAAAAATATTTAGTTAGACAATGTTGAAAAAGTGAAGTGAAGCTTATACTGAATTAAGAATGATGTTGTTTTCATTTTCTTAGTGAGAGAGAATCTGAGAACTCTCAGCAAAGATTATGATAAATCTGAAAATGATCTCAAAGCTTTACAAAGCGTTGGACAGGTAAAACTATTTGTCTTTGTTTTACATAGCCTTTGGTGGTTGATGTTCATTATGAATGAAGTGTTCAATTTTTACTTTCTATATTCTAAACATTCTACGCTTTTCAAAGGTTTAGTTTTAAAGTTGTGAATTAACCAGACAATATTTATTATTTATGTTTCATAGTTACAATAAAAATATCAATTATTTTATGTCTCATAGTTAAAATAATAATATCAATTATTTTATGTTCCATAGTTATTATAAGCATATAAGTTACTTAATTTTCCAGTTCTTTGTTGCATTGTATACCTTAATATTATTTCTGGAAAGGACCCTTCAATTTGTATTAGACTGCTACTTGACTTATTATAGAAGGGGCTTGACACTTGCTTTAATCTTTCGACCTACATTTAGGTTTATATTTAGATTAAAAAGTATAATTTTTTGATATTGGAATTTGAGTATTGAAGAACTAAAAAGAATGAAGCAGATATTTTCTAATTTTCTAAGATGATTTATACCAATTTATTATATTGAGACTGTTTCAACTTTGTTAGTTAGTATGGTTTATTTATTTTTTGCAGATTGTTGGTGAAGTGCTAAAACAGTTAACAGAAGAGAAATGTAAGTTTATGACCATGAAGTGTGTTACCCATGCTGTATGAAGTATTTGTCTTGTGCCAGACAAGCAAATTTTCATTGTTTGGGATCTCAAATGTTTTTTGTCTTAATATTCTTAATTCTTTTTCACAGATATTGTAAAGGCAACCAATGGACCAAGATATGTAGTTGGGATAAGAAGAGGAGTATGTTTAGACCCCTTATACATCTTCAAAGTTTCTGTCTATCAATAAAGCTTTTAAATTATTCTATTATCTCAACTTTTTATTTATTTTCAACAATAATTGAAATAATTTGTCAATAATAAAGTAATATCTCAAGAGTTTTACATTATAGGAAAAGTTATTATTTCTGAAATTAGCTTCAAAAAATTCTAATTAGCTACATTTCTTGGATGGCTTATATTATGGGAATATTGTCTATGACTACAAGATAACATAAAATTATAAGAATGGATATAAAGAGGAAAAAAATTGTCCTTTCAAAATGTGCAAGGCAGAAAATATTAGTG
Organism: Nemopilema nomurai; assembly: GCA_003864495.1. Taxonomy (NCBI): domain Eukaryota; kingdom Metazoa; phylum Cnidaria; class Scyphozoa; order Rhizostomeae; family Rhizostomatidae; genus Nemopilema; species Nemopilema nomurai. Next base: position 2,142,262 of record ML133478.1, read on the forward strand.
TAATAAAAATAATAACCTAAAAATCTGAAAGGGCTATTATTATTCTTTTCCTGCTTTTTAGAATACAACAACTATCAAGTTGATATATATATTGTCATTCATTTTCAGATTGATAAAGACAAGTTGAAGCAAGGAACGAGAGTGGCACTTGATATGACGACATTAACAATCATGAGGTTTGTGCAATTAACTTGTTAAGTTTTTTGTGACTTGCCTTATTTAACTGGCTTACCAAGTTTTGATCATGCTATTTTTGTAATAAATTTGAAGTTTTTTGTTTTGCAATGTTACCCATAGGTTAAATCAAAAATCACTTTAGTCAATTTGTAGCAAAGTAGCAGTAGACATGAACACCAATAATTTTGCATTTCATTTGTGAAATGTTCTCCTTTTTCAAGTATTTGAGAGAAGTCTATTTTCAGGAAAACACTTTTTCTCTGTTGCTAATTTTATCTAAGTTTTAGTTATATTATCTAAATTATTATGAATTTCATTTATCTGAGTCTCCTTTCAAGAACAAAGTTAGCCAGCTCTTTGATTAAAGTTATCTAATTTTGATCTCAATCTCAATATGAGTGCTTCTCAAATGACAGGAGACTACCACGTGAAGTGGACCCATTAGTCTATAATATGTCGCATGAAGACCCTGGAAATGTTACCTATGCTGAAATTGGTGGTCTTAATGAACAGATTCGAGAGCTTAGGGAGGTATGTTGATACACTAACAGTCTTTCTACAAGATTACATAAAATATCTTCATCATATTCTTTATTGGTAGAAGGTTTATCAGTCTTTGTTATATGAAAATAGGCCACATGCTGCATTTCGCACGCCTTGATTACTTTGCGCGTGTGATGGTGTGCGATGCGAACTGCTTTTTATCAGTTGTTTCTCATACCTGTTGTCAAGAACTGGGTGCTGTTTTTAAGGAGATCTAATTTGGCAACTTTGAGTTACCGCTGCTTTGAAAATCTTTGAAACATAAGCAATTTTAAAAAATTTTGTGGCAAATTCTTTGTTTTGCGCGTGTGATGATTAGCACTCCTTGGACAATTTGTGCAATTGCATGCCTCATATTACAAAGACTAGTTTGTCCCTTTATTTATGTTTTATATTAAGTGTATGAGTATATCCTCAGGAACACTGCATTTTCCAGAGTTTATGGACTATCAGCTGATCAACAAACATAAATGGTGCTTAAGATAATTATTTGTTGTTGATACAAGTTTTGCTTTGTTGATTTGAGCGAATTTTTCAAATGCAGGTCATTGAACTTCCATTGATAAATCCTGAGCTATTCAACAGAGTTGGAATACAGCCGCCAAAAGGATGCCTGTTATATGGCCCACCAGGTGCTTAACCAATTTAATTTGTGATTTATTTTCAAATATTAGATCATTTATTGCCTTTTCAGTTGCAAGGAATATGCTAACTAATTGTTTATTTACTCTTTATAAACAATGTTTATTTGATTGTTTCTTACAAGTAGTATATTCAGTCTTGGTCGTTTGATGCGTGCGATCGCACACGCATGGCGCCAATAATGCGAGCGATTTAGCGCACGCATGAGATTTATTTTTGACTTGACCGTTGCTTTCGACCTTCATAAAGTTGTTTTCTTTAACGAAAAATTGGAAATTTTGTTTTCATTAGCTGAGCAACATCGGCATATTCTTTTAATAGTGCCTATTGTGTCTTCCTATTGTGATATGATGTGTTGATCGAGTTGCCAAAATTGTTTCATTTAAATAGGCTAATCGCTTTGCTATGTTCGAATCCCCCCATAAACATGGTGGTCGTCAGCTTTTGTTCAAATTTCTGCCTTCCCGTTTAGGTTAATTAATGGTGAATATAAAAGGTTTTCTTCGAATGGAAATCATGGGCAATCCCCCCACCACCTTGTATGTTAAAAATGCCCTGTCTGTGCAAAGATGATTATTTCCATAAGTGGCTCGAATTCTACAGTAGAGAGGGCATTTAGTACACTACGCGTGATGCTACGAGATAGGAGGTGTGTTTATTGCAATGGGGATGGAGATGCTATTATGTATTAACATAAACGATAAAAACTGGATTGCCAAAGAAAGAGAAGAAATATAGCCTCATAGCAACTTTCAACTTAATTGAACGCTATATCAGAAAGTTCGTCAATCCAGCATGGTTTCAAACATAACTGCGCGACCTGGACATTGAACCTTTGCAGTACAAGGTTCTTTGTTATTTTATCCATTGAGCCTATTTTTAATTTTCTGAAAAATTTGGTCTTCATAGATCGAAGCAGTCTTTTAAAAACCCATGCTTGTTTTTAATATCATTTTTCTACTAAACACTGATGAAAAACTCTCTTTGTCAATTAAATTTCATCTCAGGTCAACAGTGTCAAAAAGTCTAAAATTCAGGCAAAAAATCTTTAGTGTCTTTTTCTCACTTTCAAAAAGCATCACAGAATCTAAAAGGTGAAGAAAATTTGCCGGGGAAACAGCAAATTTTCGCCCTCTGCTATCCGGAAACGAATTTTGTACTGCCACGGTACCGTTTTTAAAGGGGGGTAGTGTAAAGTGGATCTGAAATAGCCAGATATGTAAGAGTGTGAATCGCACGCATGAAAGAAATAATGCGTGTGGTTTGCCACACGCATGGTGATTTCCATATGACGAAGACTGTATATTTTGTGAGTAAAATTGACTATTTTAAGGTAGGATACACCTGGCTAATCTGTTTTCATGCCACCTCTAACAAATTGGAAGTTTTTAATAAATATTCTTTGCCATTTCAATCATTCTTCTTCGATCAACCATTTCAATCATTTCAATTTATCTTCATTTTTCATGATCCAGTTTTCTTCCAACTGTAGTTTTAAGGGTATTCATATTTTGTTTCAGGAACTGGAAAAACCTTACTTGCTCGTGCTGTTGCCAGCCAACTTGATTGTAACTTTTTAAAGGTAATAAACATGACCATTTAATCACAAATACATGCTGTTTAATTCAAAAGCTTCCAAATGCATACAATTTTGCTCATATTTTTTGCGAAGACTTATTTCTTTTACTGACTCCAGATCAGAACTATAATACAAAATATTCAAAAAGTTTACAAAATGTGGTTAAAAAGATTAAATCTTAAGTTATGTTTTAAAGAGGGTATTGTAATTAGGCAAGGACTCTAATGAGCTTTTAAGTAATTTTTGAAGAGAAACACAGTTTTTAATACTACAATCTGAACTTTTTCACATTTCTTTTCAAAAGTAAAGCAAATCAATGACCTTCGAGATCTTATATCTTTCTTGAATCTTCTTGGGTCGTGCATCATCTTCAATTAGAGACAAATTCCTTTTGAGCTGTTCCAAATTATCAGCATCATATAGACTCTATCCTCATGTTTTGAGCTCTCTTTTATGATTTCCTTAAATTTATTCTACATTCAATCGCTTTTGCAGGTCGTATCAAGTGCTATTGTCGATAAGTACATTGGAGAGAGCGCCAGATTGATTCGAGAGATGTTCGGTAATTGAGATCTCTATTTTTTAAGGGGCTTTATCTTCTTCGTCTCTTTTTCTTCAACTTTTTCTTTTCCTTTTTCTTCTACTTCTTCTCCTTTTTCTGCCACTCTATTTTTTGTTTTTTCATCATCTTTTTCAACAATGACACCAGTTAAATGCAATCGCTAATACCTTGTTGTACATCGAGTTGAAGACTTAAACATTTATCAGATCCACAGTTGTATTTTATCGAAAAGATAGATGAAAAATTGTGTGATATTCCATATCTGGAATTTTTGCTTTAAACTAACACGAAAATCATATAGAAGAACACAGTATGACGTCTTTCCGTACAAAAGAACAGAGTCAATGGGATATTAAAAGAGCTTGCTAAGTCGGACTAAATAAAATGGCTCTGCAACTCTTTAAAATCTCGCACTGAAGTCTAACTCTTTCAACAATTTTTTGTTTTCCAAAACTTAACATAACAAAGAATTTTGCTAGTGAGTAAATTTTAGGTGGAAACTTGAATTTAATTTTCATTGGAAAGTACCCAGGCATTTTAGACAAAAGATGAATTTAGAAACATGTAACGTACAATTTTCAAGCAAAAAACCGAAAAAATATTTATTCAAGAGACATCCTCTAATCCTCAAATTGAAAAGTTTTTGTTGATAATACCAACTTCACGTCTTTTGTAATGGTCTTTAATGAGACGACGGACGCATAGTTATATAAAGTACACGGAGTAAAATTCTCATAGTGAATTTTCTTTTATTACTTATTTATCAAATTGTAATTAAGCCATCGTTTATCCATTTGATCTACAACTTTTTGAGGGTTTTTTGTTGCAATTTATGCTTCATAGAGAACTGAAAATTTTAAATTCGTTATTTTAGCCAACAATATATGTTTCAACAATTTACTTATCTTCCCGTTATACTTGCATTTGTCTGATTATTTCTTAATTAAATGATTTTTTGTTGCACTCTCCCTGCAGCTTATGCAAGAGATCACCAACCTTGTATTATTTTCATGGATGAGATTGATGCTATCGGTGAGATTATTACTCTTGTATAGTTTTGCTACTCTCTAGGCAGATACCTCTTCTTAAAAATACATCCAAAACAAATTATCTACCACTTATCCCTTCAAGAAAAAGAGTCATGGATAGCAGAATAATTGACTGCCAAGAAAATTGTTTGAAGATATAATGATGATAAAATAATAACATAGGAATATTGGGATTAGATTATCTGAATAATTGAATTATAATGAATTATGAGCTCCGTCCTCTCATTATCATGTTCTTTTCGAATCCTCTTGATTTTCCAAAGCTGACTGCTAAGTTAAGTAAAAGACCCCACTGGTTGCAATTTTACTTCAATCATAAATTTTTTTTGCAAACACCGTTCCCTATTTACCTTTGCTGGTTTCAAAGTAGTGACATAGGAACATGCAACAAAACAGTGCCAGAGGAGTTATGGTCCCCACTTTTTGGCTAAAAGTACAAAAGTGCCCCTATGAAATCCCAAAGTGCCCCTTCCATATCAAAAATGGGAGTTTACATGTGCCCCCTATATGATCTGCCCCTCACTTTTTAGATGAGTCCTACGTCCCTGTTTCAAAGCTATGTATCTGAACTGTGTTATTTACTGTGCTTATATTAATCTGTGATTTTTAAAGCTGTTTTTTGCAGTGATGAATTAACATAAACTTTTTCTCTTGACAAGGTGGTAGGAGGTTTTCTGAGGGCACCTCGGCAGATAGAGAGATCCAGCGAACACTAATGGAGGTATGTAACGCTCGAAGTAGTAGTTGTATATTATTTTGAGTCTGGGAGTGAATACTGAATGTCTTTTCAACTGAGATAGAATCTGCTGTGAAGAGATTTGTATCCATAATTGCCCGCGAGAATATGGAATAAGTTTCAGGTAATAAGTCCTTGTTGAAGCCAGTTTATGTATAGACATACCGTAAAAGCTTTATTATGCCCCGTAAAAGCTCTATATGGGTAGGCTTAATTATTTTTTTCAGTCTTAGAGGGAGGCTTAAAAGAGAGGGATGGTTTATTAGAAAACATGTTTTATGCATTTTTTGCTAAATAAATATCATACAAATATTCTCAAAAAAAGTTACTTACAGATTCGACCCTGCCTTTTGTCCGTCGCGAAGGCTGCTAGAGACATTAACTAGCAACTGTAGATAAAAGCCAGGACTCTTACTCATTTAAAATTAGAAATTTGAAATATCTGGCTAGCGATGGAGTGCTTAAAAGAGAGGGGAACTTGAAAGAGGGGGGCTTAATAGAGAGGGGGCTTATTTCAAATGTTTGCTTGATAAGGGGGCTTACTAGAGAGGGGGCTTGAAAGAGAGGGGGCTTGAAAGAGAGGGGGCTTAATAAAGAGGGGGCTTATTTCAAATTTTTGCTTGATAAGGGGGCTTACTAGAGAGGGGGGCTTGAAAGAGAGGGGGCTTGAAAGAGCCTGTACGGTATATACAATGATTATCTCATTTTTCAAAATGTCACTTGATTATGAAGTCAGCCGGTCTGTTGTGTGGAGACAAAACAGTATGTTTCGTTTCTATCAGTATTTCAAACTGATGACAAACTAATTATTTTCCCACTAATATCATCTCCCAAATAAAGGACATTTGTCTTCTATCTTGTCGAACTGCAGTTTTAAGGGTTTCATTGAATCTGCTTTTGTAGTCTTATCTGTACTTAGTCGCAATTAGGTCAAGATCTTCTGTCCCTTTGCCATCACCATTGCAGACGATCTGATATGCAGTCGATTTGTCAGTCGTTAATCGGTTATAGCTAAGTGATGGGAAATTCGCTTGAGGGCCAGGAATGTCGATTTATTTTCCAGAGAGATTACAGGATATCAGACTTCGACCTTATGTTTTCTGTCCACGTTTTCTGTATCTAATTTTTTTTAACGAGCAGAGAATTTGAAGCTAGTGAATTCGTGTTGACTTCTGCTAAGCTTATCATAGATAGACTAGATTGTCTGATTCACATGCTAGTATATATCACATGCAATTTACAAGGGATACAGTAGGAATAATACAAAGGAAAGGTGGATATGGAGGATGGAAAAATGGAAAGGACACTAAGATACTGAGGGATAAGGGACAGCAAAACAGTATATGAACAGGCAATATTGTAAAGAACACGAAAACGCTGAAGCAACGGTTTATGAATATGAATGAATATATTTATGAAGGCAGAATAAATGAGGGGTGAAGGGTATAGCGTGAATGAATTTGGCCTAAATCAAAATAGCCAGTCACTACTTGAATTCTTTATCTCAAAGGACACTCAAAGGACAGGGCCGGCAATTTTGATTCGAAGGTGGGGGGGGGGGCAAAAAAGAAGATTATGAAAGGGTTTAGTAAAGGACACCCCTAAATATTTTAACAATAAAGTCGTAGTCAGTGTTCTACTAAGCAAAATGAAAAACAGAATATTTGACCACCTTTCTTATACTTACAAACATTTTCTATTTCTTTTTATATGAGCTTGAAGAATACTTTGATCTACAAAATGTGGGGGCATGGCCCTGGATATCCCGGTTTCCTCGGCTTTGAGGCTGGTAGAAACTTGATCTGTCTGCAAAACCTCTCTTTTCACTACCAAGCTATCACCCTAGTTATTAGCTCTTTGCAAATCTTCCTTAGCGATAATCTCCCTAGCCGTCCTCAGCCTTTGGCATTTGCTTTCACGGTCTATGTTATACAATATTCCCACACTAATCCTTGGATTGATATTGTCAATAAGAGTGGCTTGACCCATTCACGGAGAGCGAATGTCGATTAGCTTGTCCAGGCCTGCCCTCACTCTATTCCTAGGCCCGGATAATGTTTCAAATAGACATCTGATCCCGTTTACAGTTCAAAGAGCTTTGTATTTGCCAAGCTCTATCCACCTGAATCCAAGCATTAGTAGATCCATCAATTCACGCGAGATATTTTCTTCCAAGACTTAATTTTGTTGTTTGTTCCAAGTTTCGTTGTTTCGAAGCTTCAGTTTTGGTTGGTACTATAAGAATGGCTCGAACGCCTATTGAAGCGTCTGAAGCAAGGATTGATGGTAAAATCAGTTACGTGACAAATAGTTGTGGAAGTCAATGAAGAATATTTTCAAAGATATGACAAATATTTTTATGAGTTTTTATCTTCCCACGCTGCCCCGAATAGTCTGAAAAGCTCTGTAGACCGGAGTCGGGGTAGACAAATGTGTAAATTTGACTTTAATGATATTTAATTTTCTTTTTATTTTTCTTCATGCCATTAAGAAAACGGTGGTTTTGAGGAGTTCGAAAGTCCAACGCTCTTGCTGAGAACGAAGATCCATGAAAATATGATTTTGCTTGTGCTCCTTCCCAACGTCCTTTGCGGCCTACAACCAACAAGAGAATAAGTACAGAGCACTCACCATAGGCCAATGAATGTTATTTTACATGGATGTTGAAATTTGAAGGCTACTTTAAAGACTAGGTCTTTCTTCTAATCACCAACATATCTGTGCATGGAACTTCGTTCTATGAATTTGAAATAGTAGAATTTTAAATCACTTTTTATTCATCTTTTAGCTTCTGAATCAAATGGATGGATTCGATGCTCTAGGAAAGGTATTAAACGTCAATCATACGTACATCATGCATTTGTATAATAATAATCAACTCTTGGCAAAATTGATAGCCCTGTTGCGTTGTGTTTCTTTAATATGCCTTCAAGCATCAAATATGAAATTATTTTAGTGATATGAATATCTAGTATATCATTTCAATATATTTCAATCTATTTCAATCTAAAGAAGGTGTCAAGTTGATAAATATTAGTCATTAGACAGCCAATCAGACGCTTTTCATATCCCCCTCAAGTGTTTTCGCAACTGGCTATATAATTTTGTCAGTTTTTGGTCATTTTCGGACTGTGCATACTCTGAGGATGGAAAAGTACTTAAAGTATGCAAAAACCGGTTCCACTATGAAAAAGTACTTCAAGTATGCTTAAATCATGTTTCCGCTGTTTCTCACAATCGTTCAACCTATTTATATGACCATTATATTGTAAAGTGTGTTTTGACAAGCCTGTCTCTAAATGCAGGTAGTAAAATGAATTGTTTTCTTTGATTGAAAGGTAAAAATAATCATGGCGACGAATAGGCCGGATACACTTGATCCTGCCTTGCTCAGACCTGGAAGACTTGATCGAAAAACTCGTAAGTTTTTTTAAAATTTCTTTAGTAAGTTTTTATAATATTGTATATAAGATTGTAATATTTCTGACCAACACTTGGTGAAAACCTGAGCACAGGTGGGAAAATATTGCAGCTTTCTAGCGAATCGGGTAATTGAAGGTTTCTTTGAAAATATTTTTTTTTTCTATCATAATTTCTAATTGTAAAATTCGATATTCTAATATTCTAATATTCGATAAAATTCTAATATTTTCATGTGATTAATGACGTTATATGGTATGGGTGAGCTTATAATTGATCACCATATTTATGGAAGCTGATCACAGTATTAGAAGAATTTCTTCATGCTGTGCAGATATTTTAATTGCACCTTAACGGTTGAACTCATGAGGTTCCTTTCTATGCCGTTTCTAAAATGTGTGACGTCATCAGAATTGCGTCAGTAGCTTAATTACGTCAATAATCCCTTAAATATTTAACCGATAAATAATCTTTGTTTTCTATTGCTGTATTAAATATAATAGATCACATTTTATTTTTACGATTTCCACTAGATATTGAGATACCAAATGAGCAGGGAAGGATGGATATTCTGAAAATTCACGCATTGAAGATTACCAAACACGGAGAAATCGGTAATATTTTATTCGCATATACAATGTGACGTCACTAAAACTGAAGTGTGACGTCATTCCTATGAAAATCAAGTTTTAGGAATTCTACAACTTAACTATATATTCTGATTGAGTTCTAAAGGTGTACCTGAATGAAAATTGCCTGAATGAATGACAAATTGATAGAAATTGAGACACTTGCACCCTTTTTCTATCTCTTTCAGAAAAAAATTTTTTTATTATAATTGTGCTTAACCATCTCTATGAAACCAAGAATGAAAAAATTTGTTTTGAATTGGCATGTCCAACTAACCAAAGATCAGCCAATTGTAGCTTTCCATTGTACTCAAGGCAAATCGGAAACGTCCTAGTGACATAGCTTTGTGACATATCACTTATTGTTAACTGCATTAATTATATTCCCTTTTTCTTTATGAGATGGATATTAATTAATAGTCAAGTTACGATACGTGAAAAGTTATCAAACTGTTTCGAAGCAGAAAGCAAACGAGTTTTTACAAAGGAAAATTTCTCAGCTGTTTAATCTTCTTAGTAATAAGTACTTAAAGGAGACACTGTATCTAAATCCTCTTTTGAAAAAAATTAGTGCTGTTTGAAGAAGCTTTTGATTGCTCCGAATGATTACTTGAAAAATATACGTTTTGAGAGCAATCATTCTTCTAAGCCTTCAAGTCGTAGGACATTAGTAAGCCTATGTCTAGTCTTTTCTCCGTGGACAAATCTAATTTACGTCATTTCTGTCTCAGATTATGAGGCAATTGTGAAGCTCTCTGATGGTTTCAATGGCGCGGATCTCAGAAACGTCTGCACGGAAGCAGGTGCGTTGGGTCTAACAAATAAGACACGTGTCTTGGCTAATTTATGAAGATTAAAGTTTACTTACATTAATGAGCCAATTAAAGAAGAAGTTTGTCCTCTCCATATATTTTGAACGTGTCAAACACGTTGGAGAAATAAACCTTTTGTATACATTGACACACATGGGAGAATTCACCCTTTCATGTAAACTGCACGTGATTAACACATTGGAGGATTCAGCCCTTCATACACATTGCACGTGATCACCACATTAGATGATTCAACCTTCCATATACATTGCACGTGATCATCACACTGAAAAATTCACCTGAACATAAACCGCACGTGGTTTTCACATGGAACCATTTAACCAATAAGGCAAAATTGTTGTAAATTACATTCTAGAAGAGCAACATTCTCATATCAGGTTGAGTTTTTCGTTGTGAAAGTACAACTTTTTGTTTGAAATTCACTATATTGCCAATCATCAATCAGTATGCAATGGAAATATTCACCTCCGAATTCTGGCACAATTTTTAATCTTAATAGAAAAAGAACATCCCAAGGTCTGAAAGGAGAGTGGTCAGTTGCTGATCTTTCCAAAATAATAAAAATTGATAATTCTTTCCAGGAATGTTCGCAATTCGCGCGGAGAGGGACTTCGTTGTTCAAGAAGACTTCATGAAGGCTGTTCGCAAAGTTGGCGAAAGTAAAAAGCTTGAGTCGAAGTTAGACTACAAGCCAGTTTAGAAGTGACGATAGACTTTGATTATGAACTTCACAACGGATCATTAGGTATTTGAATGAAATGGTTGCTGGAATAGTTCTTGTATCTCGGTCGTGTATTTCTGAAGTTTTGACAAGACGTTGTTAAAATATTATTTGGTCAGTTGAACAAAAACGAGAAAAGTTTTTGGGCCCGTGAGAATGTTTCAGCTTCTATAATACTAAAAAAGTGCTTTGATTTCGGATTAGGAAAGTCGAAATAACAAGTCAAACATGTTCAATTCAAAACCCAATAGCCTGGTCGTTATTCAAAGCTGTAGAACAGAATTGCCTTCCACTATAATTTTATAGGTCTCTCGTACACAATTGTATCTGAAGGAGTTTCTAAATTAATTTCTCGCACTTAGGACAACTTTACTTCCGGGTTGTTGTACTTATCACTGTCAATACCCTGTGTTCGGATGGTTTCGATGTCGTCCCTTTGTATTATTGTTGTTGCTGTCGTTGCTGCCATTAAGACACCATTGCGAGACGGTCACTTCTTCTTGAAGAAACTCATTAGCGAACTTTGGGTTCTATGTTTTGAAGCTTCGGCCTTCATCTTTTTGTTTTCGGCCGTGATTTCTTTCGGTTTCTTGTGAACTGCGTCATTTGGTGTCGCTGTTGTTTTGGCCTCTGTACCACTCTCCTCCGAAGCGGACTCGGACTCGTAAACTTTCTCGGTCACTGAAACAGATAATTACCACATTAAACGACCTGACAAAACTAATCAACTGAATTTCATTTATCAATCTGACTTCACTAGACAACCCGACTTTAAAAAAGGACCTGACTTCACTTATCATTCTGACTACACTAGACAACCTGACTAAACTAGACAACCCGACTTTAAAAAAGGACCTAACTTCACTTATCATTCTGACTTAACTAGAAAACCTGACTACACTAGACGTCCCAACTTTAAAAAAGAACCTGACTTCACCTGTCAATCTGACTTCACTAGACAACCTGACTACATTCTACACTAGACGACTCGACTTTAAAATGGACCTGACTTCACTTATCAATCTGACTACACTAGACAACCTGACTAAACTAGACGACCCGCCTTTAAAAAAGGACCTGACTTCACTTATCATTCTAACTTAACTAGAAAACCTGACTACACTAGACGACCCAACTTTAAAAAAGGACCTGACTTCACTTGTCAATCTGACTACACTAGACAACCTGACTATTCTAGACGACCCGACTTCAAAAATTGGCCTGACTTCATACATAAATCTGACTACATTTGGCGACCTGAGAACAGTATGATCTTATTATACCAAACAACGTAACTATATTAATCGACCTAGCTATATCAAACTCAAATTGTTTCACTTGTTCAATAAAAAGGGAAAAAAATATTGATAAATATTTGTGACAAGTGAAGATTCCTAGAAAAAATGTCCGACCAAAAACGCACCCATGTATCCATCGTCGTTCATGAAAGTTTTGGATTTCATAACTTTCCTTCTGATTCGTCTTTTCTCATGCGGCTTGGTCTCCTCTATGACGTCATGCCCTGATGGTGGAATCTCCGACTCTAAAATGGATGCTAGGGTGATAAATTTTGGAGAGAATAAAGAGAGCGAAGATTGTGAACTTTTCTAATATAAAAGTGATGATTGATAACGATAAATTTTAATTTAGTGGTAACTGAGGTGTTATACGTATTAATAGACGAGATGATACTACAGGCTTAAAGAAGAATGCGATAATTCATCTTTTGGAGGTAATGTCGAAAACAATTTAATGCTCAAACTTCCTACATTAAAATATATCTAGACTTCTACCGGAAATAACTGCCGTCAAATTGATGCAACAATCTCTATCCTTCATCAATATTGGAATTTAGGCTCAAATTTCCTTAAAAAACCATTAACCGACAGTTTTCGCTACTATGCAATGGCAGTGCATAAGATTCAAATTTTTATTCTTCGCAAAAATCCCTGATTTCAGCTGCAACCAAAGCAAGGAATACCTTGTTTTGAAATAAGATATGGTTTTATAGTTCCTAAAAGTGCGAAAGTTCTCTGTTTACAGTCTCTTCTGTTTAGGAAAAGGAATTTTGCCCTTGTATTTTGATGCAATTGTAAACGCACGTATAATTTCTCTTGACATTTGCTTCTGTTGCCCAAACAACGAAGTTTTTACATTGTTTAGCCAAGAATTGGTTTAGTTTGCACAACAAAGACAAAACTAAATATTTTCTTAACACCTTCAAACTCTAGCTGCCATGTAAAGAGAAAAATAGCTTTAAAAATATCATTGCGGTATGAACAAATGTCATAACAAACCTTCACTGTTGCCTATCCCTCCTTCTTCGCCTGTGACGTCATCGGTTTTTTGAGCAGATTCCTCACTAGAAAAGCGCGTGCTGGCTTCCTCCTCCGTCCGCTGCTTTTTCGCCTTCTTCGACCGCTGCGTTGCACTCGTTTCTTCAAATTCTAAAGGCTGCTCTTTCTTCCGCTTCTCCCCTGAAAGTCGAGCCAACCAAATATTATTGTACAAAACAAAACACACTATCAAACAATTCATTCCACACCCTGATTACGTACAGCGTTCTGTATCTTGAAAATGTTTTCTCTCCTTGACGCAAACAATTATTGCACATTTAAATGCACGAACAAATACCAGGGCCCTACCAAGTTAAAAATGTCCGAACTTGAAAATAATTTTCTTAGAAGCTGCTCACAAGTTTCAGGCGATAAAGCTATGACCTACCTCTGGTGGAATTCTTTGATTTCTTCTTTTCTGGCCTGAAACATAAAAATGGGGTGAAACAAACCGAGCTGGCATGAAATGAAACAAAACAAGATTATTCAGGTATTCAAGAAAGGCCTTTACAGTGAGAAAGTATAGTTATTGATGGATCTTGAAGGATACAGTATAAGCCCGCATGTAAGGACGACAAGACATCCAATATGACGTACCTGTCACTTTTTTCCTCCCCTCTCGATACTTTGATGAAAGATTCAAAATCCTAAAATATCAACCAAAAAGAAAACTTTTGAAATTCTGTCCCAATTTTCACTGCACGTATGGCGGCAAATTTAACCGCAACGCCGTTTAGTACAAAGCTTTCTTGAAATGATCGCAAGAAAACCAAACGTGCTCGTGTTAGAATTGCATTTTACAACGCTAGCATCTTGCAAGACCTTGAAACATTATTCTGCTAATCCCTGCCGCAACTAATTCGCTTGGCCTGGACATTTAACACCACTGCAAGCTTGATTCAGTGCAATAAAGTGGTCTGCTTTTTTACCGCGCGGTTACAGCAAAATCTAGCGTCAATACGTTCTGTTCTTCAGACCTGTAGCGTTCAGTTACAGGAACGGAGGTGGCGCCAGAAACCTGCCGACACGGGGATTCGAGCTTCCGACAGGGGGGTTAAAATGACGAAAATATGCACATTTCTATGTTACTTTGTCAAATTTACTCCGACAATAACCAAACATTTCCTCCAATGAGGAGGGGAGGGTGGATGCTTTCAACCGAAGAGATTCAGTTAACCTAGCTCTCCCCTGACTCCATTACAGTACAGAAACACATCATCAAGAAACACTTATTCCTAATACGCTTCGATGTGGTGAATTATTGCGAACAATATAAACTCTTTAGATTGTTTTACTATTAATACAAGATAGAATTGTCTCCCTGTCTCTCTCTAGCCGTCATATCTGTTCCGGTCACAGGCCGAGGGCTTCCCGCAACTTCCCTTCTACAACTCCAAAAGGACACCAAATACATAATCACACATTGACATAAAAAATGAAAGCTTAAAAATTTCATCGCCACCCTATTTATCATTACTGTAACAACATTATTCCTATTAATAATGTTGCTGTTATTTTTATTATTTTCACGATTGTAAAGATTATTTTTGCTATTGTACTTACATCATCTGACTCGCTTTCTCGACCTCGGCTTTCCTAAAGTGAAAAAATACAAATAGTTGCAGCTGAGATGTCACAGAAACAAAATCTTTTTGGAAAAAGACAGCAATTTCAGGCGGCTTGATCTGGTAAGAAAATTTTTCTTAGATATTTCCTTCAATGAGAAGTTCCCTACTACTTCTATTATTCTATGATTGTACATAGATTTACCATTTTCAACGTGGCGTTAAATCTTTTTTTAACATCTTTGCTTTCAAACAAGTCCTTGACAGAAAATAGATTCACTTAATTTGAACCAAAAGACCATTACAATCCTGTCATTTCTCACAGTGGTTGGCGTCATTTAAATGTACTTGGAAGCAAAAAAATTAAGAAGATATCTGCATTTAATATAATTGAAAAAGTAGTCACATTTAAAATGGCCTAACATAAGGCAGAGGAAACGAGGTCACATGAAAATGTAGTTTCTAAAAATACAGCAAATGCTCCTTGTCATAGAAGATAGAAAATGGCTAGTAGAAACATAAGGGAAGAATAATGAAGAACAAAAAACACAAGCTGTGGATATTACAAAGAAGGCAAAAATATAGAAACTTGCTTTTTCTTGCCATCTTCACCATCTTCATCCTTGGACCTCTTTGCCTTCTTTGATGGCTGTTTCTCTTTTATCAAGCTCTCATCTTCTTTCGTCTTCACCTCCTCTTTAACTTTCTTCTTCGCCTTTTTGTCTGACCTCTTAGTCTTATCTTCACAAGGAGCCTTGGCCTGCTCAACCTCTTTACCGGAAGCGGCCTCGCTATGAGATTTAGTCGCTACTTTCTCTTGCTCTATTTCCACGTCTTTCGAAGCTTTGGCATGTGACTTATTTTGAGCTGAAAAACCATAGCAGTGATTATAAACATAGGATTATTAGGCAAGATATCATAAGCTTGGTAGTTTTTGAATAAAAATTGCTAACTTAATAGTGAAAAGGGAACCTTAGAAATTCGGAAATCAAATTCGAAAGACTACTTGTGGATCTTTCTGTAAGGACATGGAAACAATTTTTGGTAGCAATACGTTAAAATATTACTGTGAATCGAAATGGCTCTTTTATTTAGTTTAACAACAACCTTACAGTTAAATTTGTTGTTACAAGTTTTATGAACGATCCCATTACAATAAAAACTGGAAACCTAGACTAGAAACCTCTTGCTAAAAAGAATGCGCTTTGCGGCAAATTGAGGCTTCGTTAAAAGAAACAATAACAGTTTTTTATATCCCGGAATGTATCGTAGCAGATTAACTTAAAACACTTAATGACATTTTCCTCGTCTTATTTCATGCAACGCCATTCCAAGAGAAGCTAGACACAGAAAACTGTGATCAAATCGCTAAAAAAACTTCTGTCACGCTTAGAACAATAATTCTCTTTTATTTAGAGAATTGTCAATTAAAATTAACCAACAGGAAAACACTTTATAAAGCCCCATCTCGGGGGGGGGGGACTCGGGTGCACACGTCGCAATTCGTCTAAATTCGAGGCGAAAATGATGGGGGGATGATGTTGATGAGATGTGAATCAATTGTTGCCAACATAGACATTTCCCATAGGTATAAGGGTATTTCAAATCATTGAAAACTACACTTAAAAGGCGTGCCTATATTTAAAAGGGCGTGGTCAACAAAATTTGCTGGATGGCGCTATCACTGAAAAGTAGCCTAGCCAGGATTGATTCCTTGGAAGGAGGGTAAAGGGGGATTCTTTTCTTGAATCATTGTTATGCCACCAAAGATATGTATGATTACAAAGTACAGCGATATTTGGAGTCACTAAAGCATTCAGTGGTATTAATCACTTGCCAAACTAAATAGCGGTTGGCCAAAACTTGTGAATAGGAAGAACTGTAAATTTGATCCACATGGAATTGAAGACTTCCTTGTGAAAACCGGCAGATCGGTTACATAAGTTTCCTCTAAAGACTTACAGAGGTCAGACAGGAATATTGTTTTCTAGGTCGCACAGTGTCTAGAACTAGGCTGGTATTTTGTGGTGGATGTAAAAAGACTCTATGATGTACGGAGCGATTGAGAATGAATTCATAAGGGACAATCAGTCTCATCGAAAGATGCATTCAAATTGGAGGCCGAGAGGGGACGTAATTATTGTGGAGTGCTTTTCAGAAGCGACAGAATTCTGAAATTTTTCATCTCACTGTTTTATGGAATAACACCAAGAAGAGGAAGGACAGGATTCTGGTATCTATTTCCATCCGTGTTGGTTGCAGTTTTCCAGTGGTACGCTGTTTTCATGTATGTGTACATGATTTTCGGGGTGTGGAATAGTACAGATGATCATTACGGGTCCAACACCAGAGAAAACCGTTCTGCATGCGTGTCATGCTCTCTCTGTAAGAAGGAAGCAACCAACGTCGCAAATAATGGCACATGCAAGGCTAGTATCCCAACAGAGACGGCAGTTTTGCTTCTCGGTCTTGTCTTTTCTGGCGCCATCACAACGACTTTTGGTGCGTTGTACTTCAAAGCCAACCATGTGTTTTTTGCGCGCAAAGGAATCAGTGAGTTCGACTTAATACCACGGATAAACAGCGATTTTCTGGATCATGAAAGTTGTACTTCTAGCACCGACTGGCTGAAAACTAATGTGATGTTTCTAACTGGCCTGGTTGTTATGACTTTTGCAATATTTACTGACCAGTTCTACAACACATTCTACAATTTCATTGGCATTCATTGTTTCTTGATTCAGGACAAACAAATCACAAACGCTCTTTATTATCTGGCACTGGGCGGGCTTTTTTGGGGCTATGGCGCAACTATTTGCGCATGCAGCCTCTTTCACGTGATGACGCTAACAATCATATCTCGCATCGACTTCAAAGAAAGAATCATCACTTCCTGTCCAACTTCACGTTCGGAGATTCTGAGACACAGCAAGGAACTCTACCGGTACAAATCAGAACTTCTTTCAAAATTTCGATACTGGTTTTTATCACACAATATAGTCTTCCTTGCCCTATTGACTGCCATTGTTTACGAGTGGCTCAAAATTGTAAAGGGTAACAACTTGAAAGTACCAAAATCATGCCAAATAAACCTATTCATGTCACAGTTATCTGGTACCCTGGTCATCATCTACAAGTTCGCTTTCCCCATACTTTCAGCAAGCATGGTGACAAATCGCTTTAGAAAACTCTATTTGAACCTGGCTACCAGCAATAACGTGAATGGCGTCAACCTTCTGGAATGTTTGGAAATGTCAAAGAACATTGGTTTTGAGCTGTTTTCCATACGCATAACTCCCCAATTTGCCATTACAGTAGTCTTTTCATGTCTAATTGGCATCCTAAAGTTTGTGTCGTACACTGGTTAACTCAGGTACGAGTCTCGAAAACTCAGAGGGCAAGGATTCATTGGGAATAAAGCAAATATCTGAAAGCGGGAAGAATCATTCCATGGTGGGAGCGGAGGAGCATGCTCCGCGTGCAAGAAGGCTCGTTGGTATAAATACTTGTAATAAAGAGCGCCACCATGAAGATACTCCAAAGGAGATTCAAGACATCGTAGCATTAGCTGAGGGCTACCATTTAACTGAGACATCGTTTATCAAGCTTGCTTTTATAATTAATTTTATCTTAGACCATAGGCATAACCGGACGTAACAGTGGCTGGTTTATTAAGAGACTGGCTTCAATAGAGGCTGGCTTTAATAGAGGCTGGCTTTTAATAGAGGCTGGCTTTAAATAGAAGCTGGCTTTTAATAGAGGCTGGCTCTAGGTAGAGGCTGGTTACAAGACGCCAATTTGAATTATTTTCCAAAGTTTCCTTTAAGGTTTTTCTGCATTTCTGCTTCTAGGGTAGAAGTGTGGACTGAAACTTACAGTGTATTCATGCTAGACATTAACGTCTTAAATTGCACTTTACATAAATAAATGATAGAGAGATTTGAAAAAGTATTACATGTATTTCCATTTATAAAGATAACAGGAGAAAATATTGGGAAAAAATTTTAAAAAATCTGTCTTTTTGCAAATTCAGTTGTGCTTGAATCCTTTGCTGCAATTTTGAGGTCTCTTGTTTTGATTTCTAAACACGGACGCTTTAGAAAAAATACCAAGTAAGGCCTGCACCAAAAAGTTATAGGTATTGCTAGTGATGAAATTTTTAACAAAAGCAGCCACTTGATTATTAATCTGGAAACCTGTTAACTACTGGGAAGTGACAAGCAGATATTGGCTGAACGAAGTGGAAACACACACTACCTTGTGCTGGTTTACCGAAGAATGAAGGCTCTGTCTTCTCATTTTTATTGTGTTTGGATTTTTCTTCTTCTGTTTGTTGACCTTTCACTGGCTTTTTCTGAAAAGAAGATTTGCAGACAAAATATTCTTAACGATCTCAATCAATGCAGGTCTTGCAGTTTGTATTTGCAAGTGGAGGGAGGGGGAACAAAATATGAATGTTATCAAACGGCTTAGTCAAGACAGCCACCCCTAAATATTTTAGTAATAAAATCGTGGTCAGTGCCCTATTAAGCAACTAATTTACAGAAAACCTCTTTTATTTTTTCTCTAAATGGCCTTAAAAATATTTCGCACTATAAGAAAGTGGAAGAGCCATGGCACCAGGGTTTCGCCTGCCCAGAAGTAACCAACACACAATATGGTGATGAAGTGACAAGACCTTGAATATCATCTTGCTTAAAATCATTGTTATGCAAACACATCAATTCTCTATTAATTAATATTGAGTGGCTGATCACATATTCTCAAAACAGGTTGCTCACCTGCTCATCTGAAGGTGCTTTCTTCTGGGTTTTGCTATTTCCACCAAAAAACGAAGCACTTGTTACTTGCTTCTTGGTTGCAGCAGAAGATTGCTTTAAAGGGGCCTAGCGAAAAATTTCAAACAACTGTTTGTGTCAACTTTGTAAATCTTGTTGATGAACAGCATTTCCACCTTCTCCTGCAATCTGTAACTGTGATGCTTTGGGGTGCAGAGGGGACTATTTAAAAATATCAAAAACGAGTCTGATCACAGATAAACTTTCCCATTTGGTTTGTGAAAGTTATCATCAAGGGTCAGCCCATTCAGCAGCACAATGGCCAGGTATAACAGTTCATCAAAGCTGAACTTGTGTTTTAAAAATATCATTATGTGGTTTCTAAAACTAGTGTCAACTCGAGTAAAAAAGGGCCCCAAATTAATGGCTCTCTAAATTTAATAGCGAAATATCCATGTGAGAATTTGCAAAAAAATTCAGAAGTTAGCAAATCAGTGGAACAATCAACTTATGGGTTTAAAACAGACTTCAAAAGCGGCCAAGCATTTTATCACCTCCATACAAAAGCAAGATACACAAAGAACTCAAATGGGCCTACTTAATGTTTGATGACATGTTGATGCTTTGAGAGAAATGAGAGAAGATTTGAGCTCACGGATCTAAAAGCTCACCTCTTTAATACTATCCTCTGTTGTTTCTATGGGAATGAAAACAATATCAAAGTCACTCTGAGAGCTAATACGAAGCTATAAAAAATTGAAAGTTTACAATCAGCTTTAGAAAAATTGGATATGATACGTAAAGATAAGGGTAACAAAAACAGAAGACAGAGAAAGGACAGGAATGACTTTAAACACAGATTCAAACAGTACATTTTCAGGTAAGAGGCTATTTTATACCTATCAATTTACAATCGAAAAAATTAGCAGTGTGAAGAAATTCAGAGTTCCTCACTTTGAGATGAACTATGCACTCCATTTGGCAAGACTGGTTGCAATACTTTTGCCTGTCTCCTGCGAAGTGCTGCATCACTTAATTTTGCTTCCTGGCAGTGGATATGACTCCAGTTGCACAGTTCAAAAAGAGAGTCCTTCACCATATCATGATCAGTGTCATGCAAAACCTCAAAGTTCTACAAAAAAGATATTAAATAAATTAGAAATATCGCTAGTTAGTTAACATATGGGAATGGGTTATTAAATCCAGCATGCAATGCTATTTTTAGAGAAACTTAAACTATTTAAAGAGAAGATGTATATAAATATTGGAATTCAACATCCTGGACTACTCAGAAAAGATATGCTGAAAATTATAATGAATAATGGTTTACTTTCTTAAATAGTATTATACCGTCAAGAAAATTTCAAGGCTACGAAAAACAATGCAGTTGGTGAACAAAACTGAATGAATTCAAAAAGTCTCAGGCTCAGAAATTCAAAAAGTCAAAATAGTTTTATCAGCCTTGAGTTCAATTTCCCATAAAAAATTTGAAAATTTTTGATCATTGTGAATCATTGGATCATTTCCTTATTGTGACAGATCTGGCTTCACAGTATTCCGTTACCTTCAGTTTTGATTTCTGCACACTGTAAATATGGCAACATGTTACTTGACTAAATACTTTTTTCGTGTCTAGAAAGAAGGAGGTAATTTGCAACTTTAATAACGACAATGATTTTACTAAGAAGTTTTCTCATGTGAGGTCAATTGAAAAATTACTTTTTCTGGCAATTATTTCCTTATCTTACATATCTACTCAATGAATTACAGTGTATGCTATTGAAAATCAAAGAAGTGTTACTAAACCATATCAAATATCCATATCAAAACCAGAACTTCCAATACAAAAACAGAAGAAAGATACATTTTCAAATTGTATGTGCGCTATTGCCACAAGATAAAGAATAGGCCTAAAGGAGACTGATGTCTGCAAAAGTGAACAATGTCTATTCTGCCTTTCCCTAGTCAGTGCTATCACTTGATTTCCATCCTGTATCTATGAATTTGACCAATCACAAAGCTAGGTTATCACTATTAAATCATTTCTGGGTTTATAAAAAAACTTAAAAAAAAATAAAGGGATTGGCAGATTGCTATCAACAGCTTTTGTCCCAAAACTGACATGTGACTAAAAAGTGATAATCAGCTTTGTGATTGGTCCAATTCATAGATACAGAATGCAATTGGGGCAGCAAAGAACAAAGAGAACTTAAATCCCATGCTTTATTCATTCATTTTAGCCTTGAAGTACAGATTCTGGTTTTGATATGAACCATGTACTTTGTAAACAAATTATCAATAAACCAAAAATTATAGATGTCCACAGACCTGTATGAAAAAGCACCAAACAAGGAATAAATAAAAACAAACCTTCTAAATTATCTTTTGTTGCTAATAAAAACTTGTATCCCTTTAAAAAGAAAATTGCAGGCAAAAGAAGTTTAGTACTTTTAGTTCTTTTAGAAGAGAAAGCAATAATAAAGTGTTTAGAAACAAAATCAAGTATTTGTAGAAAATCAAGTACTCTACTTAAAAAGAACAGTAGCTCAATCAACATAGATTATCTTTGGGTTTCTTACCAAGCCTCCTTCTGTTAGCTTCCCTCCAATGAGAAAAGTTATACTTAGTTGAATGCCTTTTGATTCCTGCTGATCAACAAAATTCTGCAACATCCTAAGAAGAATCATGCAAATAATAATAATAATGTTAGGTGCTTAGTCAAAAGACATATGAAGTAAAATTTGTAAACAACGAATAAATTCAATAAAAATTAAGTAAAGTGTAGAAAACCAATTATGAATAAAGTTCAAGGAATGGAAAACAAAATGATAAACATTTAAACAAACAGGTTAGTTGACAAGAAATTCAAATAGCTCAAACACATTTCAAACTCTTTCAGCTTCTGAATATGTGTATCAACTTATTTTTACTATATTACTAACTATATTAGTAACTTCATTATATCATCATTCAAATAGCTCTCATACTCAAAATCAAAACAAAACCATACTCTTTAGATCTATTGGCAGGAACTTTTAACAAATTCGAGAGTCCTTTGTATGTAACCTAGAATTAAAAACAGAACAGTTATGACTTGCTTGCATTTTGGAGGATCTTCATAGTAAAAGCCAGACCACGCTGATAAGCATCATTAGAATGTAGCTCTTTGGCTACATTTTGCAGAAAGGGATACTGGAAAAACAGCTAGACAAATTGCCATAAAATACATCCTGCATGATAGGAATTCATAATGAAATCATCAATCTGAAGTAGGTGCTGACAAATCACATTGAATACCCAGAAAATAACATATTAAGGTCCTTTAAGCTCTGTCTTTTGGGACTGTGAGGAAACCGTTTTGAGACCTCTCATACAAGGCAGAAGGCTGCATATTTCATTAATGAGGGTTCCAAATTCTATTAATTAAATTGCATGAGAACTTCTACCTTAAAAATGAATTGTGGTTAGAAAATTGCCAAATTAAAAAATAAAATGATGCAGCAAGCTTGGAGTTTCTCTTGAAATCGCACATAAACCACATTCTTTCGTATTTACAAATTTTTTCTCGAAACATTTATAATTACTTGTTGAAGAAATTGTAGACCTTGGCTGCATTGATATGAAAGGTCATGATTTTACTGCTAATCAAAATCGCTTGCTGCACTCGACTCGATACTGGGTGCAACAATTGATCATCATTCAGCGCTGCTTTGTTTTGCTTACAATAAGAAAACCGTCTAGCAGCAAAAATACTTAAAGATGGATCGATCTAACGTTCTGATACAGGTTTGAACAAGATTATTATTAGATGATTTAAAATACGATAGTGATGGTGCTGTCTCTCGCAATATTTCCCGAGCTCGCGAGATGGTGTAGGGAAGACAGCTAACTAGGTTCCACCAATAATAATTTAACGAAAGACCGTAGCACTAAAATACCTGATTTAGAATCAATAAAAACTTTTGGCTACTTACAATCTTGTTTTCGTCATTAACAAATTCATCGAGGTTTTCCAAATACAGTTCATCTTGATCCGCCATCTTTTCCCGCCAGAAATGAAACTCCAGAGCCGACCTCGATTCGGTGCGAGATTTTTTAGGAAGGTAAACAAAAGTACTGTAGCAGAGTTCATGCCACTTTTACAACTGGACGATAAGTTCCTTCTAATACGTCCTTTATTTCAGTAGACTGAGTTGCGGAAATGCAAAGAAAAACATCTAGATAACCATTTTTTGTTAATTTAGCATGAGAACCAGACTGGAAACTTTGCTGCACGCCCGCAATCTCTCGTCGCGCTTTTCGAAATTGGCCGCGCAAAATCATAAAACGTGAATGTGGCCGCGCAAATAATCTTTCCGCACCACAGCAACAAATCAAAGACCCATAACAAAAGATTTTGGTACAAATGGGGGTCCATTGCCCTGAACAATTTATTGCACCCGCGCAAAAATTTTATGAAATCCTGACGAGGGCGCGCAATTCAGGAAATTTTTTATCACCTTGTCCACGCACATTACAAACTTTCCAGTTTAGCATGAGAATAAACAACTTATCTATTCCAGAAAAATTTCCTTAACAAACATTTCTGATGCTTTTGAAGAAATGTGATTATAACATTGTTGCCTTTTGTGCATTTTTTGTAGACTTAACAGACAGAAGAAAAATTCATACACCAAAAACACAAAAAATAATACAGGAAAATGGGATACAAATAGTGCTTCTGCTTTTTCTGCAACAAAACTTTTGCCTCTGATGCTAATCAGAATTGACAATCAAAGCTAGTTATCATAACTAATCAAACAGTTAAACAATAAGGACAGCAGGAAAGAAAAGCCACTCTCACTCTGAATCTGTCATAAAGAAAAACATTTTTTGTATCATGTCTTGTAGAACAAAAATACAACATCATACTTGCTCTGTAATCACTCTACTTGACAGAGGGGCATTAATGTTGACAATTATAAATGTATGTAAAAGCTAGCAAGCAAGAGAAAGGATAAATACCTGTAGAACTGAGAAATAGAAAGACATGTCTAGTATAATAAAACAACCAACAAAGTTGATTAATAGAGAAGCTCAAATCCCTGCTATAATTGTCAAAAACTGAAATTTTTGAGGAAAGAAAACACAACCATTTTACCTGAAACATTACTATTTAGAGGGAAAGAGTTAAACAGTTCATGAATACTTTATGAAAAGGAATCCCTTTTACCATGGAAAAGAGAATCACAAAAAAGGTTTAGGCGAATCTCAAAATTTTTGGTTGTTCTGGCAGCCATGGATCATTAGTACCTTAAATATTAGACTGAAGCTTTAAATAAGCAAGCATCATTTGGAATTTTTCAAAAAAGCTAGCTGTCATGTTCAACAGACAACAGATATCATGTTGAAAGTGAAGAAAAATGAAACAGCATTGTGTATTGAATGTTACAAACTATAAAATTAGAAGTATTTGGCGCAAATAACACATAATATCATCAGCAATTAAGTTAAGCGATTGAAAGGACAGCAAAATCATTTCAAATGCCTAGGGTTAAGGCGACAAGTTTACAAATTCCAACATCGTAATAGTTTATGTATGCGAGACCACCAAGTTGGACGGCAAAGAGTGCTTTCCAAAGCCATTCGACAACGGTCAGTGCTGGTCGAGGGCAGTAGTCAATGATTACATGGTGGATGCCCCTGTCAAAAAAGAAAATAAATTGCACAATGTTGATAAACAAAAAAATACTATGGCATGGGCAGCCAACCTGTCAGGGGAATAGAGCCACATTTTTCTTATGTGCCACTGCATAGAGCCACATCAAAACACAGGCACACACGAGAAGCAATCAATATGTCTACTTTGAATGGTCATAAATGAATCAATGAAAACTAAGCTCTAGAAAGCTAAAACAATATTGGTCTTACAGCTGCATAAATGAGACTGTATTTAATTAAAACAAGTTTAGGTAGTACAGGAAAAAATGAAAATGAAAATTAATTTTTTAATTGTTTAATTAGCATTGCTTTTAATCATTTAATTATAATATTGTAAAACAAGTGAAGGAGCCCTGTTAAACTGGCATCTGAAAGGCTACCTCATAGAGCTCAATAACTAAATTTAGCTTGAAGCTTGGAAGTAACTCAGAGCCATCTCACTTCATACAAAACAGACACTGCCATCTCTCTGGTTACTTTTAGTTTAGCTGAAACCTTTTCTTACCTAAATACCGTCTCATCTATGCAGCTGTAAGACCAAACTTCTTTTGGCTTTCTAGAGCTTAGTTTTCATTGGTTCATTTATCTAATTCTATTTCAGCTCCATTTACCAATAAACTGCCATAAATATTATAAGATTGATAGAACAACTGTTCACAAGAAGAGTGAATGGATAAAAACAAGAAACCAAATCATCCTTGCTTTTGATATATAAAGTTTGATTTGTTAAATTTTATTTTTGTTTGTTTGCTAGAATTCCATATAATTTTCAAAGTTTGGTGAACATGGGAACACTTCTATTCTATTTTAAGATATGAAACTACTGATAAAATTAAATAAGTCCACTTACCAATAGTTATGTACAGGGAGAAGAACACCAAGGGCGTAATCTACTGGTGCACAAGGGTACAAAATGCCAGCTGGTACACAAGCAAGAAGACCAATGGCAACAGCTCGTTCATCAAACCAATGTTTTGTGTAATTGGAACCTCTCGTTACTGTTGGTACCAAAACAGTAAAGAGGCTTAGAAAATCTTATAGTTAATGGAGCCAAGAGCATAGAAATTGTGATTTTCAAACAATATTTTCAAGCACTAGCAAAACATTGTCCATCATATATTATATATAACATATTATATAAATATATTATACATATATATATATATTACATTTTAGACATAAAAAGGTCTCATTAACATTGAGTTGGGACAAAAAGTCCAGCACCATTTAGAAGGAAATGGGAAACACAACAACATAGGAATATCAAATGAAAACAATATGTAGCTAGTAAAAGCCTGCATCAATTTAAAAAGGCTGGTTTTATTATAAAAACAGGCTAGAAATTTGTGTGCACTTCTACCATGTAGGGGTAAAAACTATAGTCATAACTTCCTATTTATAATTTATATTCTCTGGACCTCGTGGTTTGAAACTACTGGCTAATTTTCAGCCTAGTTCAAAGAGCCAGTCAATTTATGGAGTTAAGCAAAATAAAATAAAAGAAGTAGTTACTCACAAGCAGATGCTTTTTGCACTGCAGTTGTGTGGATTACTGATGATTCCTTGAATTCTATAATTAAAGATCAGTCAACTTGATCAAACAAAAAAGGTCTACATTAAAATATCTTAGAATAAAAAGGATCATATCTAATATTCTTTATAAGTATTATATACCTTCCGAGAAATGTATGTAGCTGCATGTTCATCTTTAACAGCAAATGAGATGGCTATACATCAAAAACTGTTGTCTGGCTTCTTATGGTTTAAGGTAAAAATTCAAGACTTTTGTAAGATGAACTGAAAACTGGAGGACCATGCTTATTCAATGCTCTTTGCTTTCTTGGTAACAGCAAGTCTACATAAATTATTCTTCATAACAAGGAATATACATAAAAAGTTCACAACATTTGTAATTGTTTCTATACCATTCAGAACTTTTTGAAAAAAGCGAGAAAACTTAGCAAAGAAATTTTAGGTTTTAGAGTATTGGCAATCATTTGCAAATTTATGGTGACATGTGGCAACCAAAGAATGGAAAATTAATTGTTGCTGTTTTTAGTCCCTGTCATTAAGAATGTCATGTACCATATTTATACAATACTGCATCTCTCAAATATGATTTATAGTAACAATATTTGAAAGAAACATACTCTTTTGGCCAATTGCTGCAAGAAGAGGGATAGCCTTCCTCAATGTCAAGGTACTGTTACCTGAAAGAAAGAATTGTTAAAATAAATTAAAAATATGAAAATAAAAGAGACACTCAATATTGTTTACACTCATATTTTAAATGTTTGTTAAATTTATCAAAATAAATATTCCAATTGTTCTTCCGGGTCGAATCTAAATTTTTGAAGGTTGAATCCAAATTCTTTGAGATATCTACAAAGACATTGACCTTATTTAACCTAATTTCAAGGCGCAAAATGTGCCCTCACAATTGCATCTCCTTGCTCCCTACCAAAATTAAATATCTGAGTCTAATCATGGAACTTCTGATTTAAAATAACTTGAGAACCTATGGAAATTTCGAGAACCCAACGGGACTTTTGATATCACACCCCCTTGAAATGATTATTCAATTATTCAGAGACACTTTAAATAAAACCGAGCCAATGAACCACTAAATGGCGAAAACACACAGATAAGACATTGCAAGTAGCACATGTAAATATGAAATATATCATCATGACATCAGCAAAGCCATCATCTTTAGATAATGCCCAAAGGAAAATTTTTGGCAGAATTAGGTAGGACACGAGAATGGCAATTTTGATGATACAACAGAATACAGGCATTTCTCGGAATATTGACAAGAATTTAACTCGTACAGACAAACATTTTTGCACAAGTAGAAAATGTTTTGAGAACTCTATAATACTCCCGTTATCCTCAAAACATACCTCCTAGCAAAAGGCCTCTGCACGATTTTCGCAGTAACACACCCGCCATTTTGAAGCTGTCCCGTAAACTTGGAAAGAGGCGCATGCGTAGTTTCTTTCCTGGAGCCCCCGAAAATTGTAACACCGCACGGGAGGAGAGATGTGTCGACAGCAGCTCTGGAAATAAAGCTTTAAAACTTTTAATTCAAATCATTTTATCTTATCTAGCAAAACATATTCAAGTTAGACATCAATAAACATTGTTTTTAGTGATGGCCACTAATCATCTCAGATCGACGACATTTTGCCAGATACCTGTGAATCGGGGGCACAAGCCCCCCCCCCCAAATTTTACAAATTATGATGCCCTTCTTGCAAAAAAATGACCTCAAAACGTCGCCCCCCATTTTCAGGGTGTTTCTTACGTCCCTGCATTTGACCGAAAGAGGCCAATCATAGAACCTGTTTTGGCTATGACTTTGAAGATGTTATGCATATTTCGTGAAGGAGTATGAAAGAACAAGATATCTGAGGAATTTCGTCAGCAAAATTTCTCCTGATGCCAGTACACTTTTTAGAGAGCGATTTGCAATTAGCAGCTCATCATAGATTACCCTAAAAGCAAAGCATTAAGCTCTCTTCTCAAATCCATCCTTCTACAATGATAGACACACAGACCGCAACAGTATAGAATAACCAGAAATCAATTGCAGCACTAATGTTCCAAGATCAATTGCAGGCTGAAATTCATTTACTTACAAACACCTTTCATCTACAACGATTCACAGCTTACACGCAGGGGCGCGCTGAAGTAGGGGGTTTGAAATTGAAACAATTATAACAGCGTGTCGGTATTTCGGGGAAAAATTAGATTTGTACTTTTGTTATATCCAGCTTAGACACAAAGGAACCCCTACGGTACTAGAGTGTAAAATTTGTGCACTTTGATTAACTATCTTTAATCAACCCTGTCAGTAAATTTCTTATGTTACACCCTCCACTCAAAAGCCCTTCGGCACGCCACTGTTTACACGACAAACATTATTGATGATTTCTTTGCATTGAATACTTTTTCGATCAATGAATGAATATATCATTTACAGTGTCTCAATTTTCAAAATGCTTTCTTCACTTCAAACCTCAGTCAAGGTTTAGCTCATGAATAATCGTGAAATTAATCTTAATTCAGAAGACAATTGTCATCCATCACAAGAAATGCAAAGAGCTGGAAAAGGGTGAGCAATTCTTCATCCAAGTTTCTCATTACCCATGTAGTTTTCTCATAGTAAATTTTTTACTTCTCTTCCATTAACGGGGTGGCAATGTTTTCTCTGGAGTGACTGAATCTTTTCTCGTGCCTTTGCTCTATATTGCTATATATAACAAAGAAATTACAATTTGGCACCCCTTCCCTTTTTCTTATTTTGTCATTATTGGGGTCATGCACCCCAGCCACTAGGTCACTGCTCTCTGTTATAGTGCTGTAGAAACGAGTTGAGATGGGTTTCTACCAACTGCGTTGCTCAACCTCTATGGACGATCCGAGCCATAGTTGTCTTATTTAACGTGCAGAGAACACGGAGCCAGGCCGAGAGAAAGAGAGAGACGACGCGTTGCCTGTTGTTTTCTGTAGCTCTGTTTCTGACTGACTGAACTTTACAATGATTAATCTAAAAATAAATATTTATATTGATTATTCTAAAAATAAATTTGATGACGGGGGATGAAAAAGATGATGAAATGATGATGGAATGAGGATGGAAAAGTTGGAAAAGTCTAGACTGAGAATCGAGCAAAGATGTGTCAGCATGACATGGTGTGACAATGGAAAGTAGACAAAGGAGTCACTACAGTGCTAGGGGGCTGCAGCCCCTTCGTCCGAAGCATTTAGCCCCCTCCCATTAACAGAAATTTTAGGTCATTGTCGGAGCAAGTTTGACAAAATACCACACGAAACCTTCATATTTCAGTAATTTTAGCCCTTCTATCGGAGGATTTCTGTCGCCACCTCTGCTCTCTCCACTCCAAGACATTTTGTAACATATAAAGTGGTTTGAAAAATCCCCACTAGCCCCTGAAATTGTCCCACAAGTGAAACAAGTTTGCCCCACCGGTTAAGTCCCCCTTACCCTGGGTACCAGACCCACTATGTATCAAAGAATGGGTCTGGTACCCAGGGTAAGTCCCCCTATGTTTCAAATGGGTCTGGTACCCAGGGTAAGTCCCCCTATGATTCAATGATTTTTTCACTTTTTGCCTTACTTGAGATATTTGTGGATGAAACACGTTTTCATCGAACCGGCTTCGAATCTCAATTTTTTTCCTGGAACTGCTGCTTCAATAGGTGATTCCCCTTTGGCAAAGAAGCCGAAAACCAGACTTTGAGACTTATAGCAGACAGCAATTTGTAAAGAAATTTTTCAGAAAAGATTAAACATTTAGTTATGAACTAGCAATCACAGGCACCGCGGAGCAGGGGGGGCTGAGGGGGCTTTAGCCCCCCCCCCCCAATTTTTGAAAAAAGTGCGAAATATTAAGCAATAAACTACCAATAGAGCCTCCCTTTTAATGGTCTTAGCCCCTCCCCACATTTTTTAGACCCCACACTTTTCTCAACGCTCCGCGGTGCCTGGATCAGTGTTTCGTTCTTTGGCCTACAGCAACGTTATAAGAGTATTTTGAAAGATTCTGTTTAACTGAAGATTCTGCTTATATCTAAGTGCCCCTTTCTCAAATGCCCCACCAGTGAAAAATTCTAGATAAATGCCCTGTTTCACCCGAACTTTCACTCATTGTATTTCTATGTTTTGGCTTAGCCCAAACCTTTAATAACAGAGGCGCTTATCTTCGAGGTCGTTGCACACGAAACAAAATCTTCTTGGGTGTTCAATGTACCTTTGTCAATTAAGTTAGTTCTCATCTATGTACCTCTAATGACGTTTCGAGGAAGTTGCATGCAGCAGTGCAAACAGTGACAAGTGTTGAAGCATTGTTAATGGACTGACCTAGTAGAAAAGTCAACATTCAAGTCTTTCAAAAAACCTGAACAATCTAGAATTTACTTACGTAGAGAAAATACCTGTCATCAGTCAACATGCGCGAGAAAATGCAAGATCATTGGCAAATATTTTAGCTTATCTTTATTGCTATAACAACTAAATCAAAGCTTTTTTGTGCGTTCACCTTTCTCTAAATTGAAGACAATTTTCTAGCAAGCATCACAGACAACAGTACTAAATTACACGTTCAGCGCCTTTCGAAAGGGACTGGGAGAGGGGCTTTGATTTTATTTCATGTGAGGTTGAAGGCTTTTATAGATGTAACGTGTGCATCGCAAAAATTACACATGACACAGGAGGCTATGATCTAAAATAATGTAAAAAGGGAGAATGTGAAAGATTTCAGGTGCCTTTTAGAAAAACATTTTGTCCACTCCGAAAGTAATTAGTGAACAGTTTCTAAGTTGAAGGGATTTTTCCATAGTATGTTCTCTTTCGTCTGTACCTTACTCCCTCACTGGCTTTATATGAAGCCCTACTCTGTGATATTATGAATTCATCAATTAAAACAACAAAAAGAGAACACAGGTCTGTTAAAACAGGTTGGCGAAGCTAGCATTCATCGTGAATTCTATCACCATCTTATGTTATGGTTAAGCAAATAAGCTAAAACAAAGATCGCGCTCTACAGCATGCGCAATGTCCCGAAGGGGCCCAGTCTAGATCTCGAAAATGGAGCGCTTAATCCCGCTGCCCCATAGATTACACCCTATAATGGTGTAGATGATAGTTTCAGTATTGCCTTTTTGGAAAACTCGAGATAGACAAAGAAGCAAAAAGTGCCAGCCAACTAATCCAGTGTCAACAAACATCTTCTTTGATCTTCATTCATAGTTTTCATTGCTATTTAGTTGGTCTTTAATGAATGAAATTCTGCAACATTAGCCAACTTGATAGCGGAGGATATTTTTCTCCACAGCATTCATATGATATTCCGCTGTTAGAAGATTACTGTAAATTACAGAATATGACACCATGAGCCTTTGACTATGCAGGTATTCCAATGAGTTCTCCGAATGGTGGGTGATTGCTATTGCCGTATTACGTCATCAACAGGTGTCAAAGTTCTTAGAAACAGCTGAAGTGAGAGCAGTTTGTTGAAGCCTCCAACGAGGTCGATAATTTCCAGCATTCTTAAGAGTCACTCAGAGCGTAAATCTATAGTGTACATATCTAAAAGGACACTTTACGAAATGCACAGGGTTAAAAGATTGTCGTGTTTGTCAGGAAGTTCGTATTTTGATATTTGTTTTCAATACTAGATTTTCGGAAAATGTTTTGGCCTAGCTACGACTCAGAATAATGACAAACATTCTTGTTAACAAGTGTTTCAACCAGAGAGGATTCCCGCGAGAACAGCCATTTTTGCCAAGCCATTCTTAGTTTCTCAATATAGAAATAATTTGATAAACACGACGATACATGTAATAGATGAAATTTAATGTTAATCATAATAATTTTCAGCAAAATAGCTCTTTGAAGAACATTTCAGAATAATCAGCATAAACGTAAAGAATAATTGATACCCTAGAACAATAAAGAAGAGAAAGGAACACCACTAGATCATTCTAGAATAGGAAAGAGTCAAGAAGAATCTAGAATGTAACTACTGATTGAGAAGCCATTGAAGCTTTGCTATCATAACCAGTTACTCGTGTCCAAAAAAAAAGAAAACGTGTTAGTCAATATAGAATCTAAACACGTGACTTCAATGTACTAATCATTGCCAATTGTCTACACCTGATACAAGCCAACGAGGTTTTTAGTTTCAGGCGAAAGAAACTACCAGTTCTCTAGTTGACCTTAACTGAGAAGCTACAAAGACTTGACTTGTCCTGGCTTTAAGTGCCTGTTCAGTAATGCCATCGAAAGCCAGCTTGAGCCTTGGATGGGGTTGTTGTAGAATCTGGCCTCAAATGGGTTGGTTTGGGGTGAAGCTTAAGGAGAATCATGCATGGACCTGCCTCCAGACAATGCGATGTCCAGAAAAATTGATGGCTCTATAGGAACGCTTGTGGATGTTGTTATTCCTATACTTATTCTTTTGCGAGCTCTTCCATGGATATGTGATGTCGTTTTTATGGTCTTGTTTAACGTGCAGAAAACACGGAGCCAGAAAGAAACGAGGTTGCGTGACCGTTGCGTCTTGATAAATTAATTGGGTCTTACTGACTAATTAATTAGATACAAAACTGGGCGTATGCACATAAAAGGAGGGGACGCTACAAATGTGTTGCTGATTACGTTACGTGGATACGAAGACAATGGAAAGTGTTAATGACAGTGAAACAACGGAGGACATGATTACGTTTAGACAATGGTCAAAACGTAACGGCTGGGAGCTAGAGGATGGTTTGCCTGCTCATGTCATAATTGAGGACGGTTTACTAGTAATTTTAATTATAAGCAATGAGAATGATTGTAAAAAAGTTTTGTTTTGAATTGTTAATGAAGAAGGTTTGAATTATGAAAATTGCAGCCGGAGGAAGGTTATGGTCTCCCTACCCTGGGTACCAGACTAACTATATGTAAAATAATGAGTATAGAAAATTATGAGTATAAAATAATAAGTATAAAATAATGAGTATTAAATAATGAGTATATTTTTATACATAGCGGGTCTGGTACCCAGTGTATGGACCCCCCAGGTACCAGAGAAATTGCTTATTTAAGTGAATGCATCCGAGGAAGTTGTATTAATACGCTTTGCATAAATAACATAGAAATATGGAGGAAAATGCTTTAAAAGCTCAAAGAAACACTAAACATGCTTGGAATAGATATTTGCGTTGCAATGATAACCAATTTCATATTATTGACTGGAGTTTCGGGTCCCTCGGGCCACCCTTATTCCATTTCTTGACTCTCATATTTTAGTCGAAGCAGTTTCTTTTTCTGTTGATAGAATAGAAGCGAGTTCTTAGCTGTTCTTTAACCCCTGGCGTTGGGGTTTTTTCAAATTTATATATATCGCATAGATTGTTTGCTATTCGTGTCTTCATTGAGTAGTTTCCGCATATTCTGTCTCGCCCCTCTCTCTTTCAAATAAAGGCGAAATTCAAAATTTATATGTTTTTCCTGTGTCTGTACTATTCTTATGGCATTTGATGTGCAGTGAAAATTTAAGAACTTTTAAGGAACTTTTGGTACTAAAATCTGATGATTTGAGGTCTACGAATAAGGAACTTTTGGCACTAGGCCTTGAGGTAGGTTTCTTATAACAATGCGTGTATGAATTTTCATGCAGACCTCAATTTTACCATTCAAGCTACAAATTTTACCATCCATGTGTGCCTAGTCGAAGCGACGTTTTGTTTTGCAGATAGAATAGAAGCGAGTTTCCATTTAAATTCAACTCTTGTTATCAATGCTCACTTTGCTTCAATCAAAACATCGAAGGCATCATGAAACCACTCAAAGCCTCTTATCACGTTGATAAGATTGTTTGGTCTTCAAATCGATAAAGCATTCTTCACATTTCCCATTTGTTTTCAGTTGGAATCTCCACACATCGCGTCTTTTTATGCTGTTTGGCAAATTTCGGCTTTGACTAGACGTAATCAGGCGGTTTTGTCTAAATGGCTATGCCAGTGCGAGAAAGTTTAAGTTATCGCAATAATAATAATCATAGACTTAGGAGCTGGGCATATGATTCTCTGTGCATCTACCATCTTTGAATCGCGTGATCTAAATGCAATATTATATTATTTTTGGTGACTTTTCTTTCTTTGATCAAATTCTGACCACAGTTAACAAAAATCATCCTTCCCGAGTAAGCCTGGCCTTAAGAATTCGAAATGCCCGTTCTCCTTACAAGTGCCTTTCATCCCTTGTGTCTATAATCTGCGAAGTCCGGACGCAGACAATGATTTCATACATAGATAGTTTATTAATAGCTTTAATAAAGATTTGAAAGGAGCATCGTATGAAAAGGAGGCATACATGTAAAAGCCTCGCTTTCACTCAATGTGTGGTTCATGTCTAAGGCGGTAATAACATGAAAACATTTTACATAGATCAGAAACTCGGTTTCTCTCTTTCTTTAAAGAAATCAAGATGTTTCATATCATAATGAGCCTAGCAAGAGATAACTTTCTGATATAAAAACATTTCTATGATCAACACAAAATCTATAGCCA
The DNA here is from genome assembly GCA_003864495.1 of Nemopilema nomurai. Lineage (NCBI taxonomy): Eukaryota > Metazoa > Cnidaria > Scyphozoa > Rhizostomeae > Rhizostomatidae > Nemopilema > Nemopilema nomurai. The sequence goes on from ML133478.1 coordinate 2,177,612, forward strand.
CAATATCCAGGGCCCCCGCACTTTTTTGTAAAATGATAGAGCTTTTCTAAGGTGAAGGTGATGGAGATGAGATTGCCAGGAAAAAGAAAGCGTGGTAGGCCAAAGCTGAGATAGATGGACTGTGTGAAGAAGGACCTGGATTCGGTTGGAGCAAAGGCGGAGGATGCCCTGGACCGAAGGACCTGGAGGAAGATGACCGCCGCAGCGACCCCACAGGGTAGTGGGACAAGCTCGTAGAAGAAGAAGAAGAAGAAGAAGAAGAAGAAGAAGAAGAAGAAGATAGAGCTTTTCTAAATATCTTTTGTTATGATTGTTAAAATCGTCCTTGGCCCCTCCACTTTCCAACCTGCGTCGGAGCCCTTGATATCTGCATACTGTGTAACCTTTTGGCAGGCCTCTTGATTCAACCTCTAACAGAAAACGACTGGCCTCTTTTTGGTATGGAGGTTTAGTATTCATATCAATCTGACCATTCTTTGTATCAATCTGGCCATATGGAGCAAGCTCATTTGCGCTTCCAAGTGATTTTCCATGCGCAAACCTCTTTGCATACCTGCTTATTTGATACAACTTATTCACCAATCATTGGGAATCGTTACACAAGAAATATTTCATTGTAATTCTCGCAGCGCTGAAATGCAACCTGGTAAGAGAGCATATTTAAACACCTGAATTGACAAAACTGAGCTTTTCTTTGCCAAAGATTGGCTCGGGTGCTTTGGCAAATGTGCACATAGTTTTTTGAAGGTTACAAATACTGCCCCATTTAATGACGACAAAGTGACGAATGACGTCATCTTCTCTGTTTGTAAGCTCTATGAATTGTTAAAGACTTCAGCAAAGACCAATTATTCGAAGATAACTAGCATTAAGACCGCAAAGGGAAATCTGATTAATAAAATACAACTAAAGACTAAGACAGAATGTAAGTTTCGATTCGCTTTTCAATTCAAAATGGAACGAACGATTACGTACGTCCTCATGAAAAATAGGCCTGGGGCCGATTATATGAGAGTTTTCAGCCCAGGCTGGAATTTCAGCCCGCCTCGCCGAGGTGAAATTGGCGTGCGATTTTATGAGAGTTTTCAGCCCGGGCTGGAATTTTAGCCCGCCTCGCCGAGGTGAAATTGGCGTGCGATTATATGAGAGTTTTCAGCCCGGGCTGGAATTTCAGCCCGCCTCGCCGAGGTGAAATTGGCGTGCGATTTTATGAGAGTTTTCAGCCCGAAGCAGATTGTGCTATGATGGGTTATGATTCTGTTATCCAAAACCTCGGCGCCATATTAAGGAGACACCTGTAATTAAAGGTGCAATCGATTAAGGGGCCGGAAAGGATATCTCAAAACACAATCCTAAGTGGTGCTAAGCTTTTAGTTTTGAAATGAACTAAACCCTATGTTTATGAATTGGATAATTTCAAAATAGAGCTTTTACAGGGCAAAAAACAAACCATGAAAAGAAATCCTATAGATTTATTGGCAGGTGGGTCATCACGCGATATGCTTCGATATGGCGCCACCTCAAATGACGCCAACAAAAACATGTTTCAGATCAACGAATATGTCCAGGAAGTCAATGAAAGGCAGTCCACTCAAGTGACTTTGAAGATTGTATTTGTTTTTCTTTTAGCAACATTTTGAGATCATTGTTACATTTCATTTCTTTAAAAAAGATTCATCGCTTTCATCATTTCGTAGAACGCCCATTCATAAATTGCTGAATTCGCTACAGAATAATTTACAAAAATGCTGTCCATTCTGAGAAAGCCTTGCCCCACCGCAATTGAACACAGGGCACCAAAGTATGGATATCGATTATGATTGTGCTACTACATTAGCATATGAGGTAATGAGTATTTTAGGCCTTGGGCTGAGAATGGAGAATTATTGCGTGCTGTTAAAGTACTTTTTCATCCGACACTCCCCAGAGTACGCAAATGCCGGAAAATGACCAAAAGCTGACAAAATATATAGCTAATTGCGGGTCAAAACACTGGAGGGTGGCAAGATGAGATCGTTCACATATTTAGAAACCAAGTCATTGTAGGACATTGGCCATAAGAAATACAGCCACAAGTCACACCCACTCAGCTTCCGTAAAACTTTTATTTCTTTGGTTCAAAAAACAAATACATATTCAATGGGCTACTAAAAATTCCCTTTCAACAATGTTTCAATTCTTCACAAATGTTATGGGCGTGGCTTTCGGCACAGTGGCTGTTGGCTTTCGGGCCGCCTGGTTATCGCGCCTTTGTCATTCAACCCCTAATTGGTGGTTGAGAGTTGTATGGAGGAGCATACCCTGGGTACCAGACCCACTATGTATCAAGGAATAGTATCAAGAAATAGTGGGGCTGGTACATAGGGGGTCTGGTACCCAGGGTAGGAGGAACAGTGCAGTGAGCTTTGGCATATAAAAGACCATGTTATTTTTTATAATGGATGGTTAGAAACTCATTGACTAATTATCGTTTTATCTACCTGCACGATACTGGCTCTTTTGCAAATCAGTTTCGAATTATTATTTTTTGGAGGGGGGGGGGCACTTTAGCACTTCCCCCAAGGAGAGGGTGCAATGACTTCCTCGGGTGGCAACCAATTTGCCGTAAATGCTGATTAGGCAGGTATTTATGTGAAGCAACGCCCCTCAAATTGAAAGTGTTAAAAGTTAATCGGTGTGGGAGTGGAATCAAATTATGACTTACTTTGAGAAAATTTTAAGGAGAACGGCAAAAGGCAATTATTTCCAGTCAAAAAACTCTTCTATTCTCAAATATCTATCAGAGAATGTCTTGTGCTACCAACCACACCCCCCCCCCCCCCCCATCGCACATTCCATATTGAAAACTTTCGGCTACTTATTATGTTATGGAAACAGAAAAAATTATCTCTTCATCGCCAAGGCATTTTTCTTGACCACAGAAGACATATATGAGAGGTGATTACAGGCTTAGTTTTATGGTAAATCCCAGAAGACACATTCTCACATCTTCATATATTGATAATCATTTCAAAATCTGCGTAGTAAAAAAGACTACTACGGCTAGAATTACAAAATAAGTTTGTCACATCACGTGACTAGAGTATCACGTGACCTGGAAAGCGTCATCGGCCCTACATGCTTTAGAAGCTCCTCATTCTCTAGTTCACTGCCCGACCTAAGTCTTTTATTAAAAATGTCAAACATAACAGTTCTGTGTTTGTCTTGTTGGGTTGGTCGAAAGATATGCGGTTGGTCGAAATCTCGTTGACTCATCTTGCTCTTGTCACTGTTTCGCGAAAACGGCTTGATCTTTCAAGCTGAACTTCACTGCTTGCAAAGTCAAGATTTATGGTACTAGGAGCTGGCACCTGGTAAATCGACACCTTCTTCTATAAAGTCACGATCCCGCATTCTCTCTTTATCAATCGATAAAGCTTGTGTTCCTCAAAACACCTATTTTAGTCATATTTGTTTATTTAATTGTTTGTGTTCATGCCAACAAATATTTGCTGTCGCTTTCAGCAGTTTATTCATTATTTGGAAGCAAGTTGTAAAATGGTATTTCGTTTTAAGCATTGGTCGCACTCTGCGTGTACACCAATGTATAAAAGACATGGCCTAAAGAAATATTCAATTGTCGTTTACAAAATGAATACAGAAGTTAGACTAGGACAATAATGGCTAGTTTGTGTGAAAAAATCAGGCAAAAAAGCAAAAATCTTTCCCCAGAGAGAGCTTTAGCGATTCGCATACCCCCTGACTACTGCTCCAAAGTGGAGTCATGCCTGTTTTGAACTTTCTCCCTCTTGACAGGAAGTGGGGGTGTCGAAAATGAAGAGTGGATGGTAAATAAAATCGTAAGGTAATCCAAACATTTTTGGCACTTTGGCAGGTTCATTAATTGTTGAGCCCTTTGATACTCTTAAATTTTTTATGAAGTCACTTATCTCTTCAATGCGTTCTATTTATATCGCATTCCTTCTATGCTCTGAAGATAAAGTTTGGTAAACAAACTTAATTCAGCCTAGTCAGAAACGCTGTCCTTGAGCTGACCAAAGGATCCACCAATTTTGAACTTGCACTGTCGAGAAACTGAGCATGCCCTGACATATTCCTTAACTGGTAATTGAGTAACAATGAGAGAGCTGATCGACGGGTTAGCCACCCAGCCATTGTCCACTAGCCGTAAACACCTCGGCGTCGCTAATGCCAGATAACAGGTGAGTCACTGAATAGAACGCGATAAAAGGATGCTAAACACAATAGGACCAATAAACAATGAAACATTACACGACTTATGAAAAACAGGGAGGTAATGGCCTAACGTTCAACCGCAACACGGGCAGCATACTGCGCGTTCTAAATGTTCGCTTGGATGCAACATGTCTTCAGTTCTAACTTTTTCCATGTAGCTTCCTTTCCAAGTACAATGTAATTTAGTGGTTGCAATGAAGGGAAAATTACTCATTCCTGAAATCCCCAAGGCATAAATGCTCTTTTTCTAGAAGCACTTGAGTAATTATGACGAAATTTCTTGGCAACAGGAAACTTTGATTGTGGTCTTGACTTCGCGGACAAAGGCTGGCGGCCAATGGAAGTCCAGGATTAAACAACACAATAAAGTAACCTGTTGGCCGCTAGCACGTGACCAAGTGAGAGGACATACGTTCATTCACTTGGTCTTCAATGGTTGAAGCGAAGGGGAAGGTTTGAGGATGTTGGATGAGTCGGCTGAGACCGCCGAAACTCACGAAGAAGACAGTCCCGTGTCTTGCTTTTAGAGATGTGCAGAGGTAAGATACAGGGTCTTATGGAATACGGCCTAATTGTCTTTATAAGGGCTGCTTTGATATTTTATTTGAAAACAAAGTCGCCGCTACTATGGGCCTATAGGCCAATGATAATCATCTTGTAGCCTATTGTTAGGTAGTATAGGTGCAAAGCTTTATTCAGATGCCAAATTGCTAAATGTGAACGTTTTGATTATATCCAAGCCCGTTGATACTATTTCATCTGTCTTAAAACTTTCTTGGCTCATTTATATTTTTCGTGACATAGTTCACTCCGTCCCGTGTTAAGTTTTCAGAGGTTTACACACAAGCCGTGAAATCGCAGTTTGTAAATAATATACGAGAACTTCAACGCTTTACCTCCAATATTTTTCAACCTAGGACTTGAAGGCTTATTTTTGCATTCAGTAGTAACCTTTATCTACCATAATCTTAGATATGTTTGCAAGTACTATTGTAACCATCGATTCACAACCAATGATGAAATAGCCTTGTTTCTGCATTGTTGTTGGGACTCCAAATATCAACCCAAACGGGTCGCATTTCCTATGTTTTGGATTAAATAAAAAAGCACGATCCATCCATTGTAACTTATTGCATTGGTTTAGAATCATAAATAGTTAATTATGGTCAGCAAGTATCGGTAGGAAACAAAAGTTTGCCAATTAAGAAATATGCCTTTGACCGACTCCAGCTTATACCTGTCAGTACATGTTTATGACCATCACTACGTAAAACATATTTATTGATAATAAAGCAAACTTTTTCGGAAGCCCTTATTTAATAATGACTAGTTCAAAGACCTCAAAGAAATAGCATTAAATTGTCTCCTCTGGTTTCAACTGCATTGTTTCTGTTGAATTCATACCATTCATCTTTCTGTTAATATTTGCGTCTGTTTGTTATTGGGTTTTTACCAGTTTTGGCCTATCTAATTAAGTTACAGTTCATTCTAGAATTATCACTAGAAACTCAACTTTGATAGAACAAGGTCGATGGCGAACAAGATAAGGTTTTAATACTTTCACACACTATTTTTGTTCTTCTCACCATCACCAAACCTTTCTTATTCCAGCAACTTTCCACCTTGTCATTTTTTTCTTTATAGCTCATCTCTATCTGCTGTCTATAATCACCATCCCCTCCTTCCTCTTGTTATTTCTTCAAGTCAGCTGACTTTTCATATTGAATTTAGAGACCCCCCATTGAGCTGTTGTGCCCAGAAAGAATAGGTGATTATTAGACCTTGTTCAAGATGTACATAATAATTCTCAGAATCTTGCCAACAGCTCCAACTAATGCCACTCTAGGGATCATAGAAATTTCTTTTGACAGATTATTCACAGTTTTCACGTATTTTTTATTCAGAATGTCTTCGCTGATTGAATATGATTGTGTAAAAACTGATGATTGACTGAATTTAAGGCTCATTATAACTTTGCAAATCTTTAAGTCTGATTTACTTCAAGCCTTTAAAGGACATTCAAATCCAAAAGCCAGTTCAATTTCAAAGCAAAGGGAAAATAATTAAGTTTCACTAATAAGTTGCCTCTTCCTTTCTGTTCTTTTCACTTAGACATGATTAGAGAGAAATATGTTAAAATCAATTAATTAAAGTGTTTCTTATGCCAATCTCAAGCTAAAGGAAGCTAGTTTGTGAATGTCAACTGATAAAAAAATTAAAAGAAGTTAGATGCATCTGGAGATATCACACCAGAAATTTGAAGATTGTTCTTGCCCTATTCTAGTGGTTATGAAAAACTAAGCACATACTTAGAGTTATACAACCAGGTAGCAGATCCAAGTATTTCTTTTTTCTCTGGTCAAGCATTTTGGTTTTAGGTTTATTCAAAATAACCTTGTTGGTGTTCTTCTGTAACAAGCAAACAAGACAAGTGCCCATGTAACTTAAAACTGCTCATAATTTTTTTGGTCACAAATAATATCAGCATAATATGAAAAGCTCTCATTCCATCAGTTTTGAATAACACTTGTCAAAGTACTTGCTTATTTATTTTGCTCATATTTGAGCAGGTGATTCAGTCTGCCAAAATTAAATGCAAGTACTATCATTTCTTTTTCTTGAGTAAAATGTATTTGAAAATTTAGTAGTTTTGTTCAAAAACTGTTTCTCACTTCTGACTTTTGTTCATTGATATTATGTGTTTCTTTTTTATGACTTTAGTAGTTAGTTTCAGCAAGCTGCAATGTAAATGAATAACTCCCCAACTTTGCATGTATTTAAACACACCCAGACCTTCTTGTAACTGGAACACTTAGATGTTGATCAGTGGATGCAGCTGGGTGAATTAATTAGTTGGAATCAACTCAAACAGGTCTAATGCTTGAGTAGTGATTTTTTGGGTTTTTACTTCATAATGTTGTTTATGATCTTGTGGAGTTGTTTGGCTAAATAGCTACTGTTTTGGTGAGTAAAGTTGGCTTTAGGGAAGTTAAATGATGAATCAACACTGTTCAGACAATTTTCCATGATAAATTATATTTAAATAAAATTTTGGATATGCACTGGAATTGGGTTTGGAATGATTCCATGTCAAGTCATCGAGATCTTGGCACCTTACCACTCAGATTTTCTTGAACTTAGATCAAAAGAAATGCAAAGCTCAAGAACGAATTTGAGTTGAGTCCTCAACTTTTTAGGATTTCCAACTTCTATGATATCTGTTGCTGGTAAAAATTTCAAGAAAGTCTGTGATGTTTGGGTGTCAACCTTCCCAAATTCTGATGATTGGATTTGGAATTTCCCTATGTTGGTACACTGAGCCTTTAAGCTTGAAGGGAATCTATATCAAAATACTTTGCATCAAATATATAAAGTAAATAAGCACTTCATGTAAGTAATAAAGATACATTTAATTTTTTCTATTTTAGATTTTGCTACTTATATTGATTTGGTTCATTTTGATTTTCAGGTGACAGAACTGTATCACAAAAGGAGGTCTCCCTTTCAACTTGGACACACCTCAAAAACCCTGCTACAACACACAATTGACAATATCACACTTAATAGCTACTTCAAAATATACACCAATGCATCAGGTATGTCAGGTTTTGAAGATTTTTACTACAATTATTTAGAAATAATGGTGAAGGAAGGTGACTTACTTATCTATGAAATATTTCAAATGACTTATAGACTTCCAAAACATAAGATTCTAGCTGGAGTTATTTCTTTCATGCATTTATATTATTTATCTATTGTTGTAGTTACAATTGTTGTCATGTTTGGCAATGACAAATGATAAGAAAATTAAATTACAAATTATCACTTAGCATTATATGTTAGAGGTATAAAGAGGCTAACGTTTTTCAAAAGCAATTGAAAGCCAACTTTTTCTGGTTATTAATCATTCATTGTGCATGCTTTTTACTGAAAGTTGCCTGTTGGCACAGCTAAAAAATCAGCCACTCCAGAAAGTTGCCTGTTAGTTGAGACGATGCCTCAAAGTACAAAATTGATTTTGCACATCATGCAGTGATGTCAGTTTTTAAACTGAATGTATTTTGTTCTTTCCTGAAAGGAAACGGTTTTTGACCATTTCAAAAGAAATAAATTAAATTCAGACTGGAATTAGTCTATGATAAAGTTTGTGCCGAATTCTATCATTTTCTTTCACTTTTACAGAATTCTCTTTATCTCTCACTGTTGCTATTTCTGATATACACTTAGACATCTATATAAGTTTACACTCTGCTAGTTATTTAGTTAGAAACTATCTGGAGAATGACCCTAAGCTTTGCTAGAACAAAACTATTGCATTATTAAGCTTAGCAATTAATTTAATTTTGGAATGGGTAGAATTTGTTCAAATAATGAAGCATTTCCCAAATTCAAAGCTGGAAAGAAAATTTTCTACCCATTTACTAGAAATAATTCATTCCTTTTAATTATTTTGTTAAGTAACCAAATCTTCATTTTTTTTTCTTCCTTAGTTCATTTGTTATATTACTCCCTTACCGTTGAAAGACTTTGATTAGAAATCTCTAAAAGAAGTATAAAGCTTTTTAATGAAACGTAAATATTTGGGTTGTATAGAAGGATATCAGGAAAAAGAAACCTTATCGTTTTAATTTAGTTCTTTATGATGACTAGGATAAATATTGCCCTTTTTTGGTAATAAGCTATGGGCGGTGTATCATTTAAGCGAGGACAGTTTGTATTTAAGGCTCCTTCGCTGGGCAGTCGAAGTGACATCATTAATTCCCGAAGAAGCTAGTTTCACGATTAAAAGTTGTTTTGCATTCGCAGTAAACTGACTGCGTATAATCTTGTTGTTTACATAGAACAGTAAACCTCTTAACTCCCTGTTCTTAATTTCGCACGCGATCGCAAAACCCGTAAACTAACTAGATTGATTCAACAAAACTGACTTCGATGTCCGGTTTTGTTGGCGTTTTTATTCGAAGTGAGCATCGCGTGCTGTCTTGTGTCTGCAAACGATTCATCAAATTTAATGCAGCGTGCGGCTATAAGGCAGATTTCTTCATGGTCAATAAGTACATTGAAGTGTCCCTGCTTCCATTGCTTACCAAGGGCATATGTTTTCTGCTAGGAATGCTTTTTGCATGCATTTCATGTTTTATCGATGACTTATATCAAGTTAGTCGTCTGTGAGGCATGAAGCAAGACGAATAATGTCCCTGGATTCACCAGTATTCGATAAAGCATTTGCAAATCACAGTTTTTCACTTTCGATGTAAAAGAACATATTTAATGACATAATTATTTTTTTGTTTTCCAAAAAGCTGATAAAAACATGTTTATGAGAACTTACTTGAATACATTAAGTAAGCCTCTTCTTTTCCTGACCTTAAAATCAATATACAGATTGCTTCGATAAAAATATTTTGAATCGACTACATATTCATTCATTGGTAAATGAATTATAAGGAGCCGTTCGTGTTACCAGGGGCCTTGAATTTGATTTCACGCCTTGTGACAGGGGGCGCTGAGAAGTCTTGGACTCAGGGAGTAATAGTGCAAACAATGTCATTGGGGGTTTTAATTACCGCAAGGTAGAAAAGGGGTTCTGAAATATTTCATTTGTTTTCAGAATACCTCTAAACCACTCCTTTCCCAATTATAGAAAGTTGGTGATCTCTAATTTCAAATAGTCGTGTCTGCAAAACAAGGCTGTGAAATGTCCCTGCTCTCAAATCATTGGCATCGTTTTTTGGGTAGCAGTGATTGCTTTGTTTTTAATAACCTAAGTATGATTCCGTCGCGCATTTTAATTGGTTTGGGGTCTTTATCCAAGAATTTTCGAAGAATCCTAGCGTTTCATGGCAGAATCTTACATGTAGGGTCAGCAGGTTTTTAACTCAAACATAGACAGCGAACAAACAGATTTTTGTCACCGAAGACCATGCTATTGTTTCTTCAGCCAGTAGAACGTGACCAGTCAATTTTTAATAACACCTGTTTTTGAAACGCCACGGACTGTTTCCAAAGATTTTTCTTTCGATTTTCAACAATTCTTATTGCGCTTGCAAACTTACATTTTAAGGCAACAGATTTTCCGCTAAAAACAAAGACAGAAACACCAAACTGAACCAATTTCTGGAGAGATGATCAAAATGCAAGGTGGACTAATGCTGTGCTTGAGAGATTCTTGACAGACTGATATTTTTAGTGTTATTATAACCATTTTCAAAATGGATGCATACCCGCTTAACCCATCAAACTGCCCTAGTCAAGCTGGGTTGTAATCATCCTCTGACGGTGACGATTGTCATTGGCAGCTATAGGGGGAGGGGGGAGGGGGCATGGTCCCAGGCCGGTGCTTATGGCCACCAAGAAAGGTCCCTTCACTTGAGAAAAATCGGAAAAGCACCACCTCGAGTCATAACGAATTCAACAGAAAAGAGCTTGAGGAATAATCTTGACAATCGAAAATTTTTCAAACAAGGTCCCTGCAGATGATTTCGTCCCCGGCTCCCGCAGTCTTAAAACCGCCCCTGACCATCACAGCACGAAGGCAACTGCTCATTTATCACTAAGGTGTCAGTGGATTTCGTTTGCTATAAAACAGAGATTTGACTGTGACAATTCTGCGTAATACGTAGAATACAAATGAGTTTTCTCCATAAATGGTCACGGTAAATCCGCGAAACTGCCATGCTGCTCATTATTCTAGCCACCTGTGCCTGCAATTCTAATCCTAAGGATAATTCGTTCGTCAATCGTTTCCCAGCTACTTCTCGTTAATCTTTTAGCCTTCGAGTTTCGTTTCTTGCTTTTAAGAGTCGTGTTTTGCCTTACGATTCGTGTTGTTTTGTAGCTAGTGCTCTGTCAGGTAAGCATCGATAATTGTGAAAAGTACTTTCTGCTCACGAACTATAAAAATCAGAGAACAAGGCGCGCAGCTGTTTTAGTTTTGTGGCTATTTTTGCTCGATGTAAATCTTCGATCAAGTAAATGAATTTTTGTGTTTTCTAGCAACAGAAGTTGCCAAATATGAAGCGAGCGACGAAGAGAAAGCTGGACACGGATTCAGTGCCGTTGGGCGAAAATGGACTCGAAGACTGCAAAAGGCCATGTAATGGAGTTGCAGGAGAAATCTTGTTGGAGTCTCTCACATCAACGCAAGTACTTGGGAGAAATCGCAAAATTTTTAAGCCAGGTACCGTGAAATTTTACAAGTCAAGCGGGGAGGTAGGGGTGAACTTTGATGACGATGTTGAGCAGACGTATGTGTTTAACTTGAGCGGTTCAAACGGTCTTGATGTTATCCCCGACACGACACCTCCCCCGTCGGCCGTGAAAGTTGGCAGTCGGGTTTGCGCACGGCTGAACAAGGAAGAGGATGCTTTCAACATCGTAAATGTCATGGAGATCAAGGATCGGCCGCTGCAGTACTTGGTGAAGGTTTTCGATAACGATGCAGAATCCAAAGGTATATCTAAGTGGGTCAGCCGCACGGACATTCGCTTGCTGCAGCCTCTGGTTCCGAAGGGCCACCACGACCACGGCAATGTCTCCTCCGCTAGGCCCAAGTCCCGCGAAGAAACTGACAGTGCGATGTCGGACACAGATTTCAGTGCTGATGACCACGAGCTGGAAGAGGTGTTTACTTCGCAGCGGCCATCATCGAGCCGCAGTTCCACTCCGCATAGCCGCGGCTCCGCTCGTTCAAGCCGAACGCCAACGCCGCATAGTTACCGCAAGGGGCAGGTTATTGTGACGCCAAATGGCTTTAGGAAGAAGTACAACGGAAAGCAGTGGAGAAAGCTGTGTATGGTCGAAGGGTGTGAGAAGGAATCGCAGAAAAAGGGCTACTGCTCCAGGCATCTCACTAGTCTACGCGAGTCGGGGTCGCGGAGTAAGCTCCAAGATAGCATGGATTCGAGCAAGGAGGAAGATCAGAAGAATTCAAGCAAAGAAGATGAGCGTGGATCGAGTGCATTTGATTTTGGCGAGCACGATGCTTCGGTGATCGAAGCTGCTTCTTCCCTGGTCAGTTTAAGTAGATGTGCCACGCCCTACTCCTGCCCCAGTACTCCAGGTCTCCCGTCACCAAGGCTAGGGCCCCCGGCCTCCCCGTTCCATGTCAGCCCGACTCACGCGATGCCCAAGGCCCCGTCAGCCTCAGTTTCTAGTAGCACACCCAAGGCCAACAAGCAGTCCGATTTGTCACCAAATGGACGGCGGCTGGCGCAAAACAGCCCGGACTCAGGGATTTCTGTCCTTGAAACACCGACCAGTATGACAGCTACGATGGCGCAGTCGAACGGGAAACGCCAGTCATTCTCCCCCATTCACCCGGTCGAAAATAGAAAAGGCACTGTTGTCTCTCCAGTAGTGTCCCAAACTAGCAAACCGGCGTTTTCACCGCCTCCGGTAAGTCCAAATTTGGTCCGCTTGACAAAAGGAAACTTTCCGGTCGGTTCAGCCACCAGTGTTTTTGTTAGGCCATCGAACTTGCCACGTGGTGCTGAGGCAGTTAATGAGGAGGAGCATGGTGACAGCAATTTCCCAACTGCCTCGAAGGAAAAAGATGATGTTGGTAATGCGGATGGGAAAAGTAAAGCAGGGTTGAGTGGAGCAGACCCGCCTAAAACTCCTACAAGACCTGCAAGTTTGGTGGCTTTGGGTGAGCAAGAAGTTGGAAAGCAAAATAAAAAGGTATTAATATGCTATTCAGTTGATGTGCTTGTATTTCTCATACCAAGGTAGTTGCGAAGAAAATCACCATACTTGATTTGCGTCGTCACGAAGACCCTTTATCATTGATATCGGGAACAGTAGTTGATTAACTAATTCAATATATCATATAAAGTGCAAAAAGAGAACTAATCTTTAAAGTATATATATATATATACATATATATATATATATATATATATATATATATATATATATATATATGTATATGACATGTTTACGTTGAAATACATGACTTAATAAACGATACGTGAGAAAGATATGGATAGAACGAAGCGAGGCGAATTTCCGGCCTACTCTAGGACCCAGGCCGCATTAGAGTCCAGACTCCAGTATTTGTCAGTTTACAACGAACGAAACATTTTGGACAAAAATTAGTGATCATCAAAGTGTTCTTTTGGTATGTTTGATTGTAGCAGTCCTTTTCACCCCACAACTTGCTAGAGAGCATCCGGAACTTCGAACATTTCTAGCCACGTGCTTTGTCGAATCAAGCACATGTATTAATTACTATCACGTGGAACCTCCTATTTTCACAGGGAAAAGATCACATTAGACGACCGATGAATGCATTCATGATATTTTCAAAGCGACATCGTCACCTAGTCCATCAGAAAAACCCCAACCAGGATAACAGAACGGTCAGCAAAATTCTTGGGGAATGGTGGTATGCATTGAAGCCGGATCAGAGAAAGGAATACCACAACTTGGCCAATCAGGTAACGGCGATTCTCTAAGCATGGGAGTAAATATGCACTCTTGCTAACTGTCCAGATCATCTTGTTATTTTTTCAAATTTATTCTAAGGTTTTAAGGGCTAAAATGCACTCAAACGCTCCAGCAGCAACAAAGTTATGTACTGGGGGCCAAAAGTCGTTTTTAAAAAGTAGCCTTTTGAAAAAAGTACTTTAATTATTTTTTCATTCTTTTCGATTAGGCCCATTATGTGAAAGGGTAATTCTTGTTTTGATGCTATTTCATTTTGATCCTAGAGAATCAATTCAATTATTCATTTACCAACAAAGGCCTATATTATTTTGATTGATTCAGTTGACTGCCTCGCTTCCAAAGAGCGAATCTTAAAAATCTAAGTGTTCTAGATTAGGGACACATTTTTGTTCTACAGTTTTTTTTCTGTACTGTTCTATTTTGAAACTATTGTATCATCAAATAGTATCATACTATTCTAGCATTGCTTTCTAATTTGAAACCCTGATGATCGGTGCTTGTGTAGGTCAAAGAGGCTCACTACAAGGCCCATCCAGACTGGAGATGGAGCAGCAAAGAGAAGAAGCGGCCAAGATCGACGTCTGATGTGAAGACACCGGTAAAAGAGCATGCCAACGGTAATTGAAATATTAAAGACATTTTACTTTGAATTTTACTAAACCAGCAGATCTATAGAACAGTATAATCAACGTAATTATAAACACTATTCAATCATGAAAGTTTGAAAGCAATATACTCCAAATTTTATGGCCGGACTAGCATACAATATATCTATTTAACATTGGTTTGAACTAATAAAACAAGAGTTGTGCAAAATAAAGGTCATGATGCTAACGAACCAAACTATTATCAATTCAATTATTTATTAGCTACACTGACTCTGGTTTTCTGATTGACTCATACATGCTTTTTTGCACCGGGAATCGCTATGTTTTTTGTGGATCTTATTGCTTTGAATGGGTCTGTGAACACGTTTCACACTGTGATCTCTTGCTGCAGCCAAATGTTTGACCATCCCGTTAAGTCGTCATTCACACCTTTACGCGTCGCATAATGCAAATGTTAAGTCTCTGTTTTGAAAAAGCAAGCATCTCCTATGCAAATTTTATCAACCTTTTGGTTTAAGAAACCTCTAATTTTCCGTCTTCGGTGTCTCTTTATCAGATACTGCTAGAATTGCAGATGATATCATGAGCAGAAAGGACCCGGTAAGTGGCTATAACCAAGCCTGTATATGTCTTTCGCCTGTCCATGACTTAATCAGATTACGCAGTTAGATTAAGTGAACCTTGTTTACTTATCACGGTCGCTCGCATTTCATCTCTGGGCCTCCTGTGGCTTACTCCACATTCGTTTAGTCTATTAGTGGATATTTTTAGCAAGCTTTATCGTAACAGCCACCGTAGACGTGAAATCTTTTATCGATCACAATTTTGGCAATTAGTAAAAAGATTGGATTCGGTGGTCTTCACTTGCAAGCCTGCACTTGTTCAAGATATTTTGCACATTGATGTTCTTCTATCCTCTGGTTACGTCCTTCGTTCCAATTTTTTTCTTTCTTTAAAATGACGATTTTACATTTTACAAATAAGATAAATAAAAATCATGATTTCATTATCAAAGGCTTTTCAAAATCTTACAAAGCTACAATTTACCTTAAAATACAAACCAGTTTAATATTCTTTTAAATCAAATTTGGAGGTAAGATTTTGCTCAAATTTTGATCAAGATATTACTGCCTTTATTTTCTTCTATATCTTTGTGTTCTACATCGATTCTTTAGTCTTTAACACGTTGGTTTTTCTACCTTAGTCTACAAGAAAGGATCCCAAAGGACAACAGGAATCTAACGAGGTCCAATTGGAATGCGAAGAGCACGTGACGGAAGATTCAGACACAGACAACGAGGGCTACAGCCGCAATTCATCAGCCGCCAGATCAACGGCGTCCATGATCTCTATTTCTGATTCTGTTACGTCACCTCCCTACTCCCCAGTGAGGATAGTCGGGAAGAGCGGGTACTTGGAACCAGCTCAGCACGGACACATCCAGAAACCAAAGACGATGACCAAAGAAGATGAAGTTCACTTTTGGTGAAGATTATCAGACGAATGGCAAATCACCCAGAGACTACCGCTGGGGTGCTGGCAAGGTAGATCTTTATGTAATTTACTTGTATTGATATGTTTGAATCAGCTGCAGGTGTATTAATTAAAATGTTATTTAAGGTCTGTCAGACGATCTAGACAGAACTGTTACGTATGTCTAAACAACTAGCCCCCAAAACCCTGCTGCACGGGCTTTACCCCTTCTGTTGAAATAGAATTGCCCCTTATAAAGCTGCGCCAAAACAAATTAAGAAGGTTAGTCTAAACAAAGAGGCTATAGGACATTAGTGTCAAAATGTCCTCTCTTAACATAAGCATTAAGTCTTTAGTACCTTGTCCTAAGTTTTCACCCTAGCCCTGTTCTTCTAAAGGTATCCCTGGTTCTAATGAATGGATTTGAACATGCTTCAGAACATTATAAAGCTGTAAGAAAAACATGCTGATGTGGGAGATATTTTGAGAAATTTCCAGAAATGTTAACCAAACCTGATGAAAGTTCGAATATTAAGGTTTAAAATGAAAATGTTTTGGGAAATGTGGAAATTCAAGCAAGTGATTGATCTAACATTTTCCGAAATGACATTGCACCAACTTTCAGTGAAATTTTTAGCATCAATTATTCTTCTGCATTAATCTACTGCATAAATCTACTGTAATCTCAAGCAGATTTGTAGACCAGCTGAAATCATAGAGTTAATCGTGGTAACAATGCCACTGCTTTATTCGTAGCCTTTTGACGCAAGCTCCGAAGGACACAGCCTCGTTGACAGACACTCCGATGTCAACAAACACAAATCCAACCATTCAATAACCGAATTGCTCAAAAAGACAGCCACCCGTGCAGTGAGAAACCCCCTGGCGGATTCAGTGTCACGAATAGCTATATGCTGGGCGTTGGCCAATCACAAGCGTTTATGGACATGGAGGCGAGGAGACGCAACTACAACGACCACCGCGAGTTCTTTGGGGAGGAGATGCTATCGCGCAGTAACTCCTTCGAGGGTGTGCCACGCAGTAGCTCCTATGAAGGTATGCCCCGCAGCAGCTCGTTTGATGGTGTCCCAAGAACCAGTTCGTTTGATGCTATGCCAGTGAGCGTGATGGAGTATCAGTACCACAACGCCCATTCATACCATGAGCCGATGCGGCCCCAGGACTACAACCGCCGCGCCGTCACCCCCAATCTATCAACTGGGCACGCGTACCCCAACCTGTTGGTTACAGCCAGCAGCCACGTGGAGAATAGGCAGCGTAGCAAGTTTATCTGCAGGTCTGCTGGGAGCACTCCATTGTCAAGCCCAGGCCCCTTCACCGACAAGGCCTACTGCTTCCCGACCGAGAAGATGAACTTCAGGAATGACCCGGAAGGCGGCTCGCGCTCCAGTTCCACGGAGTTCGCCAAGGACCAGAAAATTATGATGGAAGATGTAGAGTCATTTAACGGAGCGGGTTCAACGCCTGGGAGTCCGTCAAAGTCGTTTCTTAAAAAACAAATGGATGATGGTATGGAAAGGTGGGTGTTGCTTTTGTATTTTTCCGTTTCGTCATCATACCCATTATTAGTAGATACTGCCAGCATTATTATCGTTATTATTGGTACTTGCATGTAAGTCAGTTCATTTGCAACATAATCTCATATATTTATGGTATTATTTACGATGTTCTATAACCATGTTTTGTAATATACGATATATCACAATATTTATTATATATTTGTGACATATGATATGCAGTTGTTATATTACGATATTATATTCCGATATTATGTAATATACGATATATAACAATGTTTATTATTTATTTGCAATATATGATATGCTGTTGTCCGATGGTAGCATATAGTGTGAAGCTCAGAGAAACAATTTGTGAATATCTCCTTCTTTGTATTTACAGGCTTTTCATTTGGTATCATTTTGTAGGGTCCTTGCAGAGATTAAGTTTAAGGAGCATTTTGAAAAGTTGCCGAAGTTTCGCCCAGAAGACATCGCCCGCACAAACGGGACGGAAGAAAAGTTGCAGGAGAGACACAGGGAGGGTCCGGTTCATTTCAAAGGCAAAGAGACGCAGTATAGGGACCCGTACCTCAGCCCCAACCAGCCCGGTCTCATTCTCGGCTCTGTTAGCCAACCCGGTAATAATGTTTGCCCGGTATCTCCAGTCACTTCCAGTCGTAAAGTGTTGGATGAAAGACGGAACCTCGTGTTGCAGTTGTTCCAAAAGCATGGCTATTACCCAACCGAGGCTGTGACGCAAGACTTCCAGCTGGAGCACGAAGACATTTTCCCAACCAAGTTCAGCTTGCAAATGAAGATAAGAGAAGTGAGACAGAAGTTAAAACTTGGAAGGTTTGTGAAGCATTGCAGCGACATGTGTACCGATTTTGTATGTTAATCGTGCGATTCTTCGCTTGCCTTTGTTCTGAGCTCAAAACACTGTCCAACTGACACACCCAAAGTATTCCTGCGATTTATCTGACCTTTACCACAGAATAAGGAAAAGACAAATGGGACACGTTGTTAATTATTAATGTTAAGAAAGGTGACCCACACTACTGTCCCTACTGTGTTCACTTTATTCTGTGCCTTCATGATCTATTTACTAATCTAAGTATTCGTGTCTTCTCGATTACATGGCACCTGTAGAGGGGGCGCATTTATGGGCAAGAGGGCCTTTTCGTTGACTATGAAGGGGCAATAAATCTCAAATACTGAAAACCAATTCCAAATACTGAAAACCAGAGGGCATGTTTTCCAATGCACATGTAGAGGAGATAGCGGAGGAGGGTAAAGAGGTGGCCCCTACTTTTCTTTATTCTGTGCCTTCGTGATCTATCTACTAATCTAAGCATTCGTGTCTTCTCGATGACATGGCACCTTCGAAGTTTAGGAGGGCACAATTATGGGCAAAGGGGCCTTTTTATTGACTATGAAGGGGCAGTAAATCTCAAATACTGAAAACCAGAGGGCATGTTTTCCAATGCACATATAGAGGAAATAGCGGAGGAGGGGAAAGAGGTGGCCCCTATTTCTATAGCTAGTGAAGAAAACAACCACAATGAATAAAACCTTTGCTTTTACCATCAGGCCAACTGAAGTTGCTGTAAAGCGTTTGATTATGATAATCAACTCAATTTAAATAGTCCAAATAATCTTTCGTAGCCCTGTGAAGACTGCTTCGTCTATGAAAGACCATCCAAGTGGTTAAATGTGTCACGTGGTGTATCACCCTCATTGTTGCTGCTTCATAACAAGTCATTGATTGACATGAACAGTAGTCGATTATTGATAACCCGCTCATTGCAATGGTTTCTTCAATAGGTAACGTATTCTTACTCGGGTTAATAAATAAACTAACCTATTTTTCAATGGTTTCAACATTGGGTACCGGATTTTCAATAGTTTAATTAATAAGTGATCTTCTTACAATGGTTGCATTGTTGTTTTCAGGTTTGATTTATAATTTGCTTTATTTTTCATGAAGCTGACTTTGTTTTGATTCGTTTTAAATCGGATGTATTTTGCTCAATGTAAGTGCATGCAAACGGTATAATGAAATCGACTGCTTGCGAGAGCTTTGTCACCAAAGTCAACATTCGAGACGAGGTCAATTAGTTATGTTCCCATTCAAAATGAATACTGGCCAATCACCTTCGGGTGATTTGCTACTTTTTGTGTAGACATTTAGCACTTTATTGTGCACTTTGACATTTGCATGCACTTTGGCCTTTGCATGCACTTTGACCTTTGCATGCACTTTATACTAATTTGACTGTATTTAAGTCGAACCTGAAAATGTATGACATATATAAGTTACGGTTAATTTATTGGCAAGTAGTGTGCATATGTATTTTAGAATTTATCATTTAAATGACACTTATGTTCAACGCTGATTTTTACATTGTTGTAAATTCATTACCTAAGGTGGTCTTAGGGTCTTATAGGGGTAGGTAGGGGAATGTTTGGTGCACGTGTTCTGTGTTTGCAACGAGACTGGTAGGTCAGGGTACAAAGCAACAACTTTCTGCGATGACCTTGGAATGGTAGTTTTTAGCCTTTAGTCATACTTTGGTGTTTGACCTTTGATACTTGAACTTTTGCTCAAGTACACCTTCAGACCTTTGGGCGAACGGATTGTGGTATGGCTTTCATGAAAACCAGTCTGATTGCAAATTTAGAACGTAAAGGAGTCTCTATGATAAATAATTTGAAAACTTCAGAGTGACCGGCTCAATATTTCGAAAAGCGAGAAGCATAAAATCCAATTCTGACAACCTCAACCTGAAGTTTACGAAAGTACTATTGTCATGAGGGACTTCTTTTTATCTAGAAAGGCGTGTTTTTTAGGGCCTTTTTGGAGCATTTTACAAAGTAGCTTTGTTTGATGACGTCGTAATTTTATCCAGATAGTTCAGAATTTAAAGATTTTCTGTTTAGCTGATTTGATTGATGTCTTTTATTTGCATTGACATAGTCGTTTGTACAACGTGCTGTGATTCGCTTGATTGTGTAAAGATGACTGTAAGCACGTGACTAATGATGTCTCGTGACGGTAGAACGTCTTTTAGACCATGGCGTTGCTAAAAAGCAGAAAAGGCCTGCGACCGACTAGCATTAAACTTGCAATGGTCCAAGCCACGAATCACGAAGATCTTTTGGCTTGAGTACTCACTAAGTAATGAATCATAATCTAAAATATAATGCTGCTGTTAGAAGCCTTTAGTAAATCAAAACAATATCCCCACGCATCATAGGGATTTTGTTATTTGACAGCACCTGATAGGCGTAACAGCCGATGAGCACTCTTCGGGCTGTATGCACCTCTGCGGAGGAGATTTCTTAGCCACAGCCAAAGCTTGTAGCTTTGAAGGAGCTTGGTTATCCCCCAGCGTACTCCATTATACCAGTGCCCTTCATGCTTCAGGGACGATCCCAATAAAACTCTCGGATACTGGCTTCAGTTCTTACCTAATCGAAAACGAGTCCAAGCAAGCTCTTCAAAGAGCCTCGTTTTATTAAGCCTCGTCTTGAAACCTTCGTTTGTCATTCCACAAGGGTTTAAGGTGGAACTTTTCGTAGATGATGTAAAAAGTTTTTAATTAAAAACTCGTGTTTTTAGAGGCAAACGAAGGCTGCTTCTCAGCTGCCTGGGGTCAAACACGGTTTTTGATTCCTCCTAAGGGTTCCGGTTGGTTTTAAACGCCCCGGGACATGATTTTATTTATGATTTGAGGCTCAAAGAAAATAACTCACCTGGACTATTTCTCTTCCTCTTATACAATGATTTAGAAACTTTAACTTCGTTGTAGAACTCGGTAGAAAAGGTCCAACTCACTAAACTCCGTATTTATATCTTTCTGAAGCGTATATTGCAATGACGGCTTGCATTTAGCTGCATTTTTCGTTTGTCTGGGCCCCACTTTGCCTCGTTACTCTTCATAAAGTCCACTCAGATACCTTCAATGTCCTGCTTTTGGCACCAGTTAAGTCTTCGTTGTAAACTTAACGTTGAAAACAAGTATAGGAATATATGTACCTATCTACATAAAAGTTGAAATCGAGTGTAGATTGCAATAATTCTGATTAATTTAGAAGTTTGTAATGATTCACCAATAAACAATGACACAGGACGCTTCGCAGAAATACCTTGCCCCTTTATGTTAGCTACGCTTGTCGCACCGATTTTCTAGCACAAACACCTCACATCAGTTAAAATTTCACCTTTAGAGCCTGTTTACTCGTTTTGTCGTTTGGGGCGATATTCTGTAGATTTAATTGCTGAAGTGTTTCGTAAACACAAGTCCTCTCATTTGCAAATTATGTAGACACTGTTATGTTTTGATATTTCCAGTTACACTAAACATGTTAAGTAAATCTTTTTTTGGTTTGTTCTTCTCGGAAAGATGGCTGATGCTTTCAAAGAGTATTTTATATTTAAGAAGCCAAGATGAGACATCAAGTAAGGTAGCTACGTTTGTAGTTGTTTCCCTTTAAAACCCCAAATAATTTTAGTTCCTCCAGTCCATTTTGACATTACCCGTCCTATTTGACTATCAAATGCGCGATATTTTTTCTTTGTTAAATCAACTCTTGGCTTTAGTCGAGTTTTCCAGTATAACATGCGCCTGTTCCCTTTCTATCACCCTTTCGTTTTCAACTTAGGCTATGAAACATGCTTGCACTGGAATTGTCCAGTATATAGAATATGATATGGTTAGTGTAGATATAATACATCAGCCAGGTTTCCTTTGGTAACATTTCACCTTCATGTAGACACAAAAAAACAGGGAAGCTGCGTATCTGTTATTTGTAAGACAGGGATGCTCGTTTTATTATGTTGGATGACAAGTAAACTTGACGTCGCTTTCTTTCTCATTACTCTGCCTTATGTTTTTACGCCTTGAAACAACGAGAACCCTTAGCACATAGAAGCCCAGTGGTACACCCAAGGGGGAATGGCCTTAAATGGCCCCCTCCCCTATTTTTGTGAAAGATGGCCCTCAAGATCTTCCCAAAACCACATCCTTTGTGTGTTCTTCACGATCTTCCCAAAACCACATCCTTTGTGTGTTCTTCACGATCTTCCCAAAACCACATTCTTTGTGTGTTCTTCACGATCTTTCCCAAAACCATATTTTTACACTTGATTGTGGTGAAAATGGAAGTAAGGTAAAAGTTATGAGGCTGGAAAATTTTCTTCGTATATGCTTATTCTTTAAGCATATAAGCTTAAGTATGTTAATCAGAAAGAGTGTACCTTAATGGGTGCTAGGCAGACTCAGTAAAAGTTTGGAATCATTACACCTGCAACAGAGTTTCGTCTCTCATAAAATAAATCAAAAGGGTATTGCCCCTCTGTTCTGAGATATTAGAGGGGGTGGTCGAAAAAATTGCCAGCCACATTTCCGGGGTGCGTACGCCCTCATTTTTGTGCTTTTCACTTATTTGATGCACCAACAACTGTTAAACACTCCCTCCCCTCCCCAGAATAATTCTGGTAACACAGCATCCAGCCAATCTAGGGAAGGTCAGAAGAAGGTGGACGAACGCGAGTAAAAGAATTGCCGTTAAATGTTCCAACAATAGTATCACTTTACTGTAAACAAAGCCACGGCTACAAACATCGTCCACCGGCACCGGATATCCAAATTACGAACACTTTCACTCTTGTTCCCTGTGGCGTTCTGTTTTCGTTGTTGCCAACAATATGGCTGCCTCTGTGGACGAGATTCGTAATGAATGATGTAGCTTACAGATGAGTTCTCAATGCTAATTTAACCAGCTTCTTGCTAAAAGCTCAAAGAAACATGTCACTTGTCTTTGGTATTGGCTCTGGGCTTTTTTCTTTGGCAGTTTTATGGGTTATCGGCATTTTCGCTGTCTTCTTGCTGTCAAGAACTGGGGGACCTTTGGGGTGAGGAATGATTTCTTCCGTTAATGCAAAGGTTTCATGCATCTGACCATTTTTGTGGTAAACGTAGTTATCAATCAGGGAAAGTATTTTGCATTTTGATGGCATTTACCCATAACACAATTAGAGGCATTAAAACATAGGTCAGTTCTTATTTTCTTTACGTTTTTAGTAAAAAAAAATTTGTCTTCTTCAGGAATGCTGTAGTTCCAGTTGTCCTGATTCTTATAATAACGACAGTTGTCATGATTATTTACCCAAGAAAGACCCTTGACGAGGAAGTACAGACAAGGAAACAAACACAGGTTTTTTCTACAATTATTGGCAACTTTTCAAATTATCACTATTTTCAGCAAAAAATCTATCCTATCGAAAGGCCTTTTAGAATCATATGACTTCCCATTAGATTTTAGAATATTCTAAAGGGTTCTTTGATTTACTTAAAAAGGGTCAAGCATTTTTAAGCAATGCCTCAACAATGTTTAGGAGTTGAAAAAAGAGTTGTTGGTTAGAATTTCTATCTATAAAGGAGCTTTTTAAATAGCCACACATTTTAAAAATGAGCTTAAAATGTTTTTGAAAGCAATGATGTTAAAACAAGCTGAAGAAGGTACAAACAGCGGGCTGTCTGATGGAATTTGTTTGTTTTAATGACAGGCAACCAGTGAGGAGAAAATATCCTTTAATTGTGTAAATTAAGGTCACAGGTTGCTGTCTTTTTGTAAGTGTTTCCTGCTTTAAATCAATGGACATAAGTTGCCTGATTTAAAAATATACTGTGATTCAACTCAAGCATGTGCATGTTTATTGTTTAGTCAAAGTGAGCACATAGGAGCCTTGTATCACACCACACGCAGCAATACTTGAAGTGATCACATGAACATCTGATGTTCCCAACCTTGATTGGCTAGCTAAGAGCTTCTATCTTTAGGTGGCCATGTCCCCTGAGCTGAGCTTTGCTTTAACTCTGTTGATTTACTTTAAGTTTAGAGCTGTATGTACATGTTTAATATAGAACAGGATTGTTCTAAGGATCACTCAAAGTTTTAGAGTTAATTCAATCATTTAACAGCTGTATTTTATGTTCACAATTTTGATGTACATTTCTTTGGCAATTTTTTCTAATTTGTTTTCTCAGAATGTAGATAACATCTGGATTCCTAGAATTCTGCTCTTCACTTTCATTTGCCTGTTCACTCTGATTGGCTTTGTTCTCCTTGTTCAACACTGGCTTGAGCCCGTTTATTCCCCTGCTGTGACCGCAAAAAGAATCTACTCATTCTGATCCTGTGTAAGTATTTTCCAGCCTTTTGAGATACTAATCATATACACATACCTAATAGTTATGGATCTAAATATATTTTTTTCTCTGCAAAACTCTGAGATCACAAAAGATCAGCCCTGTAGAATCAGAATTTTTGCATTCTTAAAGTGGTTTTTGTTTGACAATAGTAAAATATTGGAAAATTATGTCAAAGGCTGACAAGTGAAGTTGATAATTTAAAACCATTGTTAGAAGATAGCAAATCATGTATTCTTCCTTGCAGTCTCTCAGAAAAAGTACTTCAAGCATTCAAAACTTTAACTCTGCTTTTCTATTTGATTTAAAGTCTGCTTTTCTATTTATTTGTTTGTCTTTCAAGTATTAGAGCTTTTTACATAAAGAATATTTTAGCTGTAAAACTGTTTTTCCCAAAGTTGTACAGTATTGCACAGAGGTTTTCAGTGTTTATCTGTTTTGGTCAAAAAAATTACAAAGAACACACATTATTGTTATGTTGAAAATGGGCTTAAAACCTTCAGTTTCAGGATTTGATGAAAAATTTTAAAATTTTTATGTATTCTGATCCTCAGTAGCTTTTTGCAATTGTGACTTAAACAGGTTAGTCTTTTGGCGTAAGGTTTAACTGAAAATTAGTTACTGCCTTTGTTGAAAGCTAAAAACATTTAGGTTGTAATATATGCTTGCAGTCAGAGATATTGGTAGAAGGTTCACAATTTTGCTATCTCCTGTATCACTAGACAGTCTTGTAGCATATCTCTATATCCTCATTGTGATCGACTGAATCTTCATGATCTACTGAATATTTCTTTTTGTGCTCCTGGTGTCTTAGCTGTGCTATGCAGAGATGAGTAGTCAACTTGCTGCAGTTTACAATGCCAAGTTTTGGATTCTGTTTGGGTTGAACAAAGCTGTAATTGGTGTTCGTTGAGAGTGTTGTCCCAGTAAAAACTGATGTCCCAGTCAAGCAATTGATGACCATGTTGCAAACTCCTATGCAGTAAAGATAATGGAACACCCGAACTCTGTCTTAATACTTCACAAAGACAAGCTGTAGAATATCCAAAAGCATGTCCCATGGCTTTCAAAAGTTGTAATGGAATTCTAAATTGTTTGCCATGAAGAGACATTTCAAGGCTGTGACTATACCTTTACAGTCCTTGTAGAAGAAGTACTATGTCACTTTTCCTTACCTTTCTTTATGTCTATTTTCTATGTACTTCTATTATAGCCTAATTTCCCAATCAATTCATTGAAGCCCAAGAAGCAGGGTAACTTTGAATTTATATCTTTTAAAATGTTCAAAATCATGTTTGTTAGCTTCTTCAAAGATTTAGTGAAATGTTGAAAATACGTTGAAGAGTTATAAAGTCTTTTAAAATAAGTAAGTCGCTAAATACTTTTTCAAGCAGTTTATTCATTCTGTTTTCTTCTCATGAAATATTTAAGCGTTAGCAAAGATGCTGGATTACTGCTGATACATAGCTCAGCATAGAAAATAATCAAATCGATTTTACTCATACCTTTTACATATCTAATCTTTGCTAACAATTTTTTACAATCATGATACTTAATCTACAAAAGCTGATTCTGTTAGTTTGTTATAAAACGATTTCATTCAAATATGGATAGCATCTTTCTCCACTTCATTAGCCCAAACAAAATTGATTTTGCAAAGTTGTGTTACAAAAGTTCTAAATCATATGTATTTTGCTTATCTTTTTACTTAAAATAGGATGCCAATCAATCACCGACCCTATTTAATCTTTATTTATCGAGAGGGAAAATTCCTGCAATACTATTATCAGGAATTTTTCAACGAAAAAATGGAAACAGGGCTTTTTCAAACTTTCCCCTCTTCCTGTTTCTTGATACACAACAATATCAGCAAAACTCAGTGTGTATGTTTGATAGTCATCAAAATAAAATCTGAAACATCATAAAAGTAATGTTTTAATGTTAGGGGTGCATCTAATGTTGGAATCTGCAGGATCTCTAATATCTACTTTAATAATTCGTTCTGCAGCTTGCTTTTAAAATTAGTACTAAAACATACTCAAGCAAATATATTGCTCTTCTATGTAGCTACAATAAGTAACTTCTCAATTTATCAGTCCGTTAACCAGCATAAAAGCAGAAATAGTTGTGACTTTTCTTTGAGGAATGTGTGGAAATATTGTTATGGTCGCCCAAGGTTATATGGGGTATGACGTAACAGGGCTGGTTTGACGTTACATGATAAACCAATTCTCATTCTGGAGTGACTATACCTTCTCAAAACAAGTCTTTGAATGAGCCATAAAACCTGTTGATAATTCTTTTCTTCGCTTCAGTATACCTAAGAAGAATAATTAGAACTACAGTGAAAGTTCTGACTGATAGAAAAGCAAGCATTTTAAAACTAAGTAGTTTAAGAATTGTTTCATTTTGTATTGTCGAAAGATGATAGAAGTACGTCGCACATATTTTTCCTCAAGTTGATGTTTTCGTGCTAGCATCACAAACTAGACTTTCAAAAACATGAATTCTCAGTTACTTTTTGTTAAGTTGAGTTTCAGAGGATTTATGCAGGATCTGTTGACAGCTGCAGGCAAAGATTAGCCATGATTTTCGTTGTGCGTAGGCCAAGTGGCACTTAAGTCGCTGATCTAAAAGGCTGAGACAAAAACAGCTGCTTAATACTCAAGTCTAAGGCCAGGGAAGGATTTCACAGGGACTTAAACTGTGCGGCTTAGTTCAATTTTTAAACCAACGCTTGAGCATTCTGTTTCACGTGTGTATTTGTGTAAACCAAAATTGAGCTGACTCAGGAATTTTACCAAGGGAGAGGCACCAAGCTTTGGTCAGTACTATGGTTAAAGCAATCGTACCCTAGCCTCAGATGAAACGGTAGTTTTCCAAGATTCCCCTATAGTTCTCGCTGTATCACCAATGCAGATGGCACTGACAGATACCAACTTAATTCATCGCTCAATGCACTGTCTTTTTCCCTTTTCTTGCAGTAACATCAAGCTGTAAGAATGCGCCTTTTTGTCTCAGTAACAATTCCACTGACGCAGGCAATCACGCCAGCTTCTTTAAACTTGATCAAACGTCTATTTCCATGTTCTACTAATGTGTTTTGGTAGTTTAAACTTTGAGTTTTGCTACTGTGAACTTTGAGTTTTGCTACTGTAAACTTTGAGTTTTGCTACTGTGAACTTTGAGTTTTGCTACTCTGGACTTTTAACTTCTGATCTTCTAGGCTTTTTATACCCTGGAGTTTTAAGATATGATAGATGTCTTGAGACTTCGGACAATCATTTAAGTCAGATGCCGTTATCGTACCTCCAGGGCATCTTGCCTGCATTCTGAGGACTGCAATAACTAATAGCTGTTTCTTACTTTGGGTTGCTTCAGTAATTCGCTCTCTTCTTCCTCGTCTTCTGGGCGGACGCTTGAGTACCTGAAGAGGTCAGTCATCATTTTCAACTTCACTAGGGGCATTACATGCGTCAGGACAATGTTGCTGTTTCAGTCAAAGCACTTACATTTCAAGGTATTACTTGATAGGAATTGAAAGAAACTACTCTACACCAGGGGCTCTTTGGAGGGGTGCGCAGGAACCAGCTCTTCTGATTCTGCTGTTACTTTGTAATACGCTGACACAATAAATAGCCAGTTGCGGATCGAAAATACTAGCGCATGATTGGTTATAATTGACCAATCAGCTTTTGGATATTTTCCGACGTTTGCATACTCTGAGGAGTGTCGGACGAAGAATTACTTTAAGTATGCAAAAACTGGTTCCGCTATTTCTAGCTATTTTGGAGCTTTGAGGGAAGCACTCCTATCGATCCTAACCACAAACATTCCAAATGACGTACCTCTTGTAGAAGACAAAAACGGCCCAAACTGTCCCAGCCAAAGCAGCACCAAATGCACAGACAACAACTACCAGGTATGCTGTGACGTACACTGTAATATGATAAACGAGGCTAGCATAAGATTGGCTGTCATTACGAGGCTTGTGCTTAAAATGACTTAATTTTTGACATTTAATTGAAATCTTATTGGCTATAAGACATTCCATGAACTTCAAGGACAATAATCATTAAGAAATTGATAGCTATTAGTATCTTACTATCCGACACGTCGTTCTTTAGTGTGAAATTATTGACCCTGTGCAAAACAAATAATGCCCAAACAATAGTCAGAAGAAAGCTCCACTATCGTGTGTTGTTGTTGTTGCTTCAGGCATTAGGATTAAGTATATGAATACCTCAGTCACAAATAGCTAACTATCATACAAACAGAACTGCGTGTGGTTGTGGTGTATGTAACCTGAAGGTTCTAAGTTGCTACTCCAATTCATTCTCTTCATCGAACAAAAGTTGTCTTGTGATCATAGTTAAAGTGAATCCTAGAGTAGCAGCCACGCTAAACCGTATGTTATACCACATACGTAAATGTTAAGGCATATAAGGGTGTCAAGGGTAGATGGCGGCTGTTTGGTCTCATATTACGTTTATCCGACGATACACCGGCTGTGAAGACAATGAGATTTTTTTTTGAGGAATCGTAGATGGAATTCAGAGACAGACCTAGAGAAACTCTCGTGACAACCTTAAATAAATATATCACAAGAGCAATGGCAACGGAAAGATATTTTCCACTACCGAACATGAAGAACAATGGAGATTTTGAAAAGATACGATCCACAGCAAAGGACCGCAAAGAATGGAGAGGACTATCAGAAGCAGTGTGCAGAGCTGCAGAGGCAGAAACAACATGAGATTATATAAGGGTATGTGTCCCCGCACTGTACCTCTTCTGTTCATCTCATTCCTAATCATTAATGCCAGCTTTGTGCCAGTTTCTATAGTGTTGTTCTTCACCATGCACTTGTCTTTATCCAGACACGTGACACCAAAGCAGCTGTTGTTCTTCATGTAAGCAATGTTGCAGTGTTTCATGCTGCAGCACATGGCCATGCAGTCGTTCATCGAAGGCACGTTGCCAAGGAATGTGTAGTTCTTCGGGTTGATGTTCCCCAGTCCCCTGTCGCGAATGACGTCACTGTGTTCGACCTCGCTCTGCTTGCATGTTGGGTGTTGGTTACGTGCCGAATTTTGTTGTGACGTCACTTTCGCTGTTGAGTTGTTTTTGTTTTCTACAACGAAAGTTTGTTGTCTGAGTTATTGCCTCGTGTCATTAAGAACAAAGGACCTCTATGGTATGTTAATCTTGCTGATCAAAACTATACCTATACCTAACTATATATATAACGATAAAAACTATAACTATATTTGACAGTTTTTGTAGTGTATTATACTTCTCTATTTTTCTCGGCGAAAGTTTACCGAGATTTTGCTCCTAATTGAAGTGACCTAAGTCTTGTCCTTCCTTAGAGTGACATCTTCCTAGCAACAAATCCTTTCTGGCAATCTATATTCACATTCTTCATCCCAATGAATCCGACTTCATTTTTAATATTTATACCATACAAATCAAGCTCGCTTGCTCAATAACCGTTCTTATCATTATTCGTGGGATACTTTCCCGACGAAAAATTGCCGTAAAAAGGTCAGAGGTACTTAACGATTATAATGCAAAATAAAAGCAGTATCCTGTCAGAAAGTCGTCAACATAAATGCTACCCTTTGATAAAATAGCTTTGCTATGCCACAAATATTGGATCCTAAAACAATCAAGTATCTCTTCTGACGTATTCTGGAAGCTAGCCGTCCAGAAGAATAACATTTGCGTAAAAAGTGATGAGGCCTTTCCTGCCACCATGATGTTTGTTTACCTAGGCCCGAAGGCTGCTGTGAGAAATGTAAAAACCTCCTTCGATCAAATGCAAGTGAATACTATTTTGTCAGTCGCAAGCAGATTTTATGCAAGCTCTCGGTGCAGCCAACGTCGAAATATCATTTCGTGTGAAGAAAAGAAATAATAAATGCACTGCATCTCTTTTCTGGTGTCCCAATGACCATGCAAAACAGCTCTTTTTAGTACTTTAAATTTGGAACTACAATGCGTCTCTCTGCTGTTTCAAAAGGAACTCAATCCAATTATTTCCAGCTCATATCTACGTATAAAGTGCAACATGAACTATTGTCTGCTCCATGACCTGCCTCTTAAGGATTATCTCTTTGGGTGTTAATTGCTTAACAAAGAGCCTTCTTCAAATTATTTGAAAATAAAACTGCCACTTTTACATTGACTTATCAATACCCTTTGAAATTTCTTAGCACATAGCAAGTCTGATAAAAACCCAAGGTTTCAAAAGGCAATTAAATTACATTACTTTAGCTAGCTCAAAGGTCATGTGTATTATGCCAAGCGTAGTAATTAATGCTATCCACTTCTTAAGAATCATCTGCGAATCCACTCAGAAATAGATTGCTAAAGTACAAATTTGAGATTTCGGTGCTCTATTTCTTCGTATTTGCACCGTATTGCTGAGAATTTGGTAGTTATGAAATTCACTGATCTTCTCAGCGGCAGATGTATGATATGCGACAAGATTAAAGATCATCATCGGAAGTGTCCAAAATAGAAAAAAAGGTCATTCTTGACCAACTTTCAAAATTCTCCCAAAAGAAATGGATGCAACTTATTATCTATACGAAATGTGGTGAATTATAGAGTGTGTAATTCACTTCTTTTGTAGGAAATCCGAAATGCATGTCATCTCTTTTAGGTTGATGTTCTGCTCCTTTTTGCTACTATCCAAGATAACGAAGAATATAAACTTTGGCTATCGGCTTGAAGAATATAAACCTTTGTGCAATATTCCATAGCCTTTTTACAGACAATGAATAACAAGGCTATGAAATAAGGGTGATTAATTTGGTCCTGCACCTTGAAAACAACAAACTAGCAACTGATAAGTGGTGCCTAAGCTTGCTGGAACTTGAGCTATAAGCCTGTATTATTGTATTAACTAATAACTGTAGTTATTATATCGTGTATCTATTCATGAACTACATCTGCTCATTAGGAGCAACACGTGTTTTTTCTGTAAGCCTATTCCTTTATTCCATAATTAGGTACTATTTGTTGATATATCACACGTCCAACGAAGATCCAAAAGTCTCATCAGACTTACCGGTTGTCAAACAGTTGCCACACAGGGTCGCGATAAGGAACAATTTCACCAACTGATGGAACATACTTTTTCCAGGCATCAAACACTCCAACATCTTATCGATGATTTTTCGCCAAAACGCTCCGCTATTCCAGACTGAAAAACAGATTCGTTTTCATTTAGTCACGGTAGAGTAGGCATCAGTGGGTCTGAATACGCGTTACCCGCAACGTGACATTTTAACCGCGCGGTGTACGTTTGATTGTAAGGAGGTGTTACGGGAGACCGTAACGTTTCAGGTGCACGCCTCTACCGTCAGCCGCGTCAATGCAAATATTGAAAGCTTTATCCGAAGTTCCTTTCAAGAGCTTCCTTGACCATATATGCGACGTGAAATCAAGCGATCACGTGATTCAATATCGAATTTAGCTTCCATTGCCCATTCTGTCCACGCCAAGCTGCTTCACCCGGCTGTAATCCAAAAAACTCATTTAGAATGACCCCAAATTACTTCGCTAATTTGTTTTTCTCAGTGCTTGTATTTTTCAATACTTGTTTTATTCGTATCTTTTCATTATTTCTTGTATGAGTTTCAATATTACTTCTATCTATTCTTTATGTGTTTCAGTATTGCAATCTGCCATATTGAATACGACCGAGGTACAATTGCAACTGGCTAATTCAAGAACTCAAAGCTCTATCAGATTTCCAGTTTAGCGTTTAAAATATAGCCTTTGCATTATGATGAATAATTCTCTTCACAAAGATAATTTGCTTTGTGGTAATATTCGCTGCAGCGTAGTAAAATATATAAAAAGATGTCTATGCTATATGAATCAATATTGATGGATAAGACTATTAGAAGCAAGAACCATATGTTTGAATTGATGACGCATTCTCTTTGAATAGAAGCTACAAAACAAGGACTTGCGCATTCTTACAGATTGTTTATGCTGCGAGTTGACTGAAAACAGCCCTGTGATTGCGGTTGGAGTCAAATGACAAATGCACGTGACAAATTTGCTTTTGTTGAAGATGCTGCGTCTTCCATAGTGATCCAGAAGAAGCAAATGAACGGAAATCTCAGCGCGTTAGTTGCTTATCAAAATCGATTGCTTTTAATGGTAAATGCAAACAGGAAGAGAAGAAGTAGACAAGCATGACTTCAGAAAATGTTAAGCACTTTTACAAAGGGTGAAATGAAATAGAAGGCAAGCTGATAATACGTTTGCAGATAGGGCGATATATACATATGTAGATTGCAGAAGGAGAAGGGATGGAGTTCTTTTGTATCTCTACAGGCCTATTTCGTGAAAGTCACTCAACAAGCATTATACTTATGCTTTTTAAGTTGAACCTTCAGTAAAATTAAACTTTTTAACATTAAATTTGCAGTAATGCTTATTACTTCTATCGGTAAATGCAGGGGGTGCTCTCTCTGCTGTGACGAAGCAAATGTATTGGGCGGAGCTCCGAAATTCTAGTAGGAACGCCCTTTTCATTGATTTGAAACACCCTTTTGGCTTTTTGCTATATTTACAGCAACTGAGGCTTTTCATTTGCTTGTGACAGTTTCTAAAGCTTCGGGGAAAATGAAAGTACCTCATAAAGATTCGACGCCCCCCCCCCCATAATTTTTTTCGAATTTAGGCCAATTAGAAAATCGATTCTGACGAGAACTAGGGGGGGCGTATCCATGGCGTCTCTACTGCATAAATTGCAATGTTGTCAATTATAGTTCTTGTTGTTAATAATCTACCAAATTATATGTATTTGGAGTTTTAAAATGAAAATGCTCAACTGATAGCTGATAGCTGATGAATTTAGAGTACTGCAATCTTCTAATTTCGACATGACCTGAAATTCTGGTAAAATCGTCAACAATGGTCTAAAAACCTGAGGCATTAGTGAACCAGAGGAGATATGAGTGTTGAGCAAGTCACGCCAATAACTTGTCATGGAAATGGTCGGTTGCAGAAAGAAGTTGGTTGTCCCCACTCAGAGATAGCAGTTCAGCCACATTGAAGAAAATAAGACTTGTGAAGAGCCATTCGCGATTCGTTTGATTGCCAAAAGTGGCTGATGCCTCAGTGTTTTACGGCTACCAGCGTACTTAAGGGATACTTTATCCAACAAAAGACCAGGAGGCTTTTTTCGTAGAAATATTTCAGTCATGGTAGGAGGATTGAAGCACAGAATAGAGATTGAAGAAGGATCTTGATTCATTAAAATGAGGCAATTGCCTCCACAGGCTCCCTATTGCTACGCAGCCCACACTGCTTCTCCTTCAAATGTTGTGTTAGTCATAGCAAAGGGCGCTTCTTATACCCAAACAAAATGGGACAAAAGTCACAAAAATCTTCAATCACCATTATAGTCGAACGTTTATTGTATTCATAAAGCTTAATTCCAGCTAAAACTCCTGCCAGAGTTACATTGAACATCAAAGCAGCCAGGCTGTTATTTATCCTTAGTTATTCCACCCATGGGCGTTTAAAATTCAGCCCCTTTTACCCTAAAATCACACTGAATCCATATCATAAGCGGCTCTTCATTCTGGGGAAAACACAATGGCCGATGATAGAAGATGATTCGGCCATTTAAGTTGTCCTCTCCATCCTTCTCTTCTCTTAAGATGTAGTCTCCCCGACCGTTATAAACTTTGAAGAATTAAAGATGCATTATAAGTACGGTGAAGATTTCACTATAGCATTACTTTCAGGCATAATCCGTTATGACGGTTTCATAATGTCTTTGAAAATGTCGATGCTAAATGTCCCTCACGAGATGACGAGCCCTTTCTCGTAGATCTTGCCTCTAAAGTCAAGCACGTCAAAACATCTCTAAGCCCCAAAGTGAACTCAGGCTCTCTAATCCATCCTGCTCTCGTTCAATTAATTAAATGGGTTAAGGCTGCAAATGTGTTTTCAGACATTCAGTATGAATAATACACCCAGGTATAATATTTGAAGAGTTCAACAATGACATGTTGTGCAATGCATTTAAATTTTACAAGTAATATCAGATGTGCTTTTAGATGTGCATAGCATGTGTTGAGTGTTGAGTGATTGCGAAAGAATGATTTCTCTTTTCCTGCACGTGTAGTTTTGCTTGTTGATGAGATTGCTTTAATCAAGGTTTTTGCACGAGCAGATAATAAAATGTAAAACAATCGAATTTGGAAAGAGAAATGGCTAAAAGTAAGGGTATAAAAAATTGACACAGAAATACTGTGAGAACTAAAATATTGAGTCTGTGTAATCAAAACGTGAGCATTGTTTAATGGTGAAGATAGAGAAACCTGTTTGAATGTAGGAAATGTTACTGGTGTCCTAGAGATTGGGCAAGCACTACAGATGCCTTGGACACATTATGGCGATTGCTTAGCAATTTTCGTTTCCATGTGGCCTCGTTGCCACCATGGTAATGTTATGTTAGCGATTGCTATCCTTCACTTTCACAATGAATCTCAAATTGGCACGAAAGTGGCGTCATCTGCTAGCTACTCATAAACCAGATTTTAATCGCTTTTAATATGTTTTTAATTTTGATTTGAAAACATTCCAGAGTCTTGTGTTGATATCATTATGATATCACAGTCATCATAACATCAATTATTGTGTCTTTTTAACAATTTGAGTTTGGCTAATGGCAAAAGCGAAGCAAGGGGCGATTCACTATTGCAGATAGCGTACGATATTTTTCCTAAAACAATAGGATTTCTGCGGATTTTCAGATAAAACAAAAGGATTTCCACAAAAGGTGTAGGAGATTTTCTTATAGTGATTTGCCCCTCGAAGCTAAGTATGTTGTATGGCGGCCTATTTGGGCAAGGCAATTAATACCCAAATCTCGTAATTAATAAAATGCTCCTTTTGTTGCTGTTTACAATCTGATTGTAGGCATAGTAAATTTGAAACCACATAAAGGCTGGTTTAATTTAATTCTCTGTTTGAATTTGCTAAGCCATTCACGACCAAATTGCAATGGTGAATTAGCAGGCTATTGTTCAAAGTAAACAATTTGGAATTCAACTTTGAAATCTGGTGTGAGAAAGACAAACAAGAGGAAGGGCTAAGCAATTAGTAATCCTGTTATGAGTTGCTGCAAACAATGGCGTCTTTGGTGCAAGATTTATGATGGTGCTGTAATTAAATGTACACGCAATGAGGCAAGAAACATGTAGGCACTCGATGGGCCTAGTATCAAAATCAACTTTCAAGACACTGGCCTATGAAAAAATGAAAGTACTATGCTAAGTTGCTACTCCAAGTTTGACTCTGGATGCAATCACCACACATCTCAAATCTATTTGCCGCCAATTCAAAAATGTCTTATGTCTTGTTGACAGAACTTTACACGTTTGTAGTACACGATTTTTATAAGGGTAAAGTCTATAAGAATATTGAGGCTCAAATTTACTAAGATGTAAGAATAGTTTAAGAATAATGCCAGGCTCAACCTTTACCAAGACTAAAATTCCTCAGTAATCTGAGTTTTCGCCATAGGCAAAATAACTGTTACTTTGACGCTATACACACGTTTGTTCTTGTTGAAATATATGATAAAGCAACATATCAGAAAAGGTTTAATACTTCTCTTTGATCTTAAGGCAAATTTATACCTTGTGTTGGGCAGGAATAATTTAAGAATTATCTAAGGCTCACAATAAAAATCTGTTAAGAATATCGGGGCTTGAAAAAATTAGGTATTCTCATAAAAGTAGTGTTTATATTAAACGGGACAGTTGCCTTGTCTGGTTATCAAACTAAACATATTACAGAAAGTAGCATACATAGAAGAACCCATTCTTTATACCACAACTGGAGCAAACACAACCCCCTGAGCTTAGAGCCCCTTGCAAGTTCCAAAATGGTCTCACTAAAGGCGGCAAGCAACTTTGGCTTTGGGTGTAGAAAGCAACAATCCCGCGACAATAGGTAGATTAGGTACCCTTTCCTTGCAGGGTGTCGCATCCCCACACCCCCTGTCAATCCGCTCTGTAGCCCTTTTTAAAGTTTACAATGAACGCTCAAAATTTTTTTAGACGTGCTATTCGGCCGCGACTTCTTGCAGCAACAACAACAACACTAACAGTACGAGTGGTGGGAAATGCTGCTTGCAATCTCACGGAAAATGTTTCGCACTTTCTAAGCACGCTACGTCGTTCACAGCTTTGCAAGAATAAAATTGGTTAGTATGAATATAAAATAGTACAAGCGTTGATAAAATTTGACCTTTTTGTATTTATTTGTTGATGTAGAATTTGCGTGACACAAGTGGTTACAAACCTATTTGGAAGGTTAAAGCCCTCGGCTGTCATACCACCGTATATTTACCAAAGGCAAGGCAACTATAGCTTATTTAAAGAAAAGGGCGCATTTTCGCCACGGAATTTGTATCTTCAACGAAGTAAGTTAAAGTTTTTGTGCTATGCAAAGAAGCAAGTGGTTATTCGTCCGTACAGATCTCGATAATTAACAATTCCTTGGTTGATTAAGCAAGTAATTTGTGCAATATTCTCGGATTATGAGCAGGTTTTTTTGTCCTTCATTGGGTACCCCCTGAACAGTACTAACCGAAATATAGGGGTTTTAAAACTGTAGGTGCTGAGAAACAACCTTACAAGAATTTTTTTGATTTTAATAAAAACTAGTGCACATTGAACTAGAGATAACGTGGCACCAGAAAGTCAAGTCTATTGCTCCCTAGTTTTACCCTCCTCAAATATATTTCAGATTGTTAATCATGATATGAATTATATTGAGTAACGAAGTGGAAATCATCAAGGAAAGTTAAAGTAATTGTCAAGTTATAGGCAATGAAAGACACCAACTTAGGCATGTAATCCAAACCCCTGCAATGTATGAAAAATGTAATGAGTTGATTTATGAGAAGATGTAAGTGATTAATAAAGATGATTTGATGGCTAGATAAGGGAACAGTTGGCCAAGTGGTATGCAGAGTTGGCTAAATACTTTTCAACTTTCTTTATGCGGAAGCAAGTTGGTTTATCAAAAGTATGAAAACCTTGCTATTTGGTCATAAATCAGTCTCAGATTGTTCATGTCTTGCTAGAAGAAGAGACCTTTTCTTGTTTCCCATCACACTGTTTGTCTATGTTGGCCTTTCTTCTTCTTGAAAAATTAAAAACCCTCTAGAATGCACCATCTTCTTGGCCTACTCTTTATTTGATACAATGTATGCTCCTTAGATTAGGAACTGCATAACACTGTTCCTGATCTAAAGTCATGAGTCAACGAGTCAAAGTATTAGTCAATGTCTGTCTTAGCTTTTCCAAAGCAGGAATGCACTTTAGTGTCCAAGAAAATGTTATCAATGTTGTTAATTTAATCTAGGATTATTTTCAGTTTGTCATATAAGCATGGTATGTAACTCCTGCTTTAGCCGAAAGCCACACCTGATCATCTAAGATCTCACTAAAACCCCACTTTGCATTGACTGAGGCCCACTACTTTTCATTGTACTAGATCACATGCTAATCTCATTGTCCACCTTTGAAAAACTGATTCATTTATCCATGGTTTCAAAAAAGTCATGTAAAAATTCAGAATAAGCCTCATGCCAAGTCATAAAGAGCAAGAGTCGTAAATAAATATGTAGAAGTGTAAGTAAAATGTCAAGAATTAATTCTACAATAAAAAGCAATCTCGGTTATGTTTCTTATGTACATGCTGAGTTGTATATTTTGAATATTTATTTTTATTACTTTTGTTATGTCTTTCTTTGTTTTTTTGCAGATTAATGTTACCAGATAAACCATGTTCTCAAGAAAAAAGCAGATAGTTTTTGCCCCCACAAAACCACCACCTTTTATTTTGGCATTAGAGGACTACGATCCCTATAAGCATGGAAGGGTGTATGATGTACAACCTTCTTTCTCTACACCAAGTATCGACACACATCTTTCATTCAGAAAAGGAGACAAACTTGAGGTTTTGAGTGATGAAATTGGCTGGTGGCTTTGGTGTAAACACCGAGATGCTGAGACATGTGGTTATGTACCTTCAATCATGTTTGCACCAATTTGCATCAAAGGGCCAGATGATAGGTAATTTATGTAATTTAAGGCAGATTACCTGCATTCAGTTCAGTTCACCTCTACATACAATATCTTAATAAAAACACTACTTACATACAATGACTACAAATTACATAAACATACTAAGATCTGAATATCTGTATTGGAAATGGCAAAACAGATGTTTTGTATTGGTATTTTTAGGAAGAAAACAATTGGCAGAAAAATAAGTAGAAGTTTAAAGGGGAATGACTGGAGCTCAACAAACAATTTAGTTGTATGAATTTACTGAACCTCTGAAACACTATTACTGATAAACTATTAAGTGTTTGAATATTAAGAGCTCCCCAATCCAGTAAACAGGCATATCCTTGGTCCTCCATGCAAAATAATAACAGTATTCGCCAATTACACTCCAATTACTCCAGAAATACCATATTTTTTTGCTGTTTTTATGCTTATATCTTTTTATGTTCTTTGTTTGGCACCTTTGATTATTGCCAGTAGGTCAACATTCCATTGGCCCCATTCATAGTAAATTAGTTTATTAGTGAATGATATATAATATTTCTTTTCATTTTTAAAAATTTACTGATGCACTTAAAAAAATTCCTACCCAATAAAGTTATAAGTGAATAACAGAAAGACTTGTTCATTTGCATTCTGCATTAAGAATTGATTTTTTGAATTCCCATTTGTTCCTAGAGCTTATGAAACTGACAAGGAGCTAAATCTTGAAGAAGCCAAGCTGGTTCCTTGTATGGAGAGTAGCTCAGTGGATCTGAAATATTTTCCACATGCACCATATCCATCTGGAAAAGGCAAGCTGAAGGTAAGGTGTAAATTCATGTAAGTTGACTTAATAGAAGTAATCACTTAGATCATGAAACAACACTAGATGCTGTACAAAGCTCAACATTAATCAAAACAAAAAATTTCAAAGAAGTTTGGAAATATTGCTAATACTGATAAATATCTTCTTTCTCCAAAACACTACTTTTTGCAGCTGTTTAAGTTGCCAAGAATTTGGAAACTTAATACTTCACAATGGCAAGAAAAGGCGGGACTAGTTTTTGCATACTTAAAGTACTTTTTTGTCATACACTCCTCAGAGTATGCAAACATCTTAAATTAACCAAGAGCTGATGCCCATGTGAAGCTCCGTATGTAGGACGCACTACTCAAAGATTGGAGGATATAATAAAACAGCATGTTCCCACAAGCATGATGACCAAAACCACTGCAGAAAGAGTAATTGTATAAGACGCAATGCCCAAATTAATTGTGATTTGGCTATAGGACAACATATTTTGGAGAATCCAGATTTGCCAAAACATACAGTGACAACCATTTTCGTATAATTAGGCAAGCTAGGTCGTCTTTTCGTCTAGGTGTTTTGGAGTCTATCTACATTTCAATGGAAAATCCCATTAGACTAAATGTCACTAGTGTGCGTCAGGCATATAACTCCAAGCTGCACTTTGTGTAACTTAAGTATTTCGTGCATATCAGCTGCAAATGAAAGGTCAGAACGCACAGTGGTAGGAAAGTGGCATTTAAGTTGTGGGGAAGCTCTCAATTCCTCTTGCTTTTTGTATCACAGCTGGGGTAGTGCACATGGCGGTGATCCAGTTCACAATCCCTCTTTCTGTGGCAGGAAGCCTTTGGTTTCATTTAGTAGAACCTTTCACATGGCATTTTTCTAGCTGTGGCAAATTACATTTCTTTATCAATTTCCTTCAGTATTTCATAATTTCTGTTTCAGATCTAATTTGCAGCTACCACTTAGACGCAATTTTTTAAATTGGAAAATAAATAAAGTGCAGCTTGAAACGTTTTATATTTTGACATTCAAAGTTGAAAACAGCCCAACTTAAATGGTGCTTTGTACCTAAAAGGACAGAAGAAAATGTCCAGACCATTTCAACTTGAATTGGGTAGGTAAATCCACGGAAAAGATGGTTTTGATCTGACTTAAAGAGAAGTCCAACTTAATAGGGCTTTGCTGTTATTTTTCCCCAATATTTTTTTGCAGTTTAACATGCAGTTTGTTTTTATGATTGCCCTGCAGCCATATTTATTTTCTATGCATGGCAACTTTTTTCAGGAACCATGTCCGATTGATTCTGCAAATTTTCTGTCAAGACTGACATTTTGGTGGATGACAGGGTATGGATGACTGAGATAATTCAAAGAATTCACTGTAGTATAAAAGCAACTACTTTACTATGCTTTGCTATGCTATGCTATACTTTACTTTATTTTTATAATGTATACTAAACTATACAATACTATGATAAAATAAAACTATACTATACTGTACTATACCATACTATACTATACTGCATTGTAAGATTATATCCTGCTTACTTGTGAGGCATCTAATTTTCAATTTAATTTTGTTAGCGTAGTGGCTATTATGTCTATCACATGATGCGGAGAAGTACTCACATCAACATGATGTCCTGTGTTATAGGTTAATCTGGACAGGTTTCCGGAGAACATTAACAAGTGACGACATCTGGGATTTGAGCAAGCATAATAAAGCCCACAAACTGGTTTCGAAATTTGAAGAGAAATGGGAAGAGGAAGTTAGAAAATTGCCAAGGTAATTAAGTGCAAATATTCATGACTTACCATATATGTGCTGCATGGATGAAGGAGCTCAAAAAATATTGTCATTAATTTTAATGTGTTTTCTTGAAAATGCCTTTTTTGATGATAATTTATTTGTTATCAACTGAACGGTTGCTAAGCTTTTCATCGACAGTTGATAAATTGAATAAATCTAAAGAGTACCTTGAAAAAAAAAACGATTGTAACATAAGCATTTTATAAACTGTAAATTATCCAGAGATTATTGGGTTGACAGTGAAAATAAAATTGTTGCAGTTAGTAAAGTTTAAGTTAGCGAATAACATCAGTAATATTTATGTAACGTCTATTTTGATGTCGATGACAAGCACCCTGAAGTTCGGTTTTCACACAAGTTGGCGAAATTATTTAAGGAGGTCATACCATTTTCCAAGCACATTTGTGAAGAAATAAAACAAAAAGTATTTACAAATCATAACAAAAATTTCGTTCTGATTCTTTTTAAATCTGCAATTAAAAGGAGGCATTGGGTGATGCGATGAGTCGCAATAGATAAAAGGAATCTATTGTTGTGGTTAATGACGTCACATTGCTGCTTTAATCATGGCACCATCTATCCAATTTAACTACACTTATAGTAATGCAGCTTTTGTTGCAAAATATTAAAGCACAACCCGCATTTGGGTATTCTTTTTGGGTCTAAGGAAATCAAGTGCGTTAGATGTGCCATTATTTGATTAGGCGATTGTGGCGATGTGTTAATGAATATGATTCAACTTTTATTTGGATCTTTGGTTTATCAGGAGATAGATTAGACTAAGGCATAAACGGCACATTAAAGTGGAGATTTGAAATTACACAGAGTTGGGAAAGCCAAAAGATTCATATCTGTAAACAACATTTGGTTATTTTGTTTTAATTTGTAAACATTTGTTATTTTTTGCAGGGACGAAAGTGCACACGAAAGCTTGAATGATTCCCGAGACTCTGGTATCGACAACAAGCCGGAAGACGCGCAAGAAAATGGCACCTCCATAGGGGCTAACTTTACAGACGATGAAGTGAAAGATACGAAGAAGGAGGAAGAAAAGAATGAAGATGGCGGCGAAGATACCTCGGCTAGGAAGGAAGAGCCGTTTGTTAAAATTAAAGATTCCGGTAAAAAGAAGAAGAAGAAAGTGAAGAGACCGTCCATGTGGTTGGTGCTAGCCAGATGTTTTGGTCTGACGTTTTTGTATGGCGCCATATTGAAGTTCTTCCACGATGTCCTTTTGTTCGTGAATCCATACCTATTGCGGTAAGAATCCATATCTGTTTGCTGCGTTCGCATTTCTGTTTTCACCATCTGCTCGCCGTTTTGTTTTTATTTTTGCGGTTAAAAGTGTTTTACCTAGGAAAACAACTAAAGCAGCTGAGCTAATTCGATGCAATTAACGACCTTAATTGAAAATATTTTTATTGGAGTGCATAGGCTGATTTCCGTGAGGGAGTTTCTAATATTTATATGTTAGTTTGACAATAAAAGTGGTTTTTTCCCCAAAAATTTGTGTAAAGAATTTGGACAAATATGATATTTGTGTTTGTAAGTATATTTCTTGTTGGACAATTCTTATTTTATTAAGACATTTCCAGTTTATTATTTTGGAAGTAGTCCCTCGAACATTGGTCGATTCTTCTTGTTTGGGCATTTACAGTCTAAATAATGTTTGGTTTGATATTTGTCCAAGTATTACATTGTTATCATTTGGTTTGATATTTGCCTAAGTATTACATTATTGATATTTGGTTTGATATTTGCCTAAGTATTACATTATTGATATTTGGTTTGATATTTGTCCAAATATTACAATGCCTGTACACATTTTTCTGACACCACACATGCCTTTGATTTTATGAATGGCACTGTTATTCCTTTTAATCTACTTTGTTCACTTCATATTAGCTTTATATCTCTGCAATGCAGTTTTATGATTGAATATTAAACATAGTATGTCATGACATGATATGCGATGACGTCATACGCCACGAGATGACGTCCTATGCGATGACATGGAAAGACCAGCACAAAAATTAACATGACATGACATACATGAGATGACATATGTGAAATCAGATGATGTGACATGACATGAAATGACGCGACTTGACATGAGAAGATATGAAATGACTGGACATGACGTGATGTGACACGACATGACACGCGATGATACGACATGACACGCGATGACACCGCATGATACGTTACGAAGTGACCAGGACATTAATTGACATGAAGTGACATGAAATCACATAACCCAAAATTACATGACACGAGTTGACATCTTTTTGCTATGTTTTGATGTCCAAACTGACTTTGTTATTTTAGATTGATCATACAGTACATCGAAGGAAGAGGACCTCAAGAAGTGTGGCGTGGATACATTCTCGCGCTTGGTTTGTTTCTGGTTGCCACTGTGCAGTCCATGTTTTTGCAACAGTACTTCGACAAGGCTGTAATCACAGGACTACGGGTGCGCTCGGCATTTCTTGGCATCA
Organism: Nemopilema nomurai; assembly: GCA_003864495.1. Classification (NCBI taxonomy): domain Eukaryota; kingdom Metazoa; phylum Cnidaria; class Scyphozoa; order Rhizostomeae; family Rhizostomatidae; genus Nemopilema; species Nemopilema nomurai. The sequence continues at coordinate 2,221,342 of ML133478.1, forward strand.
TATACAGAAAGGTAATTATACGCGCTTTATTTGATTATCAGGGTAGCAATCAGAGTTTGAAACAGGAGACAATACACTCCGCAGTTGCGACTGTTAGGGCCCGTTAAAATATTCCGAAAAAATCTGTGTCCTACTTCTCAACTCTTTAACAGCACTTCATTCAGGTTTTCAGTACTTTACTTTGGGTCCCCTGAAGTCGAAAAACTTAGAAGGCCCTTGGACCCAGGCCCAGTGGGTAAATGTATCTCTGTTTCAAGTATCACTTGGAGAGTGAAAATAGGTCCATTCGTTATAGCCTTCCCAGCCTAGATATATTCCCAATGTACAGTGCCTGCTTAAACTCTATATACTGCACCTTTAAACGCTGTAATCCAGCGAGTATTAGACAACCAAGTAATCCAGCGAGTATTAGACAACCAAGCCTTCTACCCAATGGTTGTATGCAGGCTTGTTTTTACCAAATCTAGAGCAACTACTACAATTACAAATCCACAACAAACTATTGACCTTTACATTTTAAGCAAATCTCTACCTAAGGGGCATATGCTATGACAATTCGGAAACTTGTGACACCATATCAAAAATATGTTGTACCAATTTGGGTAATACATTCGGCTCAGTCCTACCAACTAGATTGCAACACTTGCAATTATCTATAGATTTATTTGCATAGGCCTAAAATGACGATAGACTCTGTTTTAGATACACGCTTTTATGCAAATCAACAAATGCATTCTGCTGAATTTTAGTTGTTGTCAAAAGCTCTTGATGTTAATTATAATAACAAAACTGTTTAGATCATAGTTTTTGGTTTAAAAAAAGAATTTGTATGTAAAGTCCTTTAAATTCGTTGCATCGTGAACTCAGAGTACAGTCTCACAATGCAGTTATATGAAGTGTTTGTTTTCTGAAATGAGGTTATTTCATGATGGCTGCTCGTTCTTCAGATATGCTTTTTGCTTGCAGTAAAGCGTTACTGACTTCGTTTAGTAATTGATCGAGTATTTAGAGCACCCTTTTGTAAACCGCTCCAGAGCAGCTGAGACTTCCCTTTAAGCTATTTATATTTTATTAACTTTTGTAGATGCTACGTCTAAGTAATAAAGGAAGAAGTGAGTTCACGACTGGCGAGATGGTGAACTTGATGTCAGTCGATGCTTCGAAGTTTCAAGACATTACAACGTATCTAAACATGCTTTGGTCTGCACCATTTCAAATAACGACCACTATGATATTTTTGTATAATTTGATGGGCTGGTCCATTTTCGCTGGTGTCGCCATTATGCTACTTTTGCTGCCACTAAACTATGTTGTTTCGAAGAAAATAAAGGCCACCCAGGTACGTAAACTGCATACGTTTGCTGAAGGCTTTTATGTAGTCAGTTTGAAGTTGTCAAATTTCCGTAAAAAACTTTGATGAACTATAGGATGTTTTCTTATCCCAGGTCACGGCACCAGCTGTGCATGAAACATCGATTAATCAGATATTTTCTTGTTCCAATTGGTATCCCTAGTGTCGCTAATGGGTATTCTTTTGCATGATAACATGATGTCATGTTAAACCCATGTTTCTCTCTCTACAACAGAATTTGCTGATGAAGCAAAAAGATCAGAGGATAAAAATCATGAACGATGTCTTAAGCGGTATTAAGGTAACAATCAGAAACAACATTTTTGCCAGTGCTGGTTAATATTCCTAGGAATCAAAAACACTTTTTCATGAGTGGCTCACAGTATTCCGCGGTTGATTCATGGCTTGATGATTAAGATTCAAATATAATTTATTCAGGCAAGTAATATCTGGCACGTTTGCTTGTAATATATGTGACAAGATAATTGTACCAAAATGTTCCTCTGGATACAGCAATTAAACTATATCCTAGACCTAAATCAGACATTTTAATCAGAACTTTCAATGAAGCATTTCAGCTGGATGCTCCTATCATTCTTCTATCTTTTCGTCAAGGTTCTTAAATTATATGCTTGGGAAGAATCATTTGAAGCTAAAATCGCCAACTTGAGGTCATTGGAGATGAAGTTGCTTCGGAGATTTCGCATCTGGAAGGCTTCGATGTCATTCGCATTCACATGCACACCTTTCCTTGTAAGCCTCCTTGTTTAAACTTTCATTTACGATGATTTGATGATTTGGTGATTGTTTACTTGATCGAAGGTTGATAGCCTGATTCTTATGATTGATTATTTTATCGAAGGTTGATTAGCTGATTGTTATTATTGATTGTTTGATTGATCAGCTGATGCATTAGAGTCTTGTTCTTTCATTGGTTTATGCAAGTTGTTGCGTACAGTAAAGTCCTTCTTATTTACCACTTTCTCGTTAGGAAAATTGTTTACAAGCACCCAATTTTGTTATTAATCTCCATTCTCTAATGAGATCCCATCTTCTAATAAGCTCCCATCTTCTAATTAGCTCCAACCCACTAATTAGCTCTCGTCCTCTAATTTGCTCCCACCTTCTAATTAGCTCCCACCCTCTAATAATCTTCCACCCTCTAATTTGCTCCCACCCTCTAATTAGCTCCACCCTCTAGTAAGCTTCCACTCTCTAATTAGCTCCCATCCTCTGATTAGCTCACGTCCTCTAATTGGCTTTCATACTTTAATTATCTCCAACCCACTAATTAGCTCTCGTCCTCTAATTTGCTCCCACCCTCTAATTTGCTCCCACCCTCTAATTAGCTCCACCCTCTAGTAAGCTTCCACTCTCTAATTAGCTTCCACTCTCTAATTAGCTCCCATCCTCTAATTTGCTCCCACCCTCTAATTAGCTCCCACCCTCTAATAATCTTCCACCCTCTAATTTTTTCACACCCTCTTATTATCCCCCATCCTCTAATTTTTTCACATCCTCTTATTAGCTCCCACCCTCTAATTAGCTCCCATCCTCTAATTACCTCCCATCATTTAATTAACATCCACCCTCTAATTAGCTCCCATCCTCTGATTAGCTCCCAACCCTTTCTGATAGTATATGCCAAGATTACCTTCAAGTATAATTTTTTTCTTCAGGTATCACTTGGCACTTTTGCAGTGTATGTCCTCACTGGCAACGAGCTGAATGCAGAAAAAGCTTTTGTTGCTATCTCTCTATTCAGCATTCTTCAGTTTCCAATGACAGTCCTTCCAGACATTATTTCTCGCATCATACAAGTAGGTCTCCCATTTGTCTTGCAAAGAAAACTAAATTCTCCGTTTCATCCGATATATTTCTATTTTCCCGGGAAGATTTGTGCGCATGCCTCCTCCGCTACAACATTTGCCACGCATGGTCATTAATTTCATGAAAATGAGTTACTTTGTGTTTCAAAAGTCACAACCTCCCTTTTTAGTGTCAAGTTTCGATAAAGCGGTTGACGAATTACCTTCAAGCTAGTGATTTAGATGAAAACAGCGTCAACAATACAGACAACAAAGAAGGTACGTGTTTTAGTTATAGAACCCTGGTGTATGCGACGCAAAACTTTTGGATTTTGAAGCATTTGTATAGTATCGTGCCCTAGTATAAAGTATATACCATATAGTATATAGCACCCTATTGTGAATCCAAGCCTCGTAAAGTGCTTTACTATAAGCAAGTCCACTTTTACGTTTTTCTGAAAATATGAAGCAAAACACAGTTTATTTGACAAAGATAAACTAACTCTCGCTCATACATTCCATTTCGAACGCCATGCCCTTCCAAGTCAAGTCCCGTATGTTAACCTCCTTCGCAGCAACGTATTTCAGCGCATTTGTTTTATTTTTCTTTTCGGTTTCTTTCCTGCGAAGCTGTTCATAATTATCTTAACACAATTAACACAAAGATGTCAATTTCTTCCTTCTCACTAATTCTTATTATTAAAAAGGCTTTGATAGAAGTCTTGGATACGAGTTGCTATGGTAGGAAAGTCACCGAGGCAACGAGCCCGTATTTATTTCTTTCCTTTTAGCTTTAATCTGATCCAACTTTTTCTCCTGTCCCTTTTGATAGACCCGGTCGCAGTTAAGATTGAAAATGGCAGCTTCAAGTGGGACGACGGCGGATTCATGTTGAAAAAGTAAAAAGATTGTTTGAACTTCGTCCGTAACGCCTATGTCTAAACCTACCTTCCTCATTGCCCTCTTCAAATTGATTTTCCTTCTTCATAATTTCCTGCTTTCTTTTTCATTCCCCTTATTTATCCTCCTCATTGTGATTCTCTTAGTTTTTGCATTTACTTAACTCGTTTTTTTCTTTCCTCGCTCGGTTTTACATGCTCCAACTTCTTGTGCTCTTCCTCCCTTATGGCAGCTTCTTTTCCTTCCATTCTTCCACCAGTTCAGTTCATTCTTACATCTCATCCTTCACATAATGCTACTCCTCATCCTTCGCTTTCTGGATTTTTCCTTCAAACTAGTCTCTCCGTTACTCTGAAATGGCCTTGGTGCTAGAATTTACTTATTCTCAATTTTCTCTAGCCATTCCAAAACTGCAAGTAAAACTCAAAATCTAGTTAAAATTAAAAACACCACCAATGCTAATATGTTAGTAATGGGATTATCGATCTTATATTTCATTGATTCTATTTAGCATCAACCTGGAAGTTGGAAGAGGAAAGCTGGTAGCAGTGGTTGGGCAGGTTGGCTGCGGAAAGTCCTCCCTCCTCTCTTCGTTGCTCGGAGAAATGGAAAAGAAGCACGGAAACGCAACAGTAAATGTACGTTTGTCATTTGTGCAATCAGTATATACACAATCACGATGTTTGCGACGCCATATGCCAAGTTGGGAAACTCTGCGTGGCTCCTCCGCAATTTGTCAATGGCTTCCTACGGAGAGTGAGAGCTTGACTACCATTGTGGAATCAGCGTTTATTGACACCTCGCTTGCATAAATGACAATTTGCTATTTATTGTGCCACTTTAAGTTTTTTCCGACGTTTGCATAGTCTGAGGAGTGTCGTTCGAAAAAGTACTCTAAGTATGCAAAAACTGGTTTCGCTATTTCTAGCTATTCTGATATTTTATATAATCTGTATGTTTGTATTCTGTGTATCAGTTTGAATCAAAGTTTATGCGATGGTCATTTGATAGTACATTATCTTGTTTCCCAGGGGAAAGTAGCGTACATCCCTCAACAAGCATGGATCCAGAATGCAACCTTGGAAAGCAACATCCTCTTTGGCAAGTTATATAACCCCAAGAAATATGAGAAGGTCATCGAAGCCTGTGCTCTAAAAAGTGATTTGGAGATTCTTCCTGGTGGGGATATGACCGAAATTGGAGAGAAGGTTTGCTTTTATTCAGTCACTGAAAAGTATAAAAATGACTTGATGCTCAGAGGGGTAGAGGGGGGGGGGTTGGTTATTGCTAGGGGAGTCGGTCAATGCCTTTTCTGGAGGAGGTTCCATCCGGTAGGTTGGGTCAGAGATTCTTCAAGCTTTTGGCAAAGGGTTTTCAACAAAGGTTAGGCTTTTTTGTTTGGCAAGACATATTTCGAAATTCAAGTTTCAATATTATGGGTGCTAAAGATGGATAAGTTGTATTTTGTTTTTTTGCAACTGATATTGATATTTTCATATTGATCTTTTTGCGGTCAGCAATTGAAAAGAAATAATTCATTCTTGTAGGGAATAAACTTGAGCGGGGGCCAGAAGCAGCGAGTCAGCATTGCGAGGGCGCTCTACAACGGAGCAGACATTTATATGTTCGATGACCCCCTGAGCGCTGTCGATTCCCACGTGGCCAAACATATTTTCGATAACGTCATTGGGCCTAATGGAATGCTTCGGAAAAAGGTAACAGTTGGTGCGCCTGGATGAATTTAGCCAAAACGAGGCTCCGTATTGTTATTGTAGTTCCATATACCTGTGTTATTTTGACATGTACTAGTTTGCTTGGAATGCATATTGGCAATACCAAGCACCTTCGTAGGTGCACATTTCCCCGCATGACCATTGGAGGGATATCAAATGAAGCGAACCTTGCAACACATGTCAATTGACCTAAGCGCACACCTTACAAAGCATATTTCTACTAAACTTTTAAGAGAGTTTTAATTTAATCAGAAGGTGACTGTTAATCAATGACAACAACCCCAATCCTAATCCCCGCCTAATCCCGATCCTAATCCACGCCTAACTCAAATCCTAGTCCCCGCCTAAACCCACTCATAATCCCCGTCTAACCCCAATCCTAGCCCCAATCCTAATCCCCGCCTAACTCAACCCAGCCCCCGTCTAACCCAAATCCTAGCCCCCGCCTAACCCCACTCATAATCCCTGCCTAACCCCAATCCTAATCCCCGCCTAACCCCAAACCTTACCCCAACCCAACCCCAATCCTAACCCCTGCCTAACCCCAATCTTAATCCCCACCTAACTCAAATCCTAACCCCCGCCTAACCCCAATCCTAACACCCGCCTAACATCAGCCTATTCCCAGCCTTGTTCAGTTTAGAAACTATTTGGAGGCAAGCTGTTGATAATGGTGACTGAAAGAGGCTGATCGGGTAGGAAAAGTTTCCAAGTAAAATTGCAGTTAGATTTGTGGCACTATTTCAACGAAATGTCCATATTGGAATGCTTTTCAAGTCACTCTGCATTTTTTCAGGTTCGAATTCTTGTCACGCATAGCATCAGCTTTCTTCCCCAAGTGGATCAAATTGTTGTTATGAAGAATGGAGCAATATCAGGGGTAATAACCACTATTTCTTGCGCGAGTTTCTATCCCTTCTTCACCTATGACAATTTTGTGGCCGGCGAATTATACGCTAGTGAAACCTCGAGTGGCGTGCTATCGGCGGACGAAATACTGGCGCGCGGTTTCAAAGGAAAGTAATTCTATTACGCATGTAAATCTATAGGCGGCATATTTGCGAGTCACTTTCTTGTTTGCTTTATAGAAATATCGTTGATAGCTTTAAATGATGCCAAGCAGAATCTAAACCAACATGTGACAATTTGGAGTTTATTGATGAAAGAAGAGGACTAGAAATCCTATAAAAATGCTGGCAAGTTGATGAACGATAAAAAGGACCAGTAGATTTTATTGATGTTGGTTTACGTTTGTTTTGAGATGGAAAACACGATTAGCCTGGATTGACAACTGAATGACCTAACATTAAGTACTTATACAGAAGGATAAAATGTCTCGTGACTACGCCAAAAATATGACGTAATCTCTGGCATATTGTGAATGCGCGATCTTTCATTTGCTCAGTTACGTTTATGGAAAATAATTGCAAACAAGCTCTAGTTCTTTTGCATCATCATTTATCATTTTCTGAGCCACAAAGGAACCAATGCTCATCTTGTCGCCATGTTCTTTCTTATTTGAGCCACTTTCATTCTTCGCCAGGTTGGCACATATGACGAACTGGTATCAAGCACTGGCGCTTACTCCGAGTTCCTCAGGTCGTTCTATGTCGATGATGACGTCATCGAGGAAGAAAGCGAAGGTAAACGCTTAGTCTTTTTACCATGGTTCAATTGCATGTGTCTTCATTTGTTTTGGTATTTGGTAACCGCGTTGACTGTTAAAACACTTTGCACGAGTTAGATAGTAATAGACTAGATAGTAACAATTTCATCACAAGAGCCTGCTTTGACCGATTGCAGTAATACTGTCCGAGGATACTGTTGATTTTGCCCAGCTAAACGCAAGACACTTCATAGCTAAGGAACAAGTCAACACTAACACCCCCCGATGCCCTCTACCCTTAAAGGCATCGTGCATCTGTTCACCGTAACATTGTTGCATCTGGTTTCGTGTTTTGCCTAGACTGACTACTGAAGTCATCATTGCCTAGACTGTCTGTTCGTGGAACTTTTTATCCCCAGGACGTGTGCTTTTGTATCTAAAGCGATATCTAAGTTGCCATATACCTCCGATTCGTCATGTCAAATTTAAGTTGTTGTATCCTGCAAGGTCGGATTTGTCAGGTCGGATTTAAGCTGTTGTGGGCTGCTGTATATCGCTAGGTCAGATTTGTCAGGTTGAAAATGTCGGGTCCGATTTAAGTTGTAGTGAGCTTCCGTATTTCATCATTTCGAATTTCTCAATGGAGAGAAGAAATGGTTCCGACCAAATAAAAGTCCGCCGTGATAGAAATACAATTTAGGCAAAATCGTTTAAATGTGAAATCCAAGGGGAAAGCCCATGACCATATTAAACATCAGGACATTGTTTCAGCGAACAAGATTCAACTGTACCTTTGACATGTGTTTGACCTTTGACCTTGTGTTTGACCTTTGACCTTGTGTTTGTCCTTTTAGGTTCTGAATCTGAATACAGCGGAAGAAAGCGAGTTGCAAGCATTTCTAGTCATGCGTCTGCTCAGCTAGATTCAATTGACAAACTGCTGCATACGAAGGAGCATATCGAGAAGCAAAAGAAAGAGCTGGAAAAGGCCAGTAAAATGATCCAGGATGAATCGACGCAAACTGGAAGGGTGCGCAAATTGTCTTAGTACTCACGCTGCGGTGTTGTGATATTTATCCTCTTGATGTAATTGATTGATAATTGATCGTTCTGAAATAAGTAATAATAATTTGTGCAGAAGAAAAGTTGAAAGGTCATAAGGGTCAAAAGGTCATTTGTTGAAGGGCCTTATGCGTCGTTTAGGCCGTGTTTTATTTGAATCATAAGTGATGTTTACCTGCAATCTGATTGCGCATAACTTGCGAAACAAATGCCAAAGGGAACAGGAGGGTGTGTGATTTGAAGGTATTCCAGAGCTAGTAGGTGTAAGGAAAAGCAAAGAAGTAGGTTTGATAATGAAGAACTGTCACTCAAAACATGAACTGTCAGTCGTAATGAACGCCCGCCAATATGCTGCGGGATATAGTAAAGCAGAATGGCTTTTACTTGCTTTACAGCTATCTGAAATTGTTTAAGTGTATCTCATTACCATTTATAGATAGGCTTGTTGAAGATCTAACCATTGCGAGTTAAAGTCATTTGTTTGGGTTTGCAGGTGCGTACTTCCGTCTTCCTGACCTACTCCAGATCAGTCGGTATCCTGGCGACTACCCTTGTCCTGCTGTTCGCCCTAGCTACAAAGTTCTTCCTCGTCGGTGCGCGAATTTGGCTGGCAAACTGGAGCACAAGTGGAAGCACAACAGCAAAGGAGCGAGACAGATACTTGCTCGTGTATGGCCTTCTCGGCTTAGGCCACTGTGTGACGCAATATCTTGGGGGAATCACCATCACCATTGGATCATGCATTGCGGCCAAGAAACTTCACAACAGTCTCCTGAGAAACGTGCTGCGATGCCCAATGCAGTTTTTTGAGACGACGCCAATGGGCAGGCTCACCAATAGATTCTCCAAGGACATCAACGTCATCGATGAAGACATTCCTTCGACAACCGACTCGTTCATTGGCTGCTTCTTTTCGATTATCAGCGTCATCTTCACAATCTCGTACTCAACTCCGCTTTTCGTCATCGCACTGCTCCCGTTAACGATCATGTACATCGGGACACAGGTAAAACATGTTGATTTTCTTAAAAACACAGGCGGTCCAGTAGGAATTATGATTAAATTGGCACCAGCTTTTACGTTAGTCGATGCTCATCGTAACTAAATTGCATTTAAGTACAAATAGATTCGAGAGTCGAGCTGATTCAAGTCTCGTTTTGCAATGCAATCATTCTTTTTGAATGAAGTTCATGCTGTGTGTATCCCAGTAATTAAACCAAAACTGTTCTAACATCAACGCAATCAGTTCTAACACAAAAACTGTTATAACGCAATCAGTCCGTACATACGAGCCTGGCATTGACGAGAGACCTTAACTCTAAATTATTTTTTCATCAGAATTTTTTCAGTATTCATAACTAAACATTCAATCAACATTCCAAGTTGATTCAACCGAGCTTTTTCTGCCTTTTTTCTCTTTCGAACTCTGCGTCTTTACAATATCTTGTTTAATCTAAACTCAATTGCAATTGGTGTCTTCAGGTTTTCATTTTAAAAAAATTTCGGATAGACCTTTGTCAATTTTGGGTTGAGAAATTAATATATCAAGGTTTATGTGCTTATTTGAATAGACTTTTGCCAATTTTCCCTTTTTATTCAAATCTATATTATTCCTCATAATCCCTAAGTTCTTTTATCAAATTTATGTCCTAGGATCTGCGTTTCAGTTTAATATTTTGTAGACGATCAGTTCTTTATTGTCTACAAAAGTAACTTAATGTTGAAGATTTTCTTTATCCGTATTTATGACAATTAAGCCTTTTCATCACAAGTCATACTTCATGCTTCATGCTAAAAGCAATTGCTGACCAAATCTTGGCAATGTCAGCAAAGGTTGTCAAATCTCTACAATCCTAGATCGCTTTTCAACAGTATTAGGCAGTAAACATTGACAAAAATTGGCAACATTAACATAGCAAAGTATTGAACAGTACTTCACACACAACTTTGACTTCTCATCCACAGAGGTTCTACGTGGCTTCATCACGCCAGTTAAAGAGGATTGAGTCGGTGAAGCGATCCCCGATTTACAACCACTTCTTCGAAAGCATCAATGGAGTGAGCACAATTCGGGCTCAGAGACAACAGCAGAGGTTTATCGAGGAGAGCGAATACAGAATCGACGATAACCAAGCGGCCTATGCTCCCAGCATGTACTCGAACCGGTGAGCCGCGTCCTATATAAGGATAGGACTTTCTATACAAGGAAATATAAATAACATTGCATGCTATATAAGGAAATATATACAACAGGACATTCTATATAAGTACATATAAACTGCACGGCTTTCTATATAAGTAAATATTAAGCGGGGCTCTCCATATAAGGAAGTATTAACAGCAGGACTTTTCTATTGGAGGAAATATAAACAGGGGCTTTCTATAAAAGGAAATATTAACAATAGGACTTTCTATATAAGGATATATTCATTCAGCAGAACCTTCTATACAAGGAAATGTTAGCGACATTGATAACTTGACTTGATATGTAAGGAAATGTATACAACAAGGCCTTCTTGAAAGGAAATGCGAACAATCGTAACGTAACGTTGACCTTCACTTCCACCTTCTCTAGTAACTCTAGGCCCTTTAAGAGTTCTGATTTTCAAAACAAACCCCTTCTATATGTATCCAAGACAGTGTAATTTTTTAAATTGGTTTGACCCTACAATATGTTCTATTTCCCTTTGATATTAGTCCTTGGTTTGTATTATACCTGGCGGATATTTTCCGTATTTTCTAAAGTCATCAGAATGTCATTTGCTGAATTTTTTTATTACAGGTGGCTTGCAGTCAGGCTGGAGTTCGTTGGAAACAACTTGATTCTCTTCTCTGCTCTTTTTGCCATCATTGGAAAGGATAACATCACTTCTGGCCTCGCAGGACTTTCTATTTCTTACGCCATGCAGGTAATGTAACCGTGTAATCTCCCAGCATAATCTTTTCACTATAGGAGTCAATCTTCATTTAGATTTATTGAAAAATTGTTTTCATAGCCTCGGCATATCAAAAACTGATTTTATCGTTTTTTGTGTCAGATCATTGCCCCATAGTTTAATAATCGCAGCCCATAATGAAATGACTGCCACTTGAATTATTAAATGGCGATTTGAACTGGCAAAATTTTTTATATCGTTTTAAAATACAATCATGTATAATGTTGCTATGACCCTTGAAGTTGTTACTTTATTAACATACTAGCCATCTAACATGGAACCACAAAACCCCAAAAAAGTGTTAGAGCACTAACGACAATTCTTCAACTCGCATTTAGCCATCTCCCTAAACCTACATGCAATGTTGTTGTGGTGCGAAAAGAATTGAAATTTTCCCCCTATCCCCCGGATTGACTGGAAGCTGCACTTTGTTACTGACATTGTTGTGGGGAGAGAGAAGGGGGTTAACAGCTATTGGCTTGTTAAATAAGGAAAAATGCAAGAATATACTTAGGTGGCCCAAGGAGCTCTGGCAGGCATTACTTTGCTACTAAAGTGGTATTCCGAAATATTGATTCCTTGTTTTGGTGTCAAAGAGGGTATCATTTCGATGTAAAAAGCCGATGTTTCGTTATAAACACCGCTATTGCTGCAGAGTATTAGCGCGCACTACTTTTGCGCAAGTCTCTTTCTGGCTCCTGCAGCCTCGTTTACACTTTAATCAAAGTTTACTTCCAGACAGTTCTTTAACTTACGTTGCTGTTTTATTCTCCTCCGCAGATCACGCAAACATTGAATTGGCTTGTGCGCATGACCAGTAAGCTTGAGACGGACATTGTTGCAGTGGAGCGGGTCAAGGAGTACACTGAAATCCCGACTGAGGCGAGCCTCGATTTCATCAAATTCAAATTACCGCCTTTTGGACTGTAAAGATTGCACCCTGCATACCAAGATGCAATAGTCTGAATTTACAGTCTGACTCGTGGAAAATTAGAAAATTTGAGAAAACATGAAAAATAGAAAAATATACTTTATTTAATATTTTTTAAGAAACTGTCTCCTTTAAATGGGGTGTAAAACGTTCTTCTAAAGTTTCTACCAGGTACTATTTTCCCGGGGAATCACATCGGTTATTTAAAGTGTCATTAGTCAGCCCCTGTTAAATGATTATTCATCTTCAAGGAGAAAAGTATTTGACAGTTTTTTAATTGGCGATACCTGAGTTGGAGAGCAACTTGAAATACAGGCTTTGAATTCTGCTTTGAATGAATGCAGGAATACCATAGGAGTTATTTTTTGTCTTCTACGTAAGTAGTACCTTGCATTTAGCAACTATGCTGTGCTTTCCCATCGAATTGAATGTTCTCGTGTCAGTTCATGTGATTTGATAATCCTCTAGGCCGCAAGAATCAACCCTGACCATCGACCAGAGGCCTCTTGGCCAGAGAAAGGCGCTGTTCAGATGAAAGATTATTGTGTGCGCTACAGGGATGGATTGAGTTACGCCTTGAACCACATCAATTTCGAAGTGAAACCGTCTGAAAAGGTAAGCAAGCCCATTTTATTGTACCCTTCTTCTTTCACCTTTTTTCACCTTTTTCACCTTTTTTCCTTCTTCTTTCACCTTTTTCTCCGTGTACCTTTTCTTCTTCTTCCTCTTTCCGTCCCTTTTTCCCCTTCCTATTCTGATTGTTCCACTTCTGGTTTTTCCATTCCTTTCTGCTTCTTCTCTTTGAATTTGTTCCTTCCTTTCTTTCATCCTTCTGTTTTCCTTGCTCCCCTTCAGTTTCTCACTCCTTCTTTTCAAATATTGTTTTCTAAGACGTTCTTTTTATGCCCATCTTCTTCTTCCTTTTGTTTTTCTTCCCCCTTGTTCTTCTTCCCTCTGTTCTTCTTCTCCTTTGTTCTTCTTCCCTTTTTTTCTTCCCTTTGTTCTTCTTACCTTTGTTCTCCTTCTCCTTGGTTATTCTTCCTCCTTTTTCTTCTTTTCTTTTATCCTTCTTTCCCTTTTCATCTTCTTCCCATTTCTTCTTCGTCCTTTTTACTTCTTTTTTCCTTTACATCTTTTTCCTTTTCTTCTTCTTCCCTTGTCTTCTCGTTCCCTAAACTTCCTCTTCTCTTTTTTCTTTTTCTTCTGTCTTCTTCTTCGCGCCCACAACGTGAAATGAATTGAATTTTTGATGCGACGTAACTCCTGCCCTTTCTCTCTGTGTTTTTTCCTTTAATTCACTATATTTTCATGTATTAATCTATTCGCTCTACTTTCCACTAACTGCTATATTTGTTTCTACCAGCGTTTATTACTGTGTTTATTCCCTTCAAATACGCTCCTTCTTTCCTTGCATCCAGGTTGGTGTGGTTGGTAGGACAGGGGCTGGCAAGTCGACCATCGCCATGGCACTTTTCAGAATGATTGAGGCTGCTGAAGGCCAAATCAAAATTGATGATGTAGACATCACCGGAATTGGCCTGCACGACCTCCGCTCTAAGCTAACCATTATACCACAGGTAGACTTCCTTTTGCAGAAAGCTGTTTTCCTTGTTTTGTTGTCATGGCTGGCTTCAAGTCGAGACTGGCTTGCTGTCAGGGCTGGCTTCAAGTCGAGACTGGCTTGTTGTCAGGGCTGGCTTCAAATCGAGACTGTCTTGTTGTCAGGGCTGGCTTCAAGTCGAGACTGGCTTGCTGTCAGGGCTGGCATCTGGTAGAGACTGGCTTGTTGTAAGGGCTGGCTTCAAATCGAGACTACCTTGCTGTCAGGGCTGGCTTCAAGTCGAGACTAGCTTGCTGTCAGGGCTGGCTTCAAATCGAGACTGGCTTGTTGTCAGGGCTGGCTTCAAATCGAGACTGGCTTGTTGTCAGGGCTGGCTTCAAATCGAGACTGTCTTGTTGTCAGGGCTGGCTTCAAATCGAGACTGTCTTGTTGTCAGGGCTGGCTTCAAATCGAGACTTGCTTAGGGCTGGCTTCAAGTTGAGACTGTCTTGTTGTCAAGTTGAGACTGTCTTGTTGTCAGGGCTGGCTTCAAGTCGAGACTGGCTTGTTTGTCAGGGCTGGCTTCAAGTCGAGACTGGCTTGCTGTCAGGGATGGCTTCTGGTAGAGACTGGCTTGTTGTAAGGGCTGGCTTCAAATCGAGACTGTCTTGTTGTCAGGGCTGGCTTCAAGTCGAGACTGGCTTGCTGTCAGGGCTGGCTTCAAATCGAGACTAGCTTGCTGTCAGGGCTGGCTTCAAGTCGAGACTGGCTTGTTGTAAGGGCTGGCTTCAAGTCGAGACTAGCTTTCTGTCAGGGCTGGCTTCAAGTCGAGACTGGCTTGTTGTCAGGGCTGGCTTCAAATCGAGACTGTCTTGTTGTCAGGGCTGGCTTCAAGTCGAGACTAGCTTGCTGTCAGGGCTGGCTTCAAGTCGAGACTGTCTTGTTATCAGGGCTGGCTTCAAATCGAGACTGTCTTGTTATCAGGGCTGGCTTCAAATCGAGACTGTCTTGTTGTCAGGGCTGGCTTCAAGTCGAGACTGGCTTGCTGTCAGGGCTGGCTTCAAATCGAGACTAGCTTGCTGTCAGGGCTGGCTTCAAGTCGAGACTGGCTTGTTGTAAGGGCTGGCTTCAAGTCGAGACTAGCTTTCTGTCAGGGCTGGCTTCAAGTCGAGACTGGCTTGTTGTCAGGGCTGGCTTCAAATCGAGACTGTCTTGTTGTCAGGGCTGGCTTCAAGTCGAGACTAGCTTGCTGTCAGGGCTGGCTTCAAATCGAGACTGTCTTGTTATCAGGGCTGGCTTCAAATCGAGACTGTCTTGTTGTCAGGGCTGGCTTCAAGTCGAGACTAGCTTGTTATCAGGGCTGGCTTCAGGTAGAGACTGGCTTGTTGTCAGGGCTGGCTTCAAGTCGAGACTAGCTTTCTGTCAGGGCTGGCTTCAAGTCGAGACTGGCTTGTTGTCAGGGGCTGGCTTCAAATCGAGACTGTCTTGTTTCAGGGCTGGCTTCAAGTCGAGACTAGCTTGCTGTCAGGGCTGGCTTCAAGTCGAGACTGTCTTGTTATCAGGGCTGGCTTCAAATCGAGACTGTCTTGTTGTCAGGGCTGGCTTCAAGTCGAGACTAGCTTGCTGTCAGGGCTGGCTTCAGGTAGAGACTGGCTTGTTGTAAGGGCTGGCTTCAAATCGAGACTGTCTTGCTGTCAGGGCTGGCTTCAAGTCGAGACTAGCTTGCTGTCAGGGCTGGCTTCAAATCGAGACTGTCTTGTTGTCAGGGCTGGCTTCAAGTCGAGACTGGCTTGCTGTCAGGGCTGGCTTCAAGTCGAGACTAGCTTGCTGTCAGGGCTGGCTTCAAGTCGAGACTGGCTTGTTGTCAGGGCTGGCTTCAAGTCGAGACTGGCTTGCTGTAGGGCTGGCTTCAATCGAGACTGGCTTGTTGTAAGGGCTGGCTTCAAATCGAGACTGGCTTGTTGTAAGGGCTGGCTTCAAATCGAGACTGGCTTGTTGTCAGGGCTGGCTTCAAATCGAGACTGTCTTGTTGTCAGGGCTGGCTTCAAGTCGAGACTGGCTTGCTGTCAGGGCTGGCTTCAAGTCGAGACTGGCTTGTTGTCAGGGCTGGCTTCAAATCGAGACTGTCTTGTTCAGGGCTGGCTTCAAATCGAGACTGGCTTGCTGTCAGGGCTGGCTTCAAGTCGAGACTGGCTTGTTGTCAGGGCTGGCTTCAAATCGAGACTGTCTTGTTCAGGGCTGGCTTCAAATCGAGACTGGCTTGCTGTCAGGGCTGGCTTCAAGTCGAGACTGGCTTGTTGTCAGGGCTGGCTTCAAATCGAGACTGTCTTGTTGTCAGGGCTGGCTTCAAATCGAGACTGTCTTGCCACCAGAGCTGGTTTTATGTCCTCAGTCTGTTATCTAACTGTTTTTTCCTAACCGATCTTTTCAAGTGATCCATCAGTGTATCACTGATTGCTGATTGCGAGATGATCAACAGGTGAAACTCTGTCTGTTTGATTAACTAATCAAATGATTTGCCCTACTTGCAGGACCCGGTTCTCTTCTCCGGCACCATCCGATTCAACCTAGACCCGTTCGATCAGTATTCGGACGACGATGTTTGGAATGCTCTTGAGATATCGCACTTAAAGGATTTCGTAGCGAACCTTAACGGAAAGCTACAGGAAAATGTGGCCGAAGGCGGAAGTAATTTCAGGTATCTATGAGTATGCGTACCACTTGGTTTTTCTTTTTTGATTTGATTTATTCAAGCAAACTTAGTTTAACTTTTTGTGTGTGCCAAAGTTGATTTGTATCAGAGCTGTTTTAGATTAATATGGTAATAGATTAATTTTTATGCACTTCTGTACGACAACTGTGATCGTAAGGCACGACTCTGGCACGACATTGTCACGACTCTGGCACGACATTGTCACGACTCTGGCACGACATTGTCACGACTCTGGCACGGCATTGTCACGACTCTGACACGACATATCCACAGCAGCCAACGTAGTCATCAAACAAATTCTTATATTTTTAGTGGGAGAGGGAAAGTGGGGTTTTTCTGTTAAATGGCATGTTTTATTTGGGACCGATCCATATTGGTACATTGTCGAAGAATGATTTCTCTTTTGTCCTTGTGATTCTCATTGAAATAAGATTCTTAATGTCTCTACTCTAGTATATTATTTCTTTAGATGTATTAGTTTATTCACTCCAGTATCTTTTACATTTACAATTAACGAATAACACACAACGTTTCCATTGGTGGCTCAATGCATTTGAACTCATAATCCATAGATTCACCGTCAAAAGTATGGGCGAGGGGTATTACCCCCCTCTTCTTTTTCGTAATTTTTAAGAGGGCAGTTACATCTGCTGTTGGGTAATGTGTTTTGAATTGGTTGCTGAGGAACTTTTCTAGATATTTTTACCATGTGACCAATAATCCACTAACCAATTAAAATCCTTCATCAGCATTGGCCAGAGACAGCTGATGTGCCTTGCACGTGCGCTCCTGCGCAAGGCAAAGATTCTCGTTTTGGACGAGGCGACAGCTGCTGTTGACATGGAAACAGATGAGCTCATCCAGCAAACGATAAGAGTGGAGTTTAAGAATTGCACAGTCTTCACTGTTGCTCATCGTCTAAACACAGTTATGGATTATGATAGGTAAGTTCTTCTCAACATCTGCATCTCCATCTCTTCACTTTCTTGGATATAATTTTGCCATGATGTGCTTGTAATCAGAGCTCCGCTGTTCGAGACCTTTTTTTAGCCTTTCTTCCTCTTTCTCAACTTCTTCTCCTTCATATTCTTTTACAAATACAAATGAACATTTGTTGGTTTGAAAGATTGATAGAGGAAAATCCTTTGGCCTCATCTTTAAACAATCTTTCGCACCTTGAAGATCAAGTTATTTCATATTGACCTAACCATATACACGCTTTTTTTATAAGGAACCTACCACAAGGCTTAGTTCCAAAAGTTCCTTTATTCGTAGGCCTCAAATCATCAGATTTTAGTACCAAAAGTTCCTTAATTTTCACTGCACATCAATAAGCCTTAACACTTAATAGAGAGAGGGGTGAGACAGCATATGCGGAAACTACTCAATGAAGCACTTGACACACGAATAGCAAACAATCTATGCGAGTATTGGCTGCAAATGAATGGAACGGGCTTTTTAGCTCTTGATGCTTGCAGTTATAAAAAAATTTCAAATCGAAAAGTTCCTTAGGGATTTCGTTTTCAGTAGTATAAGTTCTTTAAATATTTCGGCCTTCTACATGTAGGTTCCTTATAAAGTGGTTCCTTATAAAAAAAGCGTATATGTGGACATGATACACATTGAGCAAAGTATGGGGGGAACGCAGGGAATCATCACCACTCTTATGAATCTAACCTATTTTTTCAAATGGGAGTATTTTGCAAATTTTTATCACGATTTGATTTTTAGGATCATGGTTTTGGATCGCGGAACCGTAGTAGAGTTTGATTCGCCGCAAAAGCTTCTACAAAACCGAGGAATATTTTATGAATTGGCAAAGGATGCAAACTTGCTGTGAAGTTTATATGTTTTAGTCAAAGTTGTCAAATTATTCGTCAGTCTTCAAAGTTAGCTTTGCTGGTTGCTGAAATATTGAAATAGTTGATAGTTATGATATCCATTGACTGTGCTATTTAATAGCTTTTTAATCGCCACGAATATTATATTGATGATATCAACCATAAACATCTTGATCTAAGACTGTTTTATTTTGTACCAACGTTTGACATGTTGTGCTTATGATATTGAAATGCATAATGCCTTATAATCGTCTGATCAAACGAAATTTACTTCCTTATTCATTTACTTCCGTATACTGGGTCAGTGAGCAACTTCCTTTTCCTGGAATACTCTGCATTCAAGTGATTTGCAGATCCTTATTGAAGTAAACTCAAAGCTTTAGAACGAATCCCTAAAACGCTTTTAGAGATGGCTGCCCTTACTGTAGTTCACTTTCCTTCGAAACCTCTAGACACGAAGGTCTGGTGCCAAATTCTCAAATGGCGAGAGGATTTGTCATTTCTTTCTCGAAATGGTTTGGCTTGCTTCAAGAGGGTCTCATCTAGAACGGTATATTAAATTGCATTTACGGCAGCATCATTTGTTTTCTAATGGACCAATGTGAGTCGGCACTCCTTCAGGAAAAAACACGCTCTTCGGCCTACCATAGATTGTCATGGTTAAAGCGTACATAGCAATGAGACCCTCCCTTTTTAACAGCAAATACTATTAAAACCTGGAGTGTCTCTGAGTTAAAGCGAAATTTTGTGTATTTTCATCGTGCGTAGCAACGATATTTACTTTTACATAATGGTCAAGACCGTACACAGTGGGGGCAGGGGTTAGCTATTTCCTCCCAGCGATTTTGAAAGTAAAGTTTTTGACGAGGACGTCTCACGTAATAAGGAACTCTCTTACAATTATGATACACCAGAAGATCCACTTATAAGTAGGCTTTATTAATTCTGTTTATTCGAGTGTAAAAAGGTGTTTTCTCGTAACATACAGGGTCACAAAACTTTTCCCCAGCTGCCTAAACCGACCCCCACCTTCGGAAAATATCTTGTGTACGGCCTTGAGTATGGTCCAAATTATTTATGGGATGTTTCTGTATTGTTTTGTTGACAGTGACAGCTTTGTTGGTTTATGCTTAAGTGACAGTTATATATGCTTCTGAAAGCTTCATTCTGGTATCTCTTTTATATGATAAGCAGCCTGCGAAATGAAGATTGATATTGTTGCCATTTCGCCCTCGCCTCTCTCTGACAGTTTTTCTTTTGCAACCGAGGCTCAGAAGCTTGCCTTTGCAGCCTCCTTTAGTGTGCACTGCTGCAGTGGCCGGATTATCATTTGAACCGGACTATCACTAGAACCGAACTGTCACTTGAACCGGACTATCACTTGAATCAGACTATCACTTGAATCGGACTATCACTTGAACCGGACTGTCGCTTGAATCGGACTATCACTTGAACCGGACTATCACTTGCATCGGACTATCGCTTGAATCGGACTATCACTTGAATCGGACTATCACTTGAACCGACTTTCCACTTGAACCGGGTTATCGCTTAACAGGTTCGGTCAACATATCACAGCACATAGATATCTAAAGGCTGCAGGAAATCGGCACTAAGAAGCTGGTGTTTTAGCCCCTTTGCTTTCCAGAGAAGATATGGACCCATGATAGATGTCAGGATATTTCTTAGATAAGGGCGTCCCGACTTTGTAGTTTCCACACTGCAGAACATTATAACTTAGTAGAATTACCTACGGAAAGTGCTAAAATCTTGAATTGAAAATAAAGAGACATTCATGTGTAATAATACTTGTGGTCACAATTCGCCAGTAATTACCGAATTTTATCTTTCTAAGTAAGAGATAAATAAGTATTAATTATATTAAATGAAATTCCAATCGATTCACCTTGGACGCACATAACCACATTGTGTGCAGTCTTTTGCGGAGGAGATTCTATTTGATCAAGAATAAACTATTGATATTAACAGCAAAAATTATAATAAGCCCCGATATTCTCCAATACTTTGCAGCACATGGAATTTATAGCTACAAGTGATAAAAGTAAATTAATTACATTAAACAAATAGCATTATCAGATTAAAAATTAGTTTCCAAAATAACAGAATTTAAATAGGAAAAAAATAGAAATTAAATGCTTGTTTGGAAAATGAGTTTTGCGGCCTTTTTGCAAATAGTTATATCGTTAGATCGTCTGTTGTGGTGAGGCAAAGAGTTCCATGTCTCTCTACATCAGATAATTATGAAACTGCAAAATTACAATCTTGAAATCAAAACTGCTGCGCGTTGGAGTTTCTGTAGTTCTTTTATTGTGACATCAGGCAGTCAAAATAACTTGGCATTTTTATAGTCACTATGGGATTTCACAAAAGCGTGAGTTCAAAAATCAAAAGATGTTACGGTCGAAGTTTTTGCTGACTTACAATAGCCTGTGTTATGTTTAATTGCTTAAGCTGCATAAATTATAATTATATATTACTCGTTACCAGCTATCCAGTGGATTGATGTTAAGATATAATTAGAGATGGAGGGCGGATAATGTTATGTACTGTTAATAAATAAAGATATAGCAAACGATGTTGTGTTTCAATGTTTCCAACCTGATCAACAATATAACATGTCTGTACTGTTGTAGAATCCTCTTTTACAGATTGGTTTCCTTTGAAGATGACAACAAGGTTCCTTATTCAATATCATGTTGGTGCAGATCTATTTGCAACTTGAATATTCATATTTATAATGATTAAAGCCATTATCACTTTAATTACATGTTTATTGTAGGAAAGGGAACACACTTTAATGCAGGGGCGCATCTAAGGGGGGGGGGGGTTGTGGGGCTTACAACCCCTGTCCTTTTTGGCAAGGAAGTGAATTTTCCCATGGAAATGCCCTATTCCCATGGAAATCCAATGTCTTTATGCCCCATTTCTACCACGAAACCCTGCCCTCAAAATATCCTAGTTGCGCCTCAGTTAATGCTTGTTCTAAATTGTGGTAAGTTATTCTAAATTGCTACTACGAATTTCGCGTTCAAATTTGCCTAATAGTCGCATGAAGCGTTTAACTTTGAGCAGCAAAATAGAACCATCCTATCCAATGCGCTGCATGTGTTTACAACGCTGCCTACTGGACATGGGGAACTTTGCAACTGTGTAAATTTTTAACCTTAACGTTTACAAAGTTTACTTTGTAAAATAAAATCTTTGGCTGATAACAGCTACACGCTTTTCTTTTATAAGGAACCTACCTCAAGACCTAGTTCCAAAAGTTCCTTATTCGTAGGCTTCAAATCATCAGATTTTAGTACCAAAAGTTCCTTAAAAGTTCCTCAATTTTCACTGCACATCAATAAGCCTTAACACTTAATAGAGAGAGGGGCGAGATAGACTATGCGGAAACTTCTTGATAAAGCACTTGACACACGAATAGCAAACAATCTATGCGTGTATTGGCTACAAATGAATGGAACCGGCTTTTTAGTTCTTGATGCTTGCAGTTATAAACATTTTTAAAATCGAAAAGTTCCTTAGGGATTTCGTTTTTAGTAGTATAAGTTCTTTAAATATTTCGGCCTTCTTCATGTAGGTTTATAAAGTGGTTCCCTATAAAAAAGCGTGTATTTACTAACTGATCAAATTTACCTGTATAAATACGGAATATAATCATTGATATTATAATTACTATATTATTGGGAGATAACAAGCATCAAGAAATGAAAATGTCGGCGCATAAGTCCACAAAGTTAAGCTTTGTGTTTTACCAGCCATCATTATAAACATTGGAGGCTTTCAAAAGCAGTGCCAGGACTAAATAAAAACTTATTTTGATTGCATGGAATTTTGACTAGATGTAGCAAAGCAACAAGTTTTGTCTACTTTCTTCATTCATATGCCTTTTGTGGTTTTAGAAATATGTAATCTTCATTTCCTTAACTGAGAGTTAAATAAGGTTTGTATTGCACCCAGAAATTGTTAGTTCTATTGTTTATTATATTGCTACTAGGCTAGAGGCTATATTGGCCTATAAACCCCTGATTACGAAGAAAAAACCAGAACTAAATAAATAGGAGTTAATTAAATTTGGCCTTTATTATGGACTGAACATGCTTTAGCGTTGCTTCCCTGTGTCTTCCATTGTGTTGTTTTCTTTTGATCGCGTTATGTTGAGATCAAAATGGCCGAACGGGTTAATGAAAAAGAAGAGAACCACGGCCGCGAAGAGCTTGAATCGTCAACAAACCCTTCTCGTGGTTGCCATGAAAAGGTCAAGCAAAAAGACGAGTCGCCAATTCATGGTAATTTAGGAGTTGCTGAAGGTCTTTCACCCGACAATGCCACCAAAGAGCAAAATACACACGATAGGCCTTGTTTGACAGAATGTGGAGGTTTTGATGGCAAGAAGTCAGAATGTATTGCGACAAACGAGGAAAATAAAGATACTCAAGGTACTGAAAAAGAGAAATCTGCAGAGACTTCTACCATCAAGGTTCTTGAAGATAATGATACTGCAAAAGTAGGAAGAAGTATGGCTTTGGAAACAAGCGATAATTTAGCGGGAAGCAATGTAGAAGGTGATGTTCAAAGTCGGAGCATGCAGCGGGAGAGTCAACTAGCTGAGGCCCAGACTTCGAAGGAGAATGAAGACCAGGATCATACAACCGCCGTTCAAGTGCCTAAATTGTGTTCTGGTGAAGAAGGTGCATTCAGCACCACTTGTGTTCTAACCAAATCAAACAACAATGAAAGTATAAAAGAAGACACGAAAATTAATTTAGCTGAAGTTGAACAAAAGCAAATTCAAAGCGAGCCAAAGGTTGATGAAACTGCAAAAGCAAATGAAATTAAGGATTTGGAAGAAAATCTGCCCAAGTGCATTGATAGCTCTGTTGAGAAAAGCAATACCGTGAAATCTCATGAAAGTGGTAACACTGATCCAATGTCAATGAAAGAAAACTTGGATAATATTCAGAAAGTTGGGAAAGATATTTCTGGCTCAAAGTTGATGCTAAAGGGACAAGGTAGCTCAGTTAAGAAACTTGAAGATTTACAAGTTGGTGGAAAATCTCCTACATTTGATAAGCTTGTGGAACATCATCAAAAGCTAGGTTGCGAAAAGATGGTGGACACAAAGGATGCTGAAAAAACTGAGGAATTGAGCTCAAAGGTTGATGAGATAGACAGTAAAAAAGATGTTGGGATACTAAGTGACAAAGAAAATTATAAGGAAAGTGCAGAGGGAGAGGTCATGGAAGATAACAACAGGTCTGAACATCTTGAAGGGAAAGTGAAAGATAATAGGAGTAAGATTGTTAAGGATAAGAAAGGAAGAAGTAAAAGGCAGAGCACTAAAGCTGAAAATGAAGGTTTGGTAGAGGAGTTTTCAGATGTAATCAATAAAAAGGGAGAAAGTGAAAAATCTGATGTGAAGCAAAATATGGGTAATGAAAGCAAGGCAGTTGAATGTTTTTCTGGAAAAGATCTCAAGCAGAAGGTGCCTGATATTGTGAAGGACGAGTCTGCTTCTGATGAAGAGAGTAATGATAAGCTACTGGGAACTTTAGACATCAATGGAGAAAGCAGCAGTTTAAAGTCTGAATTCAGTGAAGACAGCGATAAGTGTTCAGAGAGTGAGCCTTCCTTCACCAAAAGGGCGTCAAATGATCCAAATTTTGCTGTTGTGTACTCTTTTCTGTCTCTGTTTGGAGGATTGCTCAATCTTCCAGAATGTTCTCTCGATGAACTGGAACGATGTCTGGATAACTCAAATGACCTCCATCTACAAGCAGGTACAGGTTCAAAAATTTTTGATTCAAAAACAAAGTGTTCTTGCATTAAAAAGTTAAAAGAAATCCTTGTAATGAGAAAGCATTTTTCTTCTGGTAGCGTTTTAGTGATAGCTCACATTAATACATCAATTCCTAGATAGTTAGTAAAGATGTTGCCAAATTTCTATTTGTAAAAGTCTATAAACAATAGCAAAATTAAGACACAATTCTCCTGTTACCTCATGCACCTTATAATGGTACTAAAAGGAAGACTGATATATGTTACATTAGCAACCAGTTACCATTCCCATTCAGCATTACAATCTGATTTCTTTATATAATCTGAATCTCTGGTTCTCTTCATTTGCCCTCTTAAAAAAAAGCTTTTGAATCGCATATCTCATTACCTGCAATAGTAAGTGAGACATCAAACAGTATTATGTCAGAAAGTTGTATGACTGTAACATCCTAAAAATAGTTTTAAAGAAGTAACAGTGAAGCAAAATTTAAATTTTTGTATTTAAAACACTCAGTCTCTTAATATCTAGCTATGCAAGAATCTTGGATAGGTTTGACTTATGATTTTGAAACTTTTTTGTAGAAAATCATGGCTTATTGGAGAAGTTGCATTTGAAATTACTTAGAAGACTTTCCAGATCAAGCAAGACCCAATTTAGTAGTCTAGGTCAAGTCTCAAATGAAAGGCTGATAAAAAATTTGATAAAGGTGAGATTGTTTATTATTTTAACTTACTGCAGATGCTCACTTGTTGAGACATGCATTTCAAATTCTTTGCAATGAATATGGCTTGGTTGGAAATCAAATTTTTTGTTCACTGTTATTGTCAAGCAAGCTCCTAGAACATCAGGAGTCTTTTTTGTGTATTTGCAATGTGAGTTTCCTTGCCATTTTACCTGGAATAAAATATGGTAGTAAAGGAGTTTTCATCAATTTTTCATTCTTTGAATACAACTGTTATTCTGCAGTTCAACATAAAAATAGTAATTATTGTGGCTATTTGGTGCCTCTAGCCCTGGCATTACTCTTGTCAAGTGTTGATCTCTCAAACTGCTTTTTCGTAACAAATCCTTTTCTTTTTGAACTCAAAGTCTTATGCATTTCATTTGTCTGCATTTGCCAATAGGTACTTTTATGCGTTTTAAACAAATTTGTTTACCTTTATCCTCAAAGTTCTCAAAGTATATTGACCTTGACCTTGCTTGGGATCTGGAGAAATTTGGCTACCATGTCTTGGGCAGTGCTGAGAGACTACTTTTACTAAAGGTATCAAGATATGTCAGTTTTGATCTCTTCTGGTAATTTTAATGAAATATTGGCTGATAAAGATCTGGTTATTTGCCTTTTCAAGACCCGGATACTGATTCACATCTTTGGGTTCTTTTGATGACATTGGGCTTGCTTTTGTTTCTCCAACATGTTTTATCATTGTAGGAAATGATATTGTATAATGCATAAGGAGATAAAGAATTTGATTGGATTTGTAATAGGATTATGACCTTCTTAGATTTGCAGACATTTCATCTGATTGTTCAAAATCATTTTTCACAGATCAAATAGGATTATTTATTAGAAAGATATAATGGATTCAAATAATGCTGTTATTTCTAAAGCACCTTTCAAAAACAGAAAGTCATTTTAGCTTTTCTAAAGACACTATTTTGATATTGTTGGAGAGCATAAAACTCCATTACCTTTTGATGGTTTTCGCTACTACACCACTTTTTATTTTATTCTGCGGAATAACTGGTCCATTTTTAATTTACCATTGCAGTATTTAATTTGCATGTATTAATAACATGCTGGCGCCTGTTTTAGAAAGATTTTTCATATTTTATCAACAAGCCTATTGACTACTTGAATTTCTTATCATGTTTTAGGCCTTGTGTGAAGTTCATTTTGATGAAAACCCACGGTTCAAGATTCATTTTACTGACGAATACATCAAATCAGATAAAATTGAAACATTGAGATTGGTGCCAACTGGTTTTGACATGAAAGGAAAGTCATTTTGGTATCAGCAGGTTCGCACAGATAATGCTATTGTTACATTGTCTTCACAAGTTTGGAAAATTGTAACTTTTTAATTAAAACCATATCAAGTGACCAGAAATCCTTTGCCAGCTAGGTGGTGCCAAAGAGGGTATTCCAACATCTTTTAGTTAAACTGCATACCTTTTAATTTCTTCTAGTATTTGTACAGATTTCTATTCCTACTCATTTCTATTCCTACTATGACATCAAAGCTAATTTTTCAAGGCAAAAGGAAATTGGAAGATATTTTGATTGAAGGGAGTAGAAAACAACTAGGTATCTTTTGAGACATCACACCTCAAGTTTGCTTCATCCCTTTTGCATATCACCCTCTATGCTTTCATATGTCACAAGGCTGTATATTTTGCCTGTCAAAATTATCAGGACAAGACAGCAAGATTGATAATGCTCCAGGGTTTTCCAAACCAAGCATTTCAAGCTAACATTGAAATGTCTGAGTGCTTGTGCATTATAAGAATGTGCCACATTTTGTCATCCTTTCCCCATCCACTCATAATTAATTTTTCCAATCATATATTTACAACAACCATTAATCTTTCAAATCCAAGAAATTGTTTACGTTTACAATGCGTAGGTAGCTTCATAGAATTTAACCCATGCATTGACCTTTGGAATCCTTTAACTTTTTGTCACCTCAGATCTTTTGGTCAGAACAGTAACTGATCTGAAAGCAAATTGCTTTTCACCCTTTTGTTAAGAACCCATCAGGCAAAACAATTGAGCTTTGAACTTTAAACAAGGCGACTTTATCGTTTTGTTCTATTTAATGTTTCCTAACACCAAGACAGATGTTTGGAGGAAGACAGTTTAAAGTCACATAATCAGCTTTTGCTAATGACATATTTATGAGGACACCTCCTTGCAAACAAATATTTTTTTAGACATTTCTATCCATAATTATTCTGGCATTTTCAGCCTGCGTTTCTTAGAATGTCAAAGGTTGAAAATTGCACGGAATAGCTGCGCCATAGTTTTAGCAAACTTCCAATCGGTTGCTCTGCCATTTTGTTAGTTTTTCCATCCTGACAATTGCACACTGTGATGGACGAAGAGGTTCTTAAATATACGAAAGTTATGAACTCTACTCTTCCCTGCTATTTTGAAGCTCTGCAATGCGAAACATTTATTAAAGTTCCGGTAAACGTTTTCAACACGAAATTTGGTTTTACCTTCCTAAAGGCCAAACTGTTCGTGGAATCTAGGTAAACTATATATCATTCGATGCACAAGATTGTGGCGTATCCATCCAGATCAAGACTATTGACAAATAATGGTAACAAGGATAATCGGCTTAACAGGTCGAGGGATTCTAAAACCGCTGCTAGGAACTTTGATAGAAAATTATGGAAACCTTCGTTTTTACGGGATTTTCCCCATTTTCAAAACTTCTTCTAGCTTCAAACATGGTATCATTATGTACCTTATTAATTCGGCTATCAGAATGTGAAGTAATAGAAAAATGGATATTTTTGTCCAGAAAACGTTTACCGCAACCTTTAGAGATTGAAAACATTACTGTTTACTTTTTTTGAAACATATATTTAAATGAAATTTCAGGACAGCTCTGCCGGCTTTCGACTTTATTCAGTAGAAGAAGATGATGAAGAAGGCTGCACTTGGAAACTTCTTGCTAGGTGACAAACTCTTTTACAAATGTTCTATAATGTTTCATGCAATTGGGTTCTCTATCTATTTGCGCCTGCTACTTCTTGTATGCTAAATGATAATGTTGTTATTATTTTATAATATAATTGTTAGTTTAGAGGTCACATTGAGACATTGAGAGGTATCGAAAACCTTTTGAAGATAATCAAATAATAATTCGCAAAATAATCCCAAATGAAAAAAAATTACTATAATCACCCGCGTTTTAATCCAATATATCACTTGGTCACTGAACAATTTGTTGATATCTTTTTGCAGTACAATGGAAGATTTTGAACAGCTAATTGAAAGTTTGAAAAATAAATCAGAAGTAAACCCCAAAGACGTTGCTTTAGCGAAAAGGAAAGAGCGAGTGGAAAAAAGGAGAGCCAAGCTTCTGGAGACCCAGGCGAAGAAGAAGGGCAAAAAGAAGAGTAAGACGGCCAAGAAGAAGAAAGGTTTGTTTATTTACAATTGGCTATAAAGGCACTTTTAATAAGTATTGCTGGGATAAAGTGGCACCGTATGGATGGTTTTCCAGAAGTTCCAATTGAATGCCGATGCTATATGTGTGTTCAAGTAATCCGGGACCTTTTGGCCCTTTGTGTCGGATACTCTTTTGGGACATCCTGGTGCTAGAATGTTTGCTAAGTCAAGTATCTAGAGGTTCATCTTTTCCCTTGGGCTCTTCTTAAAGTTGGTTATTAAGTAACGCTGATTGGTCAATTATAACCAATCATGCGCTCTTCTTCTCTGACGTTTTCGATCCGCATCTGGCTATTTATTCGGTCAGCTTTTGGTTATTTTCCGACGTTTGCATACTCTGAGGAGTGTCGGGCGAAAAAAACTTTAAGTATGCAAAAACTGGTTCCGCTTTTTCTAGCTATTGTGAAGTCCTATACCACAAAGCATTTGTTCACACCTGAAGGTTTACAACTGCAAGTAATGTTGCTCCATCGTATGAAACCAGGCTACATCAAATCAGAAGAGCATCAATGAGATATATTTACATGTCGCGTTGCTTTATAGACCTCTTGTATGTATATTCACCGCCAACATGAGCTGTTTATTACTACAGCATTGCAGTTGGAGCTAAAGCTCGGTTTTGATTCAATGATAATAAACGTAATATATGGCTTGAAATGACGAAGTAGAGGGGTGGTGCCATCCCATTTGGTGTGAATTTGTCTTTTATGGCCTGAGGTGCGGCGATTGGTCAATTACAACACACGAGTCATAATCACGGTGATTGGTCAATTACAACACACGAGTCATAATCACGGTGATTGGTCAATCAAAAAGCACGGGTCATAATTATCCTATATTTGAAGCCAAATTAAAAGACCACTAGATTGAGCTAACTACTTTGATACCTTTAAGAAGGTATTATATCCCCTGGCGTCTGACTTTTAGACATACAGTCTCTTTACCATTAAATTTTCATTGATTTCCTCCTAAATGCTTCGGATTCACCAAATTCCCATCGATTTTTTTCCAGATGCTTCAGATTCGGATTCTGACGAGAACGACGACAACCCGTGTGCTCATTGCTACTCCAACAAAAGACCAGATTTGGTTTGTCAGCATTCTGTTCCCTTCTTATATGTTATGTTCCCGTCTTGTTTCGCTCTCTCGTTTTACATCGAACACATACCCCTTGGATACGGGTCCTTTACCCCTCTAATCTACTTTGCTATGCCCCTACATTGTTAATATAACATTGTAATCTTACAGTCCTTCTCAACACATCCCTATACCCCAGTCTTCTGCCTCAGATTGCCATTTGAAATCCTTTTGATATATCATGATACGTCTTTTTCTACAAAATTGTATCTTTTAGAAAGACTTTTATCTGCGTCTGTTTGTAGTTACATTCTTAACCGCTTTTCACATTTGAACACATTGCTTCCCTGTCGCTGTTACAATTATCTGCTGTGCTCAATGCCATGGTCACGTGCAAATTATCCAAAATCGCCCAAGAGCCTAAAATCTAACCCGGACTTTGCCCTTGACAACATATATTCCCAAAATGCTTCAGATATTCTCCATTTCCACCTGCCCCGGTTTCTGCTTCTAGAATTTCAGACTTATGATTACCACCCGGAAAGAACAGAACCTTCTCTGGCGCTGTGTCAGTGCCTTTAATTCATACTTTCAATCCCAGGTTCAGGTTTTTTAGGAAGATTCTTTTCCGCCCGTCTAATGCCATTGACATGCCTTGAATACCCCCTACTATAGAGAATCATCTTTTAGAAGCGCCTTTGCTTACGGCTGTTTGTAGTTATATCGCCCATCATATTCAAACACTGTCGCTGTTTCAACCATATGCCTTTATTTCATACTTTCGGTTCCAATTTCAGGTACTCTTGTGTGACAAGTGTGATGCTGCGTACCATACCCTTTGTCTCAGACCCCCTCTGATGTCGATTCCTGAAGGGGACTGGCTGTGCCCATTTTGTCAACAGGTAAGCCCCCCCTATCCCCCCCCAAAATAATTGGTGCTTAAGCATTGAGATTGACACTTGTGATGAGATAACTCTGGAGTCTCTTAAGTAAAATATAAATTTTTTGCATGATGAAATTAAGTCCAAAGGAATATGACGCTTTGTGGGCATAACAATACCCTGATGTGAATTTTCAATTGTGTGATTCTAACCGCGTTTCAAAATCACATCGATATACGTAATAATTATCACACGTGACAACACAAGACCAGTTTGTGAACGGGTCGATCATTTGTAAGGAGTTCGATTAGAGCTTGATGAAGCGGTGTCTACACATTACCTTACAGTTTTATTGAAAACATTGAGTTATATCTAGCTAATTGTAATAAACTAAACAAAATTGCCGTTACTGGCAGCATTTTTCGCCCCAAATGATTTATTTTTGGTACCTGAACATTGATTTGTTTTACCCTAAGAAGCAAACACGACATAGGTATGAAAACCATTTAAGGGACTTTGCTTGTCTTGAATGTGGATATTATTGGTTAATAGCGCGGCAGTTTCGCTTCAAGAAGTACCAGCATAGCGGTGTTTTAATAGTATAAGATGCAAGCAACAGTTTGTCAACACAGAGTGTAAGCTCAGATGGACCAGGAATGCTATCACTTGTATGGCAGCTATTTAAAATGTATTTAGGTTTTTAAGCCAAAATCCAGTCAGTAATTTTGCTACAATCTCCTCTAGCTTGTCCTGATAGATGTACTACAAGATAAGCACAAAGACCTGGCAACCAAACGAAAAGCGATGGAAAGAATGGCGAAGCGGTTTGTTTTCCTTTTTGCCTTTCGCTGCTGTTGAGCAGTTTGTTCCCAAAGCTACTCTCTCTATATATGTTCGCTTTTCTTGAATAGACCTTCGTGAATAATCTCGTTTTTGTTCTGTTCAGCCACGTTCCAGCTAGGGTGTTTCACTACTTATCGCGTCGATGTGACGTACAAGCTAGGTTATAAATATTAATGTGCGCTAACTTTATACATCTACTTTACCTTATATATCCTATTTTACTATACCTTATATATTTATACATTATGAAACATATTGCATTATTTGTTTCGAAAGAAGCTTGTATAAACGATGAACGTAGTTTGGTTTTCTTGCAGTCGAGACAAAAAATAATTAATTACTCGTATGCAATATTTAAAATTTTATTTCAGATTTGAAAGTTAGGCTTCTTATCTGCATCTTGTACCTTTTTAATTCATTTCAATGCTGGTCAACCTTTTTAATGGAGCTCTTTTTGTCCGTTCAAATTTCTGTACGCACCTCTATCAAAGCGAAGAATCACACAGCCAGAAGGCAACCATTTTGTTAGAAGGGTCTGTGATGCGGGATAAATTCTGAATATCTGTTATTTTAGTGATAGATATTTGTTATTTTTTCATAGGGCTGTATTCGATGACATCAGATTATCAAATATCGTAGAGGTTTGTACAATTAAATCTCAATATTTCTTCCTTTCCTGTTTTTTCCTTTGCTACATTAATGCTTAAAGAGTAGGTTGTGCCATCAATATATCATTTAAAGATGCATTTAACACTTATAAGTATATTTAAAAATACAGTCAATATCTGTATGATTTTTGCATTCATTATTTACCAATGCTTATACATGCTCCTCGCTGTTTGTGAAAAGATTTCTTAAGAACATACAGTAATTGATTTACTCGAATTGACATACAGAACAAATATTTTACTCGAATTTTACAAGAAACTTTCGTGATGGAATTGACAGAAGGATTGTTAGCTTTAGACCTAAAAGATGTTTTTTTATATTTTATATCCTATATTGATGTTTCACACTTAATTCATGTTAGTGTCAATTTTTTCGTGCAATGTATAATCGAATGTTTTCTTGGTCCAGAATGTTACTGACTGACTCTTGACTTTTGCATTGGTAGGGAGGCGGAGATGACGATTCGCGTCGATCTGGGCGAAAGAGATCCAAGATTGACTACAATTTCCAAAACTATAACGACATGATTAGCGCAGCATTATCGACTGTTCCTTCACAACCAAGATCGGAAGTGTCTACGCGAAATTTTTACTCTACCTCTCACCAAAGGTTGGTTTCAATGTTTTTCCTATTCTTAATATCACCGCTTATTTGTTAATAGCACATATGAATGTTGAACATAGTTCTGCTATTTCCAGCTATTATGAAGTTCTGTACCTCACAGCACTTGTTCAAATATTCTTTATGTTAGGGAAATAAATATATTTTTAGATTAAACGCCCAGGGCTCAACGGAGTAAGCACTTTTAGATAAACAATCATGGACAACTGTTTGAATGATTCACCACGGAAACTATTTTTTGTTAATCTATACATATATGAGCTATAGTTTTTCTAATTATTATTATTATTTGGCAGAACGATGCAATAAACAGAACCATGTATCAACAATCACTGCAATCACTTGTTTTAGTTATCTGTTTCAAACAGTATCAGTTATCTGTTTCAAACAGTATCAGTTATCTGTTTCAAACAGTATCAGTTATCTGTTTCAAACAGTATCAGTTGTTTGTTTCAAACAGAAGTTTCAGTTACAAACATTATCGATAGTTCCAGTAATTTGTTTCAAACATACACTTGTTTTAGTTAACCTTAGACATCAAAACCTCAAGCGTTCGATATTCCAGATAACTTTTGATTCCATCTTCTACCATGTTTATATTCAACTCCTAAAGGCCTTATTGATAACAAATAACTTTGATTGATGGATAATCCTTACTACCCCCTGAATTATCGATATCAGGACATCTGACTTGGTCACGTGTATAAGGAGATCCGGGGGGGGGGGGTAGTGAGAGGAATTTCTAGAGCTCGAAAGCAAGTATATATTGCAGTGTTTGTAGATCAAATGATTGCGTCTATTGCATCGTTCTGTCAAATTGTAGTAAGAAACGTTATAAGGAAGACGATTGAAATCGACCTGAGATGATTTGCCGAGGTGCATTTTCCCTTTTTTTCTGCGACGAAGTTAAGCATTGTGTATTTATTTGTTGTAGTGGCCGCAGAACTCGAAGGTTGAATAACCTAGACGACGATTCTATGGAATCAAACTTGAGCGAGTATGAAAACAGTCCCTCGGAAAGTGAAAGACACGCGAGGGAACACGAAGACTCTGTTTCGCGCGGTTGTCGCCGCAGTAGGAGGCTGAAGCGAAAGTATGGCGATGATGACGAGAAGTCGGAAAGTAGCGAGAGCGAAAGCGACGCATTCGTACGAAGGTCCACGCGGCGACGAAGGCCGACTTCGAAGTCGTACATGGAATACGACGAACGAGACACGCCGGAAGAAGTGCTCATGAAGAATATTAAGGGCGAAGAAAATGACGAGTATGTTGCAAGTGAGTCGGAAGAAGACCCTGAGGATGTTCTAAATATTAGAAAGCGGCGGGCTATTGTAAGTGATGGAGAAGATGATGAAGAAGAGACAGTAGAAGATGAGGTTGAAACGGACTTTGAAGATGAAGAGATATGTGCGGACATGGAGAAGAATATTGTGAGTGATGATAGTGAAGATGATGTTGTTCTTTCGCTGAGTGAAGAGGAAGAGCCGGAAGCAAGCGATTCAGGAGACAGCATTACTGATGATGAAAAGTACGAGGAAGATTCAAATAGCAGCAAAAAAGAAAAGAAGAAGTCGAAGGATGTGCAGGAGAAGAAGAGAGGTGGGAAAGATATGCGAACGATCATGAAGAGTATTAGGGAAGAAGAAGAAGGGATTACAAAGAAAGTGCAGAAAGTCGAAGAAGCGAAGATAACTTCAAGCACCGACGCTGACGTGCAATTGAAGGTTGAGCCAGTTAAAAGCGAGGGTGTTGTTGCTGTTAACGAAGAAGGCACCCAAGAAAAGAGAGAAACAGAGCCACCGTTGGTTGAAGATGGAGCGAATGACGTAAAGGATCATGTTTTATCTGAAGTTGTTGTGAAATGCGACGAAGAAGAAGATAATACGAAAAAAGAAGAGAAGCCAATTGCCAATTATGATACTAATCCACCTACGGATTCAGAGAGTTGTACTTCTAGTAAGGATATGGTTGCAAAGGAGGAGCTTGAAGAGAAGGCAGCAAAGCCCCCGGATTTGAGTAGCAGCGAAAGCAAGATTACTAGAAAAGAGCTAACGCTGCCATTGAAGGCGGCCGGGGGTCACCACAAACCCAAAGTAAGAAGCGAGCGATCTTTAGCTATGCGTGAGTTGGGGATTGATGCTCCTGTGCAGCGGCCCGGCAGCTCAGTTCAACTTCCAAGAGCGTCGACACATTCACAAGAAACAATGGAACTCACTAGCCACAGTCAACCCATGAGGCATTCTCTTGGGGCCACGTACGGCCAAGGGCCAACCCCAATGGCGCCAATGTCCCATCAACGAGATATTCTTCGGCCGAGGCCCTACGCCGCCGAAGTAATGCGGCCGACGGACCATTACAACCAACCAATCGGTAACTTCTCGCCAATGCACAACCCGTACCATATGCAGTCCCCTTATCACAACTACATGGAGCAGCAGTCCTTTTACGCACCAAACATGCAGCCGTATCCGAGAAGCGCACCGCCCGCCTATCCAGGGTACGCTGGAGGCGACCCGCAAGCACTTTGGAGGCCGCAGGGTATGCCGCCAATGCAGTGGAACTACCCACCGTATCACGCCGGATCGCCGCATGTGGAACAGAAGCGGTCTCTACCGATGCACCACCCAGCACCAGACGCACATTTGTATAGGGGAAGCAACGGCTCGCCGCCCGTTAAAGTTTCTAAAACGCAGAGCCGCTTTCCTGGGTTGCCGAGTCTGAGCGCGGAAAGTAGTCCGCGTCGGTCAAAGACGTCATCAGTCGACTCGCGCAAGCCTTCGACGATGGAGAGTTACGCGGCCTTTCGAAACATGGTGATAGCTCCATCGGATGACAGGGGACCGAAGAAGGCCAAGAGAACGTGATCTAAAGCCAAGAGAACGTGATCGACTACCAAAAGAACGTGATCGATTACCAAAAGAATGTGATCGACTACCAAAAGAGCGTGGTCGATAACCAAAGCAGCGTGATCGACTACCAAAGAACGTGATCAATAATCAAAAGAACGTGATCATAATTCTTTATTGGACATGTTCGGGACATCATTTATCAACGTTCCATATTCCATTTATTGAAGAGGATTTCCTTGTTGTCAAGCATTTGCAGGAAATGACAAGTTTAGAGGGAATAGAAAAAATCATTGGTAAATCGTTGTTGAATAGGTAACTTTTATAGAAAGATATTTATGTTGCTTTTGTTCCTCAAACAAATGAGAGTGTATAAGAACAGTAGCCAACAAGAGTTTTGGGAATCTCAGAACGGCTTCCGAGAATGCGTCACAAGAGATTTTTCCAAGAAAGTCTCCTAATTGAGTCAGAGCATTCTCTTAAGGGAATTCTTCAAAGATAGTTTTCTCAGCAATTTTCCTAAACAAGTCTGGCCAATACTCCTTGGAGGGTCACAAGAAGCTGAGAATTTTAAGTAGCCCTAAGAGGGTCTTCAAAAGCCACTGTTAAGAATATCCCTGTAGAGATTTGGTTGTTATAGCTGTTTTGAATCCTAGGAATTAAGCCGACATATAAACACTATGATATGTTGTATATTTTCGTCGTTATTTTAGATTTATTTTGTTCCTTCATTTTTTGTTGATGTTTTAACTTTCAAACTTTATTTTACGCGGACAATAGTAATTACGTTGGCGCATGCTTGTTTGCAAGGGCGTAGAAACGTTCTAGAAAATAGGGCTACTAAAAAGAGGGATACATTTTTATGCGAGAGGTAGCAGAAAGAGAAGGGGCACGCAGTTTGCAGTTGGTGAAAATTGGGACATGGTCATTTTTCAGACAGGGCCACTGATAATTAAAAACATTAAAAATATTCTTCAACTTTCTCCAATCTCCTTACCCAATTTCAAGGGTGCCAATTTTTTACTTTAGAAGTAATATATCACTACACAGAAATAAATTTCGCTGCAAATCTATTTTAGCTCGACAGAAAACTATAATTTTCAAAAATTACTTGATGCGTTAAAAGTTAAATCCATTTCTAGATGACAGAGTTAGAACAGTTTTTTCACGTTTGGCTTATTACCGGCTTTGATAAAACTGTTTTGAAATTATATCAACCTATTGATATTTATTGCCTTGTCTTATATTTACCATTTATCTTCGTTAATGTAGAAATATTTGCTTGCATAATCTTGTTCCAATTTTAAGCAGATTTAAATATCGTATTTCTAAATAGAATCTATGTATCTGAAAGTTGAGTCTTTTTGGTGTCTCTCTTGGCTCAAAGATGTATTCAGAATTTCTTCCCGATTCCAATGATTTTCTACAGTCAATATTAACAACGGCCAGGATACCTCCTTACAGTGGCGACTCGTGCAATTGGGCTCAAAAAATATACAAAATTAACATTATATTTCCTGTTTCTATTACTTGTAGACCAGAATAATTTCCCGTAATAATCGTCTTCCGCATGAACTCCATTTTGGCACATGATGCTTGTTTGCTGTGTACTGTAAATCCTCGAATAAGCCCCCTGGGGGCCTATTTATTTTTGACATTTTTGGGTGGGGTCTTATTCGAAGGGGGGGCTTATTCGAAGGGGGCTTATAAAATTTCCTGAAACATGCCACATAAAAAGACAATTTTTGAATTTTTTTCTTTTCACAATATAATAAATAACCGAAGTATAAAGTAACATTTGGTTAAATTATTAACAAAAACATCATTTTTATGGTAATTCACTAAAATGCCAAAGGCAACCTCAGGAGTCAAAAATCTACAAATCGAGGGAGGGGGCTAATTAAAAGTTTGTAGTTCTAGGGTGGGGGCTTATTCGAAGGGGACCAATTCGAGGATTTACGGTATTCCGCAAATTTTTCTGCGCTCAACAATTTCATGATCATTATTTATTCAATTTCTCAGTTTATTACTTTCCTAGCAAATGTATTACCCGCAAAATCTCCTATATGCAAATTGTATTATCTCTAGCTATAGGCAAAGAAATTTCTCACTTTCATGCCGCAATAACAAGCTTCACCAGTGAATTCGCCCACGAGCGCCCAATGGACGATATATTGAGAGCTTTGCGCGTCTGTCACAAAGGTCTCAAGTTGACAAAACCATACATTCAATAGAGCTTCTACGTTATTATCAATTATTTTTTTAAGAGGTTCACAATGGTAAGATAAAGCGGAACTATTTAGGTGTTAAGTAACGCTGATTGGTCAATTATAACAAATCATTCGCTCTTCTTATCACCCTCTAGTGTTTTCGATCAGCATCTGGCTGTTTATTCGGTCAGTTTTTGGTTATCTTCTGACGTTTGCGTACACTGAGGAATGTCGGACGAAAGAAGTACTTTCAATTGGTTCCACTATTTCTTGCTGAACTTTTGTACCGCAAAGCGCTTGTTCACCTTCAAACGGCTTTATTAGTTAATTCTTTTTAGTTCATTCCTTTTATTCTATGATATGTACTAATAAGGATAAAATTGTGTTTTCTTCACAATTTTCTTGCTATAAACTTGAATTTGTGTGTGGGTCTCAATTTACTTGAATCAATTATTGTGTTATGTATCAAAGTGCCATTTTGATGTTACGTGAGTTGGGATACGCATTATTCATCCAGTTTTACGCTTATTTATTGGTTTTACCTTCAGATATTCAGAGCTCTGGTAAGAAAATTTAACCAAAAAGGTAATTTTGTTACAAAAGTCGAAGCAATGTCCCCTTGTTTAATCATTGAAGCAGGGGGCTAAAGATCTCCATTCTCCATCTCACCCCCTTTGTGGCTACCAGTTCGAGACTTGTCGCTCCTTCGAAGCTCTCTGCATTAATGCGGAGCATCATAGAACAACAGGGTGTTCAAAGCCAATTTTAATTTTTATTATAAGCAATGAAAGAGTTTGTAAAGAAATTTTTGCTTTGAGTTTGTAATGAGGTTTCAATCCTAAATACTGCAGCTGGAGGAAGGAAGGTTAAAACTTTCCTGGGCCCTGTAAATTTGTGGAGAAGATATTCGGTCATCTCATTCAATGGTTTCGCTTCTTTTTTTCTTTGGCTCCAACAGTAATTGTCCAATATCATTCCCCATTTCACGCGTTAATACATCTTCATTTTGCTACGCACGCATGTCATCGAGCTGCGCATTACGTCATCGCTTGGCTTCAGTTAGGTTGGGGTAGTTCTTGGTAGACATGACATCATTTGGTATACAGGCCAGTCTCAAAAAAGGCCGATCTAGCTTTTTATCAATTGCATTTAATGTTAGGCTGGTTTAGTAAGAAAATATGGGTGGATATCAATTCTTGATAGCTCTGGGGGAATTTTGAACCCAAGAACAACTTCTAGTGGCGAAACTTCGGTAAGTAAAACAATCTTACGTTAACCATGACTGTTTGACTAATCAAGGTTGCAAATGTCCCGGCAAAAATACTAACCCAACCATTACAACTAGGACATCGAAAACCAGTGGCTGACTGCCCACAAAATCTCGCAAAATTGGCCCTCCTTTAGCAGGGGCTCCTTTTGCAAAATTAAATATATTTTCTTCTTAGTGTTCCATCTTAGTGCTTATCTTTAATAAGCGGACAATTAACGCCACAGATGTTCTGTTTGTGAAACATCGACTGATGAAGGCAAAATTCTTGCTTGATCACACCCTTTTTTTCTGGCCACACCCACCAAGGCCCTCGTGAGTTCCCCTGTATCGCATTATAAGCAGACCTTTTCATCTCAGTAGATAGATAGGTATCTGGTTTGAGATGCCTTTCATTGTGTTACCCAAAATGGAACACAAGCTTTGTCCTGGGGAAGAAAAGGGGGTTGCTCTTTGTACCCCAAGAGACTTCTGAGATCGAAAGAGGACTTGTTTTGCGACTGAGCTCCCAAAGTAGTCTTCAGTGGACTAGCTGATATAACGAAGATTTGATATCCTACTGGTGGCAATTTTGAGTGGGTGCAAGATTCTTGAACACGTAGAGAAGGATTATAGAGGAGTATTAAGAGGTTCCTATGCACAAGAAATTGATGCAGGATAAGGGAGTACTTGATATGTTTTAGCAGTCATAGCTTCAACTGGCACGTGTGCTGCAAGTTTCATGCTCGAAGCATCGAGTATGCCTTATGAAGGCTACATAACTAGCATAATTTTTATTCAAGTACATGCTTTCTTTATGAGGAACCTACCTCAAGGCCTAGTTTCAAAAGTTCCTTATTCGTAGACCTCAAATCATCAGATTTTAGTACCATAAGTTCCTTAAAAGCTCCTTATGTCTCACTTTCGGTGTTTTGACTACAATAAGCCTTAACACTTAATAGAGAGAGGGGCGAGACAGCATATGCGGAAACTACTCAATAAAGCACTTGACACACGAATAGCAAACGACCTATGCGAGTATTGGCTGCAAATGAATGGAACCGGCTTTTTAGTTCTTGATGCTTGCAATAATAAAAACATTTCAAATCGAAAAGTTCCTTAAGGATTTCGTTGTTAGTAGTATAAGTTCTTTAAATATTTCGGCCTTCTACATGTAGGTTCCTTTTAAAATGGTTCCTAGTGTATAAGCAGACTGTGGCTGGGACGCGGTCAAATGTAGTTATTGACAGGGAACAATTCCATGCATTGCATATGTCGGAGTCACTTCGGTAGTTAAGTAGGCCGTTGAAGCCAGTCTCCAGTTAACTAAACCAGCGTGGAGTTCTTGAACAATCTATGTCCATTTTACATGCTTATACCATGCTATACTGTTATCATTCGCATAAAAACCCTCTGGGCAAGAGGCAAGGGTAGGTGAGTTGCTAGAATGGCTGGCTACTTTGCCAGTGTTCCAGGTTCTCGGCTTGTTGATTGCTTTGAGTTCACTTGACTGATAACCCGAACGTTGCTGTAACAAACGTTGAAAGGGAGCGGGGAAAGCAACTGGCCACCCTACTACACAATGCTATGGGCTATGAAGGTATGCTCCTAATAGAGCATTCCCAATGTCCAATTTCGAGTGCAGGACTTTCATTTGCTTAACTGCAGTTCTGTATATCAAAAGAAAGTTTAAAACATTTTACGAGCCGACGCTGTTTAAGTAAGTGAACTGGACAACACCATCAAGAACATTAGCAGTTGGTTTCGATTCATCCAATTTTCCTAGCCAAGAAGATTGGCTAGACTTTCTCTTATAAATAATTCTGACGAAAGTTTTCACATTTTGATGCTGACAAAAAACAAATAGTACCTATCTACACACTTATAGGCCATGTGTTATAAAAAACATCTTAAAATTTCTCCAGCATAATAAAGTGATTTAAAAATTCTGAGGCCCAAAAACAAATCTTGTCATGTCTTGAATTTTTTTTCTTTATCATGCTGGCTCAATGTAAGTTAAGTTAGGTGAATAAAATGTACAATCATTCATCCAATTAGATAATGATGAATTAATAGTTTACAAATTGATAATAAAGGTTATTAGTAGTTATCCCTGTATGATGGATGAAGAAGGTATTGTAGTATATTTTGTTGTCTTCAATACGCTCTGTGGGTACAGTGGCAGAGAAACAAGTACTGATCTCTATAAAAACTGGATCGAACTTCTTTTTGTTTGACCCGCACGAGAATCGAGGCCCGCCAAATTTGACTAGGCCCTAGAATTGTGGGACCCACCGTTTACCGCGAGCACCGAAAAGAACCGACATGAGAGCTAAACGGGGTACCCAATGTTGCGCGTATGGCTGTTCGAAACGTAGAAAAGGCAAGTGTCCCACACGGACAAGCAACATTGACCTCAGTTTGAAACGGTAGAAGCTCGATCCAGTCTTTTCAAGAGATCAGTGAGAAACAACGCCCTTCAAGGGAACGAGGCCCCAATAGGAACGAGGTCATGCAAGAACGAGGCCCTGCTAGGAACGAGGTCATGCAAGAACGAGGCACGTCATGCGACGCTCTCCCGGTGCATGTTTATTGAAGAACGCGAGTAACAGCTCAAAATTCTTGCTGTTGGGCAATTAGCGTAAAATAGGATATTTGAAGTTCTATAGTGAAGAGGCGAGACAAAGAGGAACAAGTATTTGATTAAAACGGCATCTCGTATCACAGTGCAAAGAACTACAGTCTAATCCGACAATACGAAGGTGCTAAATATTGAATACATAGTTTAGTATCTACTGATTACACTATACAAAGTTATACAATAATACCAAAATAAAAAGTCACAATATTTGGGCAGAAGACTCATCTGACAGCGAAATTCTAGAATGTTATTTTTATAGATACAGTAAAGAGTTTTTCAGACGCTTTTCAGAGGTAAAAATGAAAGCTATCTGCTGAATTCAACAGATTCGTCAGAAATATTTTAAGAGTGGAAAGAACGAGGATTTAGTTACAAAATTAAGTTCTGTTATCAGACTTAATCCGTTTCAATGGTCATATAATAGTGGTTAGCATAGTTACTTTGCAAATACTTATTAAGCAGAAATCAAGGCGGCAAAGTCTATCTGTTATTTAGAAGGAAGGTCGGGAGTAGAAAGTAGATGAATCTTCGCTATAATCAAAGTTTAGATAAAGCAACTAGGTGAAAAGTCCAGCTTTTCAAATAAAACATCTAGGAAAAAAATAAAACATTTTAATCGGTTAATACACTCCTATTAACATGGATACAGCAAAACAAATCTTGGTAGTAAATAAAATTGACTTAGGCTCAGAATAGATCTTGAAACACCACGATCACATCACGAAGAGCAATTTTAAATGGTTTAAATCTCTCCTGCTTTGGGTAATTGAATGACAAATCGGGTAGCGAATAAACATGCGTTGTTGTTGTTGTTGTTGTTGTTGTTGTGTGGTTTCATGACTTATACCAAATCGTATTCTCTTTGAAAATTTGGGGATAATGTT
Source organism: Nemopilema nomurai (assembly GCA_003864495.1). NCBI lineage: Eukaryota > Metazoa > Cnidaria > Scyphozoa > Rhizostomeae > Rhizostomatidae > Nemopilema > Nemopilema nomurai. The sequence goes on from ML133478.1 coordinate 2,263,667, forward strand.
AGGCTGTAATCAAAATACGAAACCCATGCAGACCTACTCTAAATGCAAGGCTAGCTTGCAATCTACAAGTGCTAAATACAATCCAGACTAAAAAATAGACGTTAATATACAGTTAAAAGTGGATAAATGCTCACTAAAAGAACTTAGTGATGCTCGCAGGCATAAAAACGTTGATGAGGAGGAGGCCAACGTTGATGCGGAGGCGGTTTGATTAGGATGATCCGATCACCCAGGCTTTACATGATGAAAATGCAAATTATATGCAACGACAAAAAACATGTGCTGTTTTAAATTACAAACCTGGGTTAACATGCGCGCTGCGGGATTCTGAGGGAACTACCGAGGGTAAACAAAACATCGATGTACATACTCCCGCGGGAACACGCGAACCCGCGTGGTACAACAAGCCCATGAAGTACAAGCAAGCCGGAAGTAACATAGACCTTTGGGAAAGTATGGGAGCTTTGGGGAGTAAGGCTGCGGGCAACAGGCGCGGGAAACAGACATTAAAGGTAGATATGAGAGTCTGGGTCTTATATTACGGGTACACCGAAGGATAATACAAGGCAACAGGCATGAATGCCTGCGTGGGACACGCGAACACGAGGCGGGTATGCAAGCGAGCGCTAATGGGCCTAAATCACGGCAAAACTAGAGAATAATGGCGATAAATCACAAATAATTTAATGCTTGATATCAAGCTACGAAATGTCGCTGGGAATATAACATATTGGCTTCATGAACAAGAGTTCGAAGGGTGGTAATAGTGATTCCAAACCTAGAGTCAGGAATTCGAAACGAGGTCGAGCCTCTCTCTGGCAAACAAATGAGAAATCCGCGCGGTGGAATGAATTCACTAGAACACCCTTACTTGATCACAAACCCAATATGCATGGTTATTCCCACCAACTTTACTCGTGTAAAGATGCGTCTTTACAGTTTCTTAGGCAACCATTTCACCAGAGCCGCCCCCCGTAACATCTTGCATTTCCCTGCAGAGCCGTTGCACGTCCGCATTGGTGAACTTGAACACGTCCCGGTGGTCCTTGACCTTGCATAGGATCTTCTTGTAATAACCGCGCAACCCCCGGCACATCTTCTCGTAGGTCATGTTCGAGTTGTTCTTGCACTGGCCCCACGCCCTGGCAATGGCGTCGGTGCGCGTGAACTTGAATTCGTACGCTTCCTGGTTCACCCATGCTATTCCGTCCTCTCCGTTGGCTAGGGAGTGCACAAGGAACTGCCACAGCAGCATTTGACCAACGCCTGCAATGAGATGTTAAATGCCTGATACACAATCTTGAGTCTTATGCACCTTGTCCTGGCCTGTAAAATGTGGACGCAAGTTCTCGCTCCCAAGCTGTACGGTGTAATTTAATACCTTGCATCCACCTCATTCCAACCCTTTGTTTCAAGCCTCCTTTATTCCCATCCCCTTCATCTTATCATCTTTATTATAACTCCCTTTATTCTAATCCCTTCAGTTCCAACCCTCTCTATTAATATTTTCCCTATTCCCATCCCCTCTTTACCAATCCCCTCTATTCCAATAAAATCATCTATTTCAACACCCCTTATTTCCAATCCCCTTTATTCCAACTTTCTCTAATCTAATCCTTTTCACACCAATCCCCTCTTTTCCAATCCCCTCTTTTATAATCCCCTCTATTTAAACCCGCTTCATTTCCATCTTGTCTATTCCAAGCGCCTCTATCCAAATCCCCTTTTTCCAACCTTCTGTCGTTTACTTTTCAAAGCAATGCCGGCTCCCCGGATCATCTCAGAATTTTCCTGATAATTCCGGATACCTCCATTCAAATACAAGAGATGACTAGCTTGTTTGCGGGGTGCCACTTTGTTAGCTTCTACAACAGTTACAAAACGCCTTAACATCCAAACTTTCTGGTCATTAAAACAACCACCTTCTTGAAGGCTGCAACGAACTTACCTTTGTATGCGGCGACTTGTTTTTTCGTGGTAGAACCTTTATCCAGTTCTCTGCTTGAGCAAGATGACACGGAACTTGTAGGTGACCCAGGGCTGCAGGGCACAACTGGAGCAATCGTTAGATCTAGAAGCGGAGAGTGGAATAAATCTTCATAAAGAAACCGAAAAATACTAGCAAAGAAATGGAGTAAAAATATTAACTATCCGCTAAGATTATGGTTTCTTAAGAACGGACTTTTTAAAGGCTTATTTATACACGTACCGCCTTCATGTAAATGATTCAACTTTGCAGAAATCACTGGAGTTGTTTACATCGCAATCATGGTTTAAAGCGGTAAGAAACATCCGAGAAGAGTGCCGAAGTGATGACGTCATAACAAGCTTTTTTGAGGATTTTTCAATTCTGAATAGATATCTCAAAAGAGCATTGTGATATACCACTGAGTGCAAAGAACCAGCTGAATGTGCTATAAATAGAGACCCACAAAGCCATTTGGGATTGACAGTGATGTATAGGCCAACAATGACAAAAAATTGTTAGTCCCTTTAGAATTAGCTAAAAGAGCAAGCCGGCGAAATAAAAATCTCGATTTTGAGTTTTTTGTCTCTTGAGATAGACGAGAGCCGTTTGGGTACAAGAAATCAAAAAGTGCAATAGAGAGTAAATTCAATAAACTAGCCAACAGTCAACAGTTCATTTCAATTCGAGCCCAGAAACTGGGAGCGCACTAGTGCAAGGAATTAATCGGAGAACGATACACGGGCATTAAAAAGTGGCTCTAGGGTCGAACAATGGCACAAGACATGTCGCTCCAAATGCAATCTGGCGCTTCAAACCAATTTTGCCGTACAAAATCAAGTAAGACATCCCTCTTCTCACTCTTGTCTCTTGTCATTCAGCTATTAGGTCCAGCGCACGAGAAGAGCAATGTTTAATTTAGGCCCTAGGCCACCAACCTTGTGCCTCGATAGCAGGTAGCAGTCGCTTCATCTCCTCCAGCTTCGAAAGAGGGCTTGCAGCTTCTTCAAACGTCAATGTGGAGGAGTGAAATTCCTGTTGGACTTCTGGTATAGTAGCTACCGGGTAATCACTTATCATCAATTCACTGGCTGGAAGGTCCTGCGAGGCTGCAAAAGCTGGGGGAAAAGAAATCATTAGTTGGCGATAAAGTAGCAGTTTCGCTTTGCAAGGAATTTACATATTCCAGGCAGCATACTTTTCATCCCCTTGAAACAATGTTGCTTGCATGAAACTTTCGTTTTACCATAAATATCGCAACCTCCTTTGCATCAAGTTGGTGTAGTACCTACGTCTTGCAATAAAAATCAACCAAAAAGCAGGAAAAAGCGAGGCATCATGCGTTCAAAGTATATTCAGTTGTGGCCTAATTCACTCACATAGCTAAACAGCTGCTCGATTTCATTTTTCGCGGGAAGACAAAGTCACGTGGTCAGTGCTATGCGCGCGCACAAAAATATTCTTGCTCTATGCTTTTTAAAAAACACTGCCAAATTAGCAAACATGATTCTAGCAACATCGGCCTTCAAGTACTGCCATATTGTTTTCTCGAATGAAAACCAAATTAATGATTTGTAAGACAAACGAAATACGAGAAAAGCAAAAAATTATATTTATATGCAGGCAAGAGAAAAATAAGTGGCAGAATCAAATTTCATCCGCTCAACGAAATTGAATTCTTAGTCAGAAGCAAAGCTGTAAACCAGAAATGAACACAACCAAACTTACCCATTTACATGCTAAAACTAAATTATAATCAACCACAAATTTCAAAATATCAGCAAAATTGAAGAAAAACTGAAAATTTAAGCAATTTACCGTTGTCAAGAATTTCTGTGTTTGGGTCAACATCTATAAAAAACAGAACTTGGGCTGTTATTTTCATCAGAACTTCTTTTCATGTAATATTGTAACACAGTTGTTATTTTTACATAACACAGTTACAAATTACTACTTTTAAAGACAGTTTACAAAGAGCTTGGTACAATTTATCCAAATTACAACTTTCACAAACTTGTGAACAAAGAGTTCAGCAGAAAGGGTTACAAAGTCTGGTGAGGACCATTTTTATAGTGGTTTTTTGGCAAACCATACAAAAGTGTCTTGGCAAAGCCAAAAAGTCCTCATTCATGCCAAAAAATAGGAGTGGTTATTTTTGGAAAAAGGGAGATGACTAAGTTTGGCCAGTTTGGCATAGTGCTAAAGGTCTAGCTATATCCCTGTTACAAAATGGGACACATTCATGGTTTCAAATTACTTGTGTTTGAGGTATCAGCAAAAGTCAAATGCCAAGGTCTGGGTATAGGAAGCATTGCAAGACCAGACAAAAAAGGTAGCATATGACAACTCTGACTTTTTGGATTTGGTAAAGGCACTTTTGTTGGTTTCCAAGATGGGATGCCCATGGCCTGTCTGTTCCCAAGTTGCCTCATCAAAGACCAAGGTAACTTAAATAACAAATATATTTGGCCACGTAAAAGTTGAACCCTAGTTGGCTATTCAAACAAAAGATCTGTTGCAAAAGGTCAGCGAGAGTTAACATTGAGCTGATGTTGCCCATTTAATACTGTTCCAAGGTATCTGAATGGCTCACGAGCCATAAGAACATAAAACCCAGGGCCTTTTTTGCACTATCTGGTTAAACAGATCAATAGTTTTTCATTTTTCTTATTATTGTCATAAAAGAGAACCATAATAATAAATAATAATAATAATAATAATAATTGTAAACAATTTTCTTGAAACTAAGTAATTCGAAAAGATAAATATATGTTTGTCATTAGTGATGAAGATGAAAGTCAAAAACGCTTACAAAGTTAAAACTTTGGTCTGCTCTAAAAACCTAATTTCCTTTTAAAATCTGTGGTCAGTTACATGGCTAAATGTACCCAAAAAAATCTCTCATAGAATCAGAAAAACAACAACAAGATATAAATTATATTAATGAAAGAAACAATTAAGACAATAATTTTGTGAAACTTCCTTTTCTAGGGAAATCCCTCCACATCTCAGGGAATTCCCTTGCTATAAGGGAAATTCCCTTGCCTTTTCAGGAAAACCCCTTTCTTCCTCAATATTATTTAACCAGATCAAACAACTGCCCTTACCAATGTGAGCTAGCTCCATTTGTCCAGCATCAGATTCATCTTCCTTCTTAAATGTTGTAATTTCATCATGAAGATATTCTAAAATCTTTCTCTTCCGATCTTTAAAATAAACATGCAAAAATTAATTGAAGCATGTTTAAAAAAAAGTGATAACAAAAGGTGATAATGAATTGGTGATAAATTCTATAAACATTCTTCAAACATTCATTATAGTAGCAGCCGGAGACTCTATGAGAAGGAGAGATATCACACTCTGTCCAATTTTTGTGTTAATCCCAGGAGCATAAAAATGGACCCCAAAGGACAAACTGCTGTCTAATCAGATTCAAATTTAGTTTGCAATTGATCTGACCAGGTTTTCAAAATATATGGAAATCAGAATTTAAAACAGTGTAAGTAAAGGCTTCTGTTAAAATCATAGCATGGTTTTGAAACCAAAGCAAAATCAGATTTGAGTATAAGCTTATATTCACTTGAGATACGCACCACTTTCTGATGCAAAACAATCTATGAATGGTTTTGGTGCTCTATTTCCATCAAGCAATGAGAACCTTGGGTCTATCAAGTTCTGTATCCTTGCAATATCTTCCGGGGGCAAGCTTGTCTTTCCCTTACCAAAAAAAAACAAAAAGTTTCAAAATGAGTTTTTAAAAGAATAAGACCACACTGGTCATGAATAACCATACTTCACCATAATATCAATTTTAAAGAACCTTTTGGTCAACTTTTGAAATTTTTTGCAAGATCATTTAGCCATTATGCTACTGTCTTATAAAACAGTTAAGCTCTTCTTGGATAATGTAAAAGGCTGCTTCAAATTAAATCAATTTTTAATATATAATACTTTGCAATTTAAACTAAATATCAAATAACATTACTGTGAATTAACTGCTGAAATATTTGCAATCTTGAAAAATTTGATACTCAAAAATATTTAATTGAAAGACTAAAGTAAAATTTAGCTGTGGAGCATATCACATTCAAGCAAAAATTTAATTTCAAACAGTTGCCTCATGGTCATTTTGTTCAAAGCTCTCAGTGGCAACTTTCATGTTCTATAGACACAATGAAATATAAAAACTCATATAATGTGACAGAAATATTTATAAACACTTTGAAGACTTTTTTGCATTTTTAGAGACTCTTAAACTCTTAGAAAAAATGTCTAGATATTTACTTTATCAAAAATAAGCACATAAATCAAAGTCAAAGGATCTCCTACAGAGATAGCTATGCTGTTCTGCAACAAACTATTGTACAGTCTCCCTACCTGGTCTGGAAGAAGCCCTTTCAGAGGTCCTCTTTTTGCCTGTAAAACCAATGAGAGGGTGGTTCAAACTGCTGGGAATTTTGTATCAAATGGTACATGAACAAGGTAAAATTGTTGACATCACCTTAATTGCTCACCTCAAAACCTTTCTTAACTGAAACTGGGGTGTTTAAGCCCTTCTTTTCTAGTTAAATTTGCAAAAGAAACTTCCTTGTCCCTTTTTTGCCTTCACCAGGTAAACATATTTATATTGTACATCCTTATCAAATTCTCAGGGCTATAAACGGCTAATATTTTGGGTAGAAAATCTAACTCAAAATTTCCCTAACCGAAATATTTCTATCACTTGTTCAATCATTTGGGAAATGTAATGGCAAAAGTTTGTAGCCACTAAAGCTTGGAGGGGCAGGAACTTCAAGATGTACATAAAGGGCAGGAACTTCAAAATTTATAAAAGTGGCATTAGAAGCCTTGTTAATCTGTATTTTCAAAGGTTTTAGCCCTACCACCTTTCCACCCTACCACACACTTTCTATGTGGAGTGGCAAATTATCTTCAGTTGAAAGATCTCTCAAACTTACAATTCTTGCTTTAAATATACCATATAATGGTGTTTAATTTCTTAGGACCACCACTTTATCTTATTTCATTCTGAACCTGGTCATTATTCTCTACATGATTCTGTTATTGGACTGTAGTGGACTGTTAAGGGGCATGGCCACAGGCTCCAAGCTTCTCGTTACTTAAAAGAGGCCCTACACCTAAGGAAAAATTGAAAAGGTGCCACCTTGCGGCATAAGAATTTTAACAAAAAGAACTAAACTGAAATGCAGTCAAAGTATCATAACCCTTTCATTTTGCATCAGAACAAATCAGCATTGTTTTACAGAATGTTGTTTATGTGTTAAAGGAGGATTAGGGACTGAATAAAAATTGAAAGCACTATTTTAAGATGGCTGCTTAAATTTGTCACACACATCATGTCACACATATCACTGAACATGTTGTGTGTGACAAGGTTTATAACAGTGCCGCTTTTATGCTTATGCTGTTTACAAGGTGTGAGAATGAATGATAATAGAAATAAGTGAAAAGTTGGGTTTATCTGTCTGTTTTTGTTAATGAAATATTTCAGCAAGAACTTTGATGTGTGTGACCAGGCAGAATATGCATAACTCAATTAATAACTAATACAGAGGTATTAGACATAAATGAGACATTGAACTAGGGACATTTCTTTAATATGTGGTTCACTTTCTCTAAAACATTGGAATTTCAAGGCCTTAAACAACACAGTTTCCGGGGCTCATGATAATCCAACCTTTGTTCCAGAAAAGAAGAATGGTTCCTTGACAATTGGATTAATATTTGCACAAAGCAAGACTGTGATTGCTTGTGTCTGTGATTTTATGGCTACTAATGATTGGCATAACAAAATGCAAAGACACAAACAGACACAACAAATATCACACATACATTCTAAATATAAATTTTAACTTGTGACTTGACTTTGTTATGAATAAAAAAATCCATCCGCATCTGGCTATTTATTTTGTGTTATCTTCCGACGTTTGTACTTATTAGGAGTGTCGAGAAAAAAAAGTACTTTTAAGTATGCAAAAAATAGTTCCGCTTTTTCTAGCAACTGTGAAGTTTTGTACCAAAATCCATCATACATTCAAGCAAATTTTCAGTATACACCCAGATGCATTTTCATTTCTAAGAAACATTTAGTCTAAAGTTTGGTCTAATTGTTTAAATTCAACATGCAACAGAATGGTGCCCATGCCAACTTCCTCATTCCATTCCTGACTTTTAAAGCTGGAAGTGTCAATCATGGTTCATTGTCCCTTCTTTAGAGCCCAGATAGCGACACTGGCTGGACTGATTTCAACTTAGCTGGGGTGACTAGAAGAAACCCCACAAAATTTTTGCTTTTGCTTTGTGGTCCACCATATACTTAAGCTTAATCAAATTTCGAGTGTTCTGAATACTGCCAAAAAAACTTTGAGACACATTTCATTCAAACTTATCAACCATTTTATGGAGCTGGCTGCAGATAAGAACTCCAACCAAACAAGCACATGTAGCTGAGAAAAGTAAGAACAGTAGGGGAAATATGAACTGTTTATGGTTAATTATTACTTTCAGGAAAATAAAAAAACTTTTAATTTCAATTTTGGATTGACTAGATTCGATATTAAATTTCTGACCTACTTATACTTGCTCGCAAGTTCCAGAAATTCGAACTGCAAGTTTAAGCAACAATAAAAGAAAACAAAAGATCCTTAAGAGCGCTCCACTTAATACAAAATACGGTATGACTCTGTAAGCAAACTTTCCTCTTTGTTCTTCTTGCTTTGCGTATTAAACAAATATCTCGCTACGTCTGTCTCAAAATTTGCATGGATACAAATCGAAAACGATGCACTTGCAATTATTGCAACAAAAGCAGAAACAGAATTGCTTCGCCTATTTGCCGGTCGGCGGAGAAGGCCCCAAAGAACTCAATCCTCCTAGTACCCCAGTCATTTGTATTGTATGTTAAGACGACCAAAATGATTATGAATCGTCTGTCAGACATTATTTACTTGTAGTCGTTGACTCGCCCGGCTCGGCCAATCACCTCCTCCCCTTTCGGTAAGTCGGCTGATACCAGCATGTTATCAGAGAGAAACAACTAAACATCTACACAGGCAGATGAAATTTCAGGCATCAAAAACTGCTGCCTAAATATACGGTATGCATGGCTTTGAAATGTAGCTGTTTTGTAAATTGTTGATCGCCAATGGCGACACGCATGCAGCGAGTCATGAATGAAATCGTGCAGAACCGACAACTTCATCGGGTCTGCAATCGCTTTTAATATACATGAAAATAGAAAGAAGGCGATTAACATTCATTATCTTTCTGCAGACCTGCAACTATTCACCAGGAACGGCTGCTTACAGTTTATTTAGGGACTTTGTTCGGATCTGTAATTGTTTACGCAAATCGGCCGGTTGGCCACCTTTTGTAAAAGACCAGGCAAAGAACATCGCAATCTGCAAAGGCAAGAAACTTTAATTAACTTACCAAATCATCGAAGCAGCGTTTATGAACGCTTAAAGAGCTGCATGAACGTGGTCTTGATTTCACTGGCGGCGATTTCCGGACGTAAGGATGGGACGCCATTCGACGGCCATTTTTCAGCACGTTGTTTACCATGGTACTACCATTATTGAACGCAACCACGCTATGGGGAGATAGAGGTCTTCCTTCCCACTTCAACGGCAGCTTGCTATTAATGAAGCCTTCCGAGAGCCTTGGCCTCTGCTTTGCAATTCGCAAATCGTACTTTTGTCGGTCTAGCATGTATCCTTGCAGCATAGATATCTTTATCTCAAATCTGACTTCCTACTTCGCTGCTTTCCTGCAACAACAAACCTCTCTTTCCGGACACCGGTCTGATTGATGTCTTGAAACCAAGAAATGTCAATCAAACGGTTGATGAAGTAATAATCATCATACCCACTTTGATGAATACCTACGATGAAACTTACCGCAAAGCCCTCCTTTCTAGAAATCCCCCTTATCAAGAAAAAACTCGAAATAAGCCCCCCTCGTTAGCCAGGGATGTCAAAAATTGCTAAATGCGAGATTTTAGTGATAGCTTAAAGTATTTTTACTTTTTAAATTTCCAATTTCTAATTTCAAACAAGTAAAGTTCATGGCTCTCTATCATATTTTCTAGCAAAAAATTGCATTAAAACATTTTTGACAAAACACGTGCAAAAACAAACGGCTGAGAACTCTTCTTGAGAATATTTGTATGATATTTCTTCAACAAAAAATTGCATAAAGGCATGCTTACAGCCTTTTTACTTTTAGTTTTTGATAAGCCTAATAAGGCCCCTTCTCTTTTTAGCTCCTACTCTTAAGACATAAGCCCTCACTCCCTCCGGGGAGCTTGATAGAGCTTTCACGGCATTTATCGTATCATCAATTCATACACATTTTTTATAAGAACAAAATGTGTAAGAATATCGAGGCTCGAAATTGATTAAATCTAAGAATAATTTAAGACTAATATTAGGCTCAACCCTCATCAAGACTAAAAAGTTCTCCGAGCTTTCACCCAAAGCAGAGACACTGTCATTTTGATAGTATTAGGATAGTAATTGTATCATTAGATTTTGCATTTAATGTGAAATGTGTTGTTCTGTTGACTTTTTTTCTAAATTTATGATGAAGAAAAATATCAAAATATTTAACATTTTTTTTTTATCTCAAGGCGAATTAAAACTTTGGGTTAGAGTTAGGCAAGAATAATTTGAGAATAATCATAGGCTGGGAATCGAATTCCTTTAAATAATGGGGTTTGGCAAAAAATTAGGCATTCTTATGAAAAATGTGTTTGTCAGTTCTACTTGTTGCATACATCGAATTATAATTGCACTTTAGGTCAAACGTTTCGGGCTGCGTCAACGACATTTCCGAACTGTTACATGAAGTAATAGATTCTGGCGTGGTTGTCAAGTGCATTTTCGTGCAACAAAACTTTGTTATTTTGAACAACCACGCAAGCATAGCGGAAAAATTCGCTTTTTGACGGCAAACTTCCATGGCAGTAAAATCATGTCAGAAGGACTTCATATGAGCCAGTTCTTCAAGCTACGACTAAGAACTAAATTCTCAATAAACAGATAACTTAACAATTTATTGTGTTTCTTTTTCTTTAAGGATCTAGATACATAAATATGTATTTTTACACATATAGTAATGTACATATAATGTGTATAATATGTGTTAAAATTGTTGCCTATTTTGTATTGCGTGAGCAAGTTCATCGTAACTTCTCAAAAGCTACACCGTTCTTTCAAATAGCACAAAAACCTTTAAGAGCACCTCATTACAGAGGGCATTAGTGAAACGCAAGCTCTATACAAATATCAAACAAATGGCCTGCTTGAATGAAATTATGCATGTTTCTGTATATCACGAATTCTTTTTGCACGCGAGAAAAGTCTGCATAATGATAACATGAAATGGGGTGAACAATAAAAATTTTAAAAGGTTAAGGCAACAGGATTCTTTACGAAGGATCATAGAGAGTGCGGAAAAATAACCGACCCGAGCGGGACTCGAACTCCCGAATTTAGTTTTTTGAGATTCAGAGAGAAAAAACTATCCGTTGACGCTAATACCTTTAAGCGCAAGTATTTACTTAATACCCTTGGACTGTTCCTTGCAGAACAGACATGAAATGGAGACAGAATCAACTTGGCTATTCAAAAGTGCAATTAAAAATGCTATAATTAGTTTTTTATCCTATTCGTGTAAACGAGTAAAAATTTTTTCCTAGGAATCAAGCCACTTTACTCTCTTCCTTGATTAACGCATCTAAAAATCGGTATACATTCTATGCCATGTGTTTTGTTTTTTGCCATTTGTGCAAGTTCCCTATGGGCTACTGTCTGGAATTTTCGAAAATGAAGAAAAACATCGAAAAATATATAATAAATGGTAAATTAGCAATTCAAAGGCTTTTCTTCTGAAAATTATTGTCAATTTCTGCCATGACATTTCACCCTTAAACCACCATTTCCCAGTATTAAGCATCGAAGCATTTGCAAATGATGTTGGCAGTATGATATCACTGTATCCAGCTTGTGCAATTCGCTTTAGAAGGTCACACCGGCAGGCACCGCGGAGGGTTGAAAAAAGTGGAGAAGCTAAAGATAAAGTCTTTTTGTCATAATTACAACAAGTTCAACAAATTCAAACAAGTTCAACAAATTTCAACAATGAAATTTAACTTTAAAACAACAGAACTGCTAGCTTAACGATGTTAATTAGAACACAAATTTGTCAAAATATCTTTTTGAAAATCTACAGAATGTCCTCCCTGGCAAATTTCTGTGCCTGTTTTCATTTTCAAAAAATTTGTGTAAAACCTCTTAAAAGGTGGGTTTTATAAACGTGAGTTCTTTGTTGGCAGAAATTCTCAAAAATACGGCAACGGCGGATAAGATCAAAATTCTCCTTTTTACGGCAATGATACGACTAACGGCTAACAGCAAGTTCGACAAATAACGACACGGCTTCAACAGGCACGACAAAACTAGCGACAGAGCTCCTAGCAGTACGGCAAAACTTTCGACAAGACTACTCCTAACTTATGACACAACCCTTTATATAACCGGTGCAAACCTTAAAATAATAATTACGTAATACAAAAAACATCTTTACAGACGCTGATGCAATCACAGCGCAATGGTGCAATTGTCACGTGATACTGTCCGTAAGGGAAACCTGTGTCGTTACATTTGTTTCCAATGTAAAGCAAGTTCAATGTATCGGTCTTGCATTTATGAGAGTGAAGAATGACCAAATTGTTGAGACTCTCCTGTGTCATTTTCGATCTTAGCCAAGTCTTCAGACGCCTTGCCATTGAAAAAGATCTTTCTCCTGAAGCACTTTTGGCCGGATTTACGTGCAGTAACTTTGAAATAGTGACTACGTGACAAATCAGTTGACGCTCTTAATTTGGTAGCTCTTTTAGTTCGTTCAAAAATCGTCGAAACAGGAAATGTTGCCTAAAGCATATTTGAACACGGCTGGCAACAAGCATAGCTGCGAGCATAGAGCTGTAACATCGACGTCACCACTGTAATTTAATTTCAAGAACTGAAGCCCATCTTCAAGGCCTTTTGACTGCCGGGCATTAAGAATTTAGCATTCCAGCTCTTCGCATGCTCTAAAGCTTGGTTGAGTAAATCGAAGATTTATCGATTCTACGATAAGGTCAATGGCTTCGAAATACACTCTTCGGTAATGGTCTTGTGCAGTATCCTGGGAGAATGGCGGTCCTGCGCCTTCTTCAAATCGAGTTGGACAGCGTCTTTTTCTTGCTAACGAAGGCACACCAACCAATGAAACTATGCTGTTTTGCCTTTACCAAAATTGATTAATAAAACAGCTCAAAGCATTGATCATTTCTCATGCTCTGAAGTGTTATCTTCTTTAAATTCGCAAAACGTTTGCTTGACACTTCTGACATTTTTTGTCCCTTGCAACGTTTTCGAAAGATTATCGTTGTGACAAAATATTTTTAGCCCAAGGTTTACTCCGAAAAAGAAATTAATCGTTATCATTTGATATTCACATCCAATTATCCTTGCTTTGATATCAGGATCAGTCTTTCCTGGCAAAAACTCTTTCTACAGCTCCATCAAACCATTGTAGTTTTCCAAAATTCTTTGAAAATAGCTAGTCGTACATATTTTATAGAGCTCATTATTGTGGATTAATGATCGTCGCTTTTTAATTTCTTACGCTTTCGCATAAAAGTGGGGGGGAGGGGGGCTATAGCCTGCTCCGCAGTGCCTGACACTAATAAAGCAATATTTGGAGGGCTTTGTAGTGGAGTTCTTGCTTTTTTGATAACTCTCTGCTGTTTTAAACAAGGATGGCCCTAATTTGACTAAATTTTGTCAAAATAATTCGTCAATGAACGACATAACAAAACATGAAATGCCAAACCATGCAGTATTGCCCCTTTCAAACCCCTGTCGATGCGAGATTCTTTCCAAGTCCCTGGTTACTGTTTGGCAAAAAAAAATAAACGGCGGCTGTCGTGTCGACGAAAGGTCTTTTCCCACAATGCAGTTGGCTATCCACCTTGAATTTTGCATTGCAAACACCCTGTGATCTCGTTTCCAACATATGGGACGGTCAGCAGAATGGCTGCATTACTGCTAGGAAGGTTTGGCTCCTTTTCAATCCAATTTAGAGAATGTTTACTCAGTTCACATGCATCCAGGAGCAAAAAAATTTGTAGCTATGCTCTAAACTATAGATGTTTTAGGACAACCTGTGCGTTTGCGTTTAGCAAAAGCAAGTGGGCCTAATTTAACTCTGGAGATCCATCATTTTGCAAGCTTGTGTATTGCTTTTACTCGCAATTTTACCTTCTCAGGAAAATGTATTAAACCAGATACAAGCAAATATTTAATTATTTAATTATTTAATTATTTCAAGAACACACATTTTTGTATAAATTCATCATTGAGTTAACATTTGCACTGGAACATAACAATTTGGAATACAATTTTAGAATGTCAATATTAGTCCTTTTCGAAGAGTTAATGGCTCATGATAACTATTATTTATTAGGTATTACTTTATCAACCTTATTCAACTATATTACTTATTTGGGACAGGGAACAATACTTGTCAAACGCAGGCAATAATATTCAGTTGACCCATAGTTATTTAAGTATTTAAGCTTTATTTTCTTAGATATGAAATTGAACTTTCATTTCTTCACAGAAACTTTGCAACTGAGCCAATAGATTTCAAATTATCTCTTTAGGCATCTTGGACGACATCTTGCTCGAACTAGTGGACAATCTGGTAGTAAACTATGGCCAGTTGGACTTCGTGCAAAACCTGTGTTAGTATTCTGGTTGGCGTCATCGATTTTGTATCTTGGTATCCCAGCTCTTACTAAAAAATTAACATCAAAATTGAAATCTTGATATTTAACTTAGTTTATACTGAAAATTCATGTTTGGTCCCTTGTTAACGTTTCTTTCATGATTAATGTTACTAGCTTCCTATCATCCAGGGTGTCAATATGTACTCTTTGTTTATTCTTTTGCCTTGATTTGTTTTCAATTTGTGAAAAATGAATTTGTTAATAAGTTTATAATCTGTCTGAAATATACTCTAACATGATCACAAAAATGGACAAATTATTGAGAGAGAGTAAAGTGAACTCTGAAGTTTGTCAACATTATAATTATTGAAACACTTTTTCAAGTATATACTCTATAATTAAAATGTATTAATAGCCCTTGAACATGATTGTTTATTGGTATTGCATAGTAAAAGAACAGTTGCTCAAAATTTTCTAAGAGTGTCTCTAAAGTTTAATTATATTTTGATGCTGAAGGACAATGAAAAAAACTGCTCATACTATTTTAGAAAGAGGATGTTTCTAAAGTTTTCTAAACATTTAGTATTATAGCAGCAAACATTTCAGTATAAATATAAAACTTTTCAAAATCTCAGTTATTTCTATCTTCTGGTTATATTTTGCATATTGCAATGTTTGTGAATAATGGTTTTGTGGACAAAGTTCTAAACACAGTTTGAAGTTTTGACTCATTGGGGTAGTCAAAGATGCTTTTCAAAAGGTATTATCTGTATAAATATTCTTAATATTTTATGAGTTTGAAAGTTATATGTTTCTATGACAGCACACCAATGCTGGCAGCTTTGGCCAGCAACGCAACTCCAGCAAATAGAAAAATGAAACCAGGTGAAGATTTCTGGAAGAAGAATGAGAGAATGGAAAGACCTGTGTCACCCCACGTCCTCATATACAAGTATGTTCTTCCTGAAATTCTTTACTGAAAGCTCTTTTATGTGAATTTGTATATGTTTCTAACTTGCATCCGAAGGTAGTTTTAGGACACTGAGAAGCTTAAGCTTATCGAGCAGTGTCCTGGTCTTTCCTCTTAATGTGAACACACCTTGTGATTCCTTATGCCTGGAATTACAGAGAGCTGGCAATTCTCCTCACTCTGAATATAGGCCAATTATTCATCTTCTAGGGCAACAATTCTGTCAAATACAGTGTTTTTGCTGATAAATTAACTTCTACGAAATGCTCTTGGTACCTAAAAAAATATTTGAATTTTAGTTTGGGGACAGTAAAATCATATGAGAACATGGTGAAACAGTTGTGTATTTGAAATACAGGTCATAGCATATGATGTATTGGCCGAAATCATAAATAAATATTTGAATATTGTGTACATAATTTTAAAGTTTCTTGCTTCATATTCAGTGGTTTGCTGCTCCCAATCTTGAGCCAAAGATTCAGACTATTTTATCCAAACTTATTGATGCTTCATGTTAAATTGGCTTTTATTTCTGTGTGACCCATTCACTAGCTAAAACAGGATGTGCCCAAATCGGTTCGTAAAACATGAACATAACAGCTTTTTAGACTGCCAACATAATTTTGATTCTTTATGTTAAGTTTCTTTATGCAGTGTTTATTTTTTGTAGTTTTGAACTTCCTGCCCTCCTGTCTGGCTCACATAGAGTCTCTGGTGTCATCTATTCAATTTGTGAGTTCTTTTTAATTTATTGTTTGCCATTTGCCACAAGCAGTGTAGGCCGAGCTATGACTATATATATTGTTGTTGCTTTAAGTTACAGCTTCAAATGGCTTGCACAATGCAATCATCAGGCAAGCATACTATTGAGACTTGGTGTCATGCCTTACCATACTGTTTGCCCTCTGCTATATGAATACTTGATGCAAGAGCTGTTGTGGTATATTGAATGTCATGCAGGGTCATTGATAGACGGCCCGGGCCCTGGAGCCAAGCCTTCTGGGGCAGGCCCTTTTGCGCTGCAGTCGAAATTTTTAACTGTAAGACCTATATTTTGCGGGCCCTGGACCTTTATGCCGTTTACCCCTCCCTCTCTCTTCGCTCCTGATGTCATGGCTCAAGTTGCCACCAAAGACACCCATTAACAGCATTAATGTGATTGGTCATTTTTATGCTGTTCTTAAATAGAACTTTGTTACAAGCAGATTTTTGTCACCTTAATTCTTACATTAATTGCAAATGTTGCAGCTACAGTATAAGCCAGTCATTTGAATGTAAAGGAAGAATTATCACTTTAAACCAGTGAAAGTTAGCCTGCTAAGATGCAATTTTGTGAAGATTTTAAACTGGGAAGAAGTAGATTGTTGGCACCTTTTGGTCCAACTAACACACCTTTGTGGCAAATATATTGGCAATGGTATGGTTAAACCTAAAATACAGGTTTCTCTGGGCTCCAATAGATATATAGTTTTTTAAATGGTTGATGGTTCTGTTTACTTTGCTGTTTGCCTTTCTTGGCCACTACCGTGACAATGTGCCCAAGATCAAAGTCCATCTCTCAATGTCCATGCCAGCCATAAACACAAAAGCAGCATCACCAAATCCAAATTATTGATAATTGAGTTGTCTTACGTTTTTATATCTTCAATGAAATTGGTTCTTCTTTATTCAATTTGTTTATGGTGTACATTCTAGTCTCCGGATTTATTATACATTGTTCTCTTTTTATCGTAGTGACAACTGGTATTGCAGGATTTGCCTTAGTAGCCCCTGAACATGCCCCATATTACCTTGATATCATCAAGTCATGGGGTATACCAGCACCAGTTTTGTTCACCCTGAAGGGACTTCTTGTTTGGCCATTCATTTACCACTCGTGCAATGGTCTTAGGCATTTGGTAAGTGGCTGTTTTTTATTTCCAAAAATGTAGGTAATTGTTCATTTGTGTAAAAAGAAGTGTGTTTCTTGAAGAATGCATTTCTGTTTTGCTAAACCAATGTCCCAACTCATGTGTAGGATGTCTGAAGATGAATCTAAATTAAGTGTTATTATCATGACAAAAGGAAAAAAAATTTTTGTCTTTGGAAAGGATGTTTGTTTTACAATGTTTCCCTATATTTTATGGCTCAATTAAGATGAATTAAAACTTTCTTCTCACAAGAAGCTCAAAATAAGTCTCACTCTCTAAAACTCCATTCCATATGTTACTGTTAAGGTTGGTCTAACTGTCCGGGCATTCATAATTAGCCAAGTGAACTAGTGGGTGTCCACAAGAAAGGGTCAAATTCAAAAATGCTTGCATGGCGGTCAAAAACCTTTACGTATCTGCTATTATGTGCCCTTGCACCATCATGTACTACTATCTACAGGAAACCATGTCTTCATATAGGCACCATGTCTTCATATAAAACCAGCCTTTGCTGTTGATAAATTAAAGAGAATAAAGTATCAATTCCTAATGAAGCTTGATAGTTTTTAGTATTTAAAACCTACTTCTTGGATTTGAATTTTTACCTGTTTTCCTAATACTTGTTTTGTAGTTCTGGGATGCTGCCAAAGGCTTTGACTTGCCGACCCTGTACAAGACAGGCTATTCTGTCCTTGCTGTGTCTGTTCTGCTTGCTGCTGCAACTGCTTATTACTTTACCTATGCATGAGTCACCCATTTGTGGGCCATTAACAAACATTTTACAGTGTGCTTAATTATGCTGCTCTTTCTTTCCCAAATTGCTTCTCAGTTGTATTTCACGATATTTATACTGTAAAAACAATGCATGTCTTTGTCATAATTTTTACATTTGAAATGGAAGAGATGGTTGTGTATTTCCCGCATTTCTAAGTTGTAACCTGAAATTGCATTTTTAAGATCAAGATCGATGAAACAACAAAATGGTTGTGATTTCTTTTACCATTTGTAGATAACCTGAGAAAGCAAATTAACATCAACACATTCTCACTAGATTTAACTATAAACAATGTTTAATTCATTTGATTTGTACATCTTCTGTTGGTTAGGTATAATGTTGATTCAAATTTAGTTACCTACTCACCTTTTTTTCACATTGCCAAACAACTCTTGGTTTAATGCTTTAAAAGATCTTTCACTAATTATTTGATGAATGCAGATACAAATATCAAATGTTAACAGTCTGGAGGTTCTTTCTGATTCTTTGTGGCCCTATGTAAGTCCTAGTGAATGAGATTTTTATTTGAGGTTGGTTGTTATTTTCAATGTTTTTCCATTTTTCAAGTTGGGGGGGGGGGGGCATTGGCAGAATTTCTACCGGTCCCTTCATTTGCCCTCTTCTGCCCCCACTTTTCTCAGAAATTTTTTTATTGGTAAGTGTTTCCACCCATGTGCTTTTGGCAACATTGCAAAATTGCAGCATGCATCATAACTTCAAATTTTTGAAACATGAATTTATATGACCTTAAATCAAGGCGTTGTTTTGTAAATAGATTGTGTCCGTACACTACTGTCCCAGAATTTTCTGTGATGCCTCCCCCCTCCAGTTCTTCAGGCTAGAGTCGCCCCTGTCCATCGTTTATCACAGGCTAAAGCCCCCCTCACAAATAACTGTCAAACTGTATTATTCCTTTATAACGGTGTACTGAATTAGAAGGAATACAATGGGCAGCACCCCCAATATGAATTACATTCCGAAGGCACTGTATCAAATTGTTAAAATCTCATCCAACTTTGCAAACAGAAGCTTTCGGCCCGATTTTTTTAATATTTAAGGCTGTGTATCTCCATAGACCCACCTGAAAAATTAGCACATCATTAGAATGAAAAGGCAAATAAATTTAAATAGAAATTCGCCTCTGAAGGCCCAAAACCTCTAGAATTATTCACATGACCACTACATTCCCGATAACAAAAAGTACCGGTCACTATATTGCAAGCGAAGAGCATAGACTTTCACCTGGAACTGCCTTATTTTGGTCTACCTGAGCAGAAACCTTTTCTGTTTTGACTTGCACAATTTTTGCTTCAATACATATTCAATGCTACAGACATTCTTTGAAAATCTATTTTTTTTACATTGGTGATTGTTGTGGAAAGAGGTGAAGAGGGAAAAAGAACTCGATTGGTCGACCATTCATCATATACCGTAAATCCTCGAATCGCCCCCCCCCCCTCGAAAAAGCCCCCCCTCGAATAAGCCCCCACCCTAGAACTAAATATTTTCAATAAGCCCCCACCTCGAATAAGCCCCCAACGATTTGTTGATTTTCGACGCCTTTGACATTTTAGTGAATTACCACAAAAATTTATATTTTTGTTAATAATTTAATCAAATGTTATTTTATACTTACATTATTTTTATGTTATGAAAAGAAAGAAATTTCAAAAATTATCTTTTTATGTGCTATGTTTCAGGTAATTTTATAAGCCCCCCCCCCCCCTCGATTAAGCCCCAGTCAAATTAGCCCCAATCCAAAAATATCAAAAATAAATAAGCCCCAGGGGGCTAATTCGAGGGTTTACGGTAATACTTTTATTGCCAAGTAAATATTACTTTGTTATTACTTTGTCGTACGACTTCGTGGCAACTTCACACTGTTTTGTACGGAGGCGCCTTGCGCTATGTTTTCGCAAGGAAAGGTCTGGGAACTACCTCTGTCTATCGCTCCGTCTTCACTGCAAACGTGGCGAATTGGGGAAGACTGGAAGTGAAGGAAGAAGTATGGTGGAATATTTCTAAAACTAAAAACAAAGTCATAGACTGAAAGACACTCTATTATTCGGGTTGGAAATCTAGATTCTGCGTCAAAATGGTAAGCAGGCAGTTCATTTTCATAAAAGTACCCTAGAGTGGTATTGAACCTTGGTTCTGATGCCTAGGCCCTATTACTGTTTTTATGATCCTTGCCTTCGGGCAAGTAATACTAGGTAACTCCATAATGTATCAACCTGTTAAATGCTTTATATTGGAATTGCAATTTTTTGGAAATATTTTTAATGCTTGTATTGGAAGTTCCCTGCCGGTTAAAAACCGTGATGCGCTCACGGTTCGTCTGAAAATCGTATGACCTGTGTATTTTTGTATTGCTACCTGAACTCTGATTGTTTCCAAAAGTCTGTATGAATTATAAGGGTGAGCATTAAGCACCTTTAGAAAAAAATTAAGTATATATTACCCATCTAGATTTTTAAATGTAAATATTCCAGCAATATTTTATTACACTAGACCTATTTAAAGATTGAACTACATAGAGGCAATCATTCAAATTACTTTTTGATACAACACTATTATTGATCAAATCTGAATATAAAGTCATGTATAGGGCATAAGTTAGGATTTTCGTTTTCACTAACCTCTACAATACATTGAAAGGTTAATCATAACATATTTTAATGGTTTTGAAAAGTTCATGATCCTTAACCTGCAGTATAGTGTTTGGGGGTACCAGACAATTGATATGATATATCATAATGATGAATCATTGTTTAGGATACTGAGGCTCAAAATTGCTAAAATTTAAGAATAGTTTAAGAATAATACAGCCTCGATCTTCATCAAGACTTTCAAACATCTACAACATTTCTCCTTCATCTGAGTTTTATCTCAAAGCAAAAAAATTTCACTTTGACACTTATTGCATATGGATGTTTAAAAATACACTCAGCTGTTCTGTGAGTAATTTATGATGAGACAACACATCAAAAAAGAATCAGTATTTTTCTTTGATCTTAAGGCAAATTTAAACCTTGTGTTAGGCAAGAATGATTTGAAAATAATCTTGGGCTCAGAATCAAACATTTTTTATTATATTGAGGCTTGGCAAAAAATTAGGTATTCTTATTTAAAAAGTGTGTTTAAAATCAGAAAAAGTAGTTTTGATTAAATCAAGACTAACATTATCAGAGTCTATTTGACCAAGTATTGAAATTTCTAAATGCTGTTATTCAACATTTTCACCTGTGCATATTTTTATTATGAAAATGAATCTATTTCTTTGTGTAGCTCTTTTTGAGCCACATTTGATTGTCTGTAACTTTGGAAAGAAGAATTCAGAATTTGTTTCTAGTGATTCTTGGCTTTTTATTGTTTCTGTGACCATTTACAATCAATTTTGTTTCAGGTTCTTCTGGCTGCAGCAATCTGTACCAAAAATGGCAAAGGTTTGTTCGACTTTCATTTCCATCAAATTTCAGATAATTGTGGCCTTCTCAGAGGCTTCAAGTTGTTGTGGAAATCATTTTTTCAATCTGTCATAAGTTGCTTAGCTCCATATAGAAAGGGCTGTAATTGTTTGTGTTACATAAAACAGGTGAATCTTAGCTGCTTGGTTTCCCCTGATTCTATTTGATCCTTGATTGCCTTCTGAATCA
Source organism: Nemopilema nomurai (assembly GCA_003864495.1). Taxonomy (NCBI): domain Eukaryota; kingdom Metazoa; phylum Cnidaria; class Scyphozoa; order Rhizostomeae; family Rhizostomatidae; genus Nemopilema; species Nemopilema nomurai. Next base: position 2,285,743 of record ML133478.1, read on the forward strand.
ACAACTAGAGATGTTTCTTTTTAGCCCTCATCTCAAGACAGTTTGTTGAGATGACAAAATCTCGCATTGAAGGACTCCTGTCTGCTTTCCCTAAGTTAATGAACACAGGCAAACAGCACACGTTTGTTGAGACGGAAAGTGTCAGATACGTGTACCAACCATTAGACAAATTGTTCATGCTCTTAATCACCACCAAAGCAAGTAACATTTTAGAGGACTTGGAGACACTTAGACTTTTTTCAAGGGTGGTGAGTACTAATTTCTTTATTTTTTATTCTTTTCATTACATATAAACAAAATAATGAAGCAAATACAAAGTTCTAGATTTCTAGAAAAAAAGACCCACAACATTGTTATCAAGAGTTTTGAACAGAAAAAGTTGAACATTGTCAACTTGAAGACTAGATGCCATATTTTTATCATAACATCTATTATCAGTCAACTTGCTTCAGTTATGAGCCTTTCTTTGTGTTTATCAAGGACTGTATATATATTGTCAAACTTTAAATATTTTAAAACTTGTATTTGCTCTGAAACATTTAATTTCTTCTAATGATGATAGCTCCTGATTTATTGGTAATGCAATTTTAAATCTTTAAGATGTTATTGTTTTACAACAATGTAGAAAATTTTTTTTATTTTAAAAAACAATTTGTGTTGTTTTTAGCTCAATCATATTGATTATTGTATTATTGAAATTTGAACCAAAAAGCAGAAACATATTACTGAATAATTAAAGTAATTTTTGCTGAAATAACTAGTTAAAGTAATCTGAAGCAAAATGTCAGCTTGATTGAAAAGAGAGTTAGAATAAGTAAACAAAGAGTACTTAGTTGTTTATGTACTTGTACCATTTATTCATTTACCTTTCATCATTCATTCATTACCTACTCACCTTACCTTGTCTAGAGAACAAGCTCCTATATTAGTTCATAAGGTTAAATAAGAACATTATAAATGTTTTTTCTAGGTTCCAGAATATTGTAAAATTTTGGAAGAAGCAGAAATCTTGGAAAACTCGTTTCAATTACTTTTTGCATTTGATGAGATAGTTGCTCTTGGATACCGCGAGAATGTCAATCTTGCACAGATTAGGACTTTTATTGAGATGGACAGTCACGAAGAAAGAGTCATTAATGCTGTCAAAAAGGTAAATCATATTGTTTTCATTTTAAATGATCTTAAACGATTGAAAATGATCAAGCATTTTGTCTCTCAGTAGTTTAGCTGTTTCTGGTTAGGCCCAAAATCAAGAATCTTCACCGATAGTGGTATCTACTTGAGTAAGACTTCCTAACATTTTTATACCTAAAGACAATCTGTTTAGTGTCTGCAGATGTATGCAAGGTCATTTATTGTGCTTCAGTGATTGCATAGAATCAAGAATTTTAAATGAAAAGGATTGATTGATGTGTCATTTCATAACAAAGCACCATGCATATCATTGGCACCATCTTAGATTTGGTTGAAACTATAAGCACACAAATATTTTTAGAAGAGAATACATTGCTGAAAGTTTAATTCTGCAAAATCTTAGTACTGCCAAAATTGGTTCCTTGTCTGTTGCTGCTAGAAGGTCATTTCCATGCTCATTAATTTTTGAGTCATTTAAGCAATGAAGCTAAAATTTTCAACATAGTATTTTCTCCAAAAAGGGTTCACTTAGTTATTGTTTAAACATGGGGTTGTGCGCCTGATGAACATCAAGACTTTATATATTCAAGGCTATAAATTCTCCTTCAATCACTGCTTACTAAACACATGGTATTTATTTGACACAGACGCAAATGTTTGAAGCCAAGGAGCAGATGAAAAGGAAGGAAAAAGAGCTCCGAAGAGCTGCTGCTGGTAGAGGCAAAACCAGCACCCTGCTCAGTGGATTTGGGAGCATGTCGTCTTCAATGGCCCGGACTGAACCAAGCAACCCAATCGTAGGTGACAGTGCCATCTCGGAACCTTCGCCACCAAAACCTTCATACCCAACCAGGTATGTTTAATACTTTTAAACTTTTCTGTTTACAATGACAAAAATTATAATTTTTTTTATTCCTGAAGTTAAAATTTGTTTTATTTATTTTTAAAGTTTCTTTTTTTATTCCTGTCTTTATTTTTAATCAGGACATCATTTAAGGAATTTTAGCCCCCATTGCCAGGAGTAATTAAGTTGAAAAATCCAAGCTCATTGCAGTAGGAGTTTTAAACTTAAATCTAGGGTTTATTTTACTCCTTGAATCTTCTGCCAGGGAAAGAGTTTTCTCTCTAGAAAGAGTTTTGCTTTTGAAGTTCCACATGCTCCAGTTTCACTCTTTGTACCATATTTATATTAATCCATCTCAAAATCACCATTTGTTAGTTAGTAACAATGCCTATCTTGTATTGGAACTACGCAAAGTCACGCCCCCCTGGTTACGGTGCAAATACTTGTGGATACTCAGACGGTTATTTGTTTTCCAGGTCAACAGGCGGGGGTAAAGCTCTGAAGCTAGGCGGAAAAGGGAAAGATGTTGACTCGTTTGTTGATAAGCTCAGACAGGAAGGAACAGGTTAGCACTCAATTTTTATTACGTATCGTTGTTGTTGTTGTTGTTGTTGTTGCTACTTTGTTTTCATATAAAGCCTCGTTATGATGTTTTGACACTCCTTGGGCATACTCATTTAGTTAACTTTTGTTAGTGCCGTTAGATTTTTGCTAACGATGTGCACGATCGAGCACAAAACCGACAAAGCCGTTAACTACAGGATTCAAAGTCTTCTACCAGTAAGGCCCACGCTTTAAAAAGCATATCATTTGTTGGTTGACAAATTTGGAGACTTAGATTTATCGCAAAATTTAGATTTTCAGTAATGTGGCGCAGTAATATTATTATTGGTAAGTTCAAACAGTCAGTGAAGTTGTCGGTGCATTTTCCAAGTATTCCAATAAAAGTAGGTGCCCCAATCAATTGTGTATCGTCTGTTTTGTTGAAAGAAGGTATCAGAACCCTATTGATTCCTTTTCACCTTCAGGTATCAAGAATACGTCCCGTTTTGCAATGGTTCTGAAATACTAGTTCCCATGTGGTAGCTCGCACAGTCCAATGTATGCCTCCTTGGGTATGCATTCTGTTAACTCTCTCGTCCTCTCATATGCTTCCCATACTTTGTACGTTCAACACTTTGGAAATGTTTGTTTATTTTTTTAGAAGTCATCACTCAGGTGTCCTCCAGAGCACTCACAAAGGCACCAACCCCGGCTGTTCCTATGTCCAGGTAAATTCAACATTTCTGAAGCTACATGTCACAGCTGCATTGCCAAAAACATTTATACCTCAAGTACATCCTAAAGATTCTTAACAGCTCATATTTATAACCCCAGTGTCCACACCTGGCATCAAAAGCCAAGGTTAAAGTCTTCTTGTCTTCAACTCCACTTTGTTGGAGAGAAGTTAGTTTTTCTAGGGTCCTCGTTTAGCGTCAAAAACAAAAGCTATAGCCTTGTCCTAAAAATGAGTGATTCTCGAAGAAAATTTTTCTGCCCTAAAAGTGATCTCAGGGCATACCCCTGATGAAATGGAGTCTTTTATATCGTTTGCTTAATTCTCTTTCACTTGGTTGAGAAAAATGCCTCTTGTAGGGAGCCTGGCTTAACTCTCAACTCCTTAGTTCGTTTTACTCTGCTGACAAATTTTCGCCCAACCACTTTTTGGTAAATGTTTTTAAGCCCTTTCTCAAATTGGAATAAAAAAATTTCCAGTTCTTTAAATTTAATTTACTTGTTTGTTGCTCTGCTAACAAGTTAAGATCTTGATTTCGTTTTTCGTTTGTAGTGTCCATATTAAGATTGACGAGAAGATTACCCTAACAACTGGTCGTCACGGGGGACTGGAAAACATGGAAGTGAAAGGGATGGTTCTGCTTAGAATATCTGAACCCGCTTTGACCAAAATTTGTCTCCAGATCGAGAACAATGATAACAGGGGCTTCCAAATGCAGGTAATCGACTTTTAAACGACCCTTTCTAATGCCATTTTGACGACGTTAGAACTTGATGTCACACTAGCCTGGATATCTATATATTCATCAGGGGCGCATCCAAGGGGGGTTGGGTTGTGGGGGTTACAACCCCCGCTTTTTTGGCAAGGAAGTGAATTTTGCCCTATTCCCATGGAAATCCAATGTCTTTATGCCCCATTTCTACCACGAAACCCCTGCCCTTAAAATATCCTAGTTGCGTCCCTCAATTTAACCTAGCCTGACAAAAAGGGGGTATCTTATAAAACCCTTGATAATGATGGAAATACCTTTCCTTCAATCATTTCACGTCCCACCCCCCCCCCCCCCCATTGTTGATGACTCTGTCAAGTTGCTTTGAACCGGCTGTGGACCGTTTGAGAATCGTTGTCAGATTCTTGTTAGAAAAGCTATCAGTCATTTTGTGTATAATGAGCGATTCTCCTTCCCCCATATATACGGCAATGCCATTCAAAACTGATTTGAGAGAATAGAGGCCATTTAAAAGTGCAGTAACACTAATTTGGCCTATTTTTAAATATTTTTTGCCATCATCAATGAAGTTTCCAATTAGAATCTTTATTGATGAATTATTGACACGTGTTATAGATTTGTTGATTCCCTCGGGGTCATCCCTCAGTAAAAACTAAGTCTTTGCAGGTGATATCAGAACGCATTTTAATTTGTGTTCATTTATTGCCACTTCATAGCTAACGTTGGAATAACCTTTAGTGTTATGTCTTTGCTTTTTAGACCCATCCAAATATTGACAAGAAGCTGTTCAGCCAGAGCTCCCTCATAGCACTCAAACAAAGTGGAAAAGGCTTCCCACTAAACAATGAGATTGGTGTCGTCAAGTGGCGATTGCAGACAAAAGATGAAAACATGATACCACTAACGAGTAAGATACTTATTTACCATCAACTTTGTCGTCTCCCAAAGTTTAAGAAGATGTCTTTTCAGAGGCGAAAAAGCCCCAGTTTTCTTGTTTATGTCCCTCCGCCTCTGTGTGACGGATGCCCATGGATTGTCACTCGAAAGCTGTATCCGAAGAACTTTAAGCGGCGCTAGATAGCTGATTTTGATATGAACAATATGCAGCCAGTGGCATCTTCTCTCTGTTCTAATGCAGGCCTAATTTGCTGCCTGTCTTTTCAAATTATTATTGCCAGGACTGAAGAATATGTAAGAATGCATGACTTTTGCCCTAATTAAGATGCAAAGCAGTGGCAACAGCATCACATTGGAAGTAGTAAAATACTATATAGAAACAAATCTGCTAAATATATTAAATCATATCATACACTAAGTTAAATCTGCTAGATGGGTTGGCCTTGTTTGAATGTCACTCCTTTGGCATACAGACAGCCAGGCCTTGTAAAAATGTTTCAATAATGTCTGCAACTTTCCTTCTAAACAGCTTATCACAACGAAAAGACAGGCGTTGGTACATAATCAGTTGCCAATGAAAGTTTCCTTTCTCTTGCAGTCAACTGTTGGTCTAATGAGAACGACGGCCAGTGTGAAGTGACTATTGAATATGAACTTAACCTTGAGGATCTGGAACTGAATGACGTCACTATCCAAATACCTGTACCGTGAGTGTGATTTGTTGATTCAATGTTTGATGGTCTGATGAGACGTTTTGTTTAATAGATCAATTGTTTTTAGAAATGGGATCGCTAAATTGACTTTAATGTGCCAATTGTCATTTGTGCTTGTAAGAGAAAATGTGTGTAATTCTATCATGAACGGTTGTTCATTTATCAAATCACTGCGCAATAACGAATGATTTTAATTTGATTAAACATTTCACCATTCAACTAATCAGGACTCATTTCGATTTAAGAGAATTCAGCATTTTTTTAAAAAAATATTGTAGTCGATATAAAAGATTTAAATTATTTGATTCAATATTGTTCTTTGTTAACTTTCTCTTTGTTTAGTGCTAATGGTCAATTAAATATTTAATGCTATCATAATTGGGTCCCTACCAGCCTACCAGTGTATTTTTGTTTTTTACATAGATCCGGTGTTGGTGGACCAGTGGTTGGAGAGGTGTCTGGGGATTATTATTTTGATCAAAAGAAGTCAGTGCTTGATTGGCAGTTGCCAGTTATTGATGCATCGAACTCTCAAGGGAGCCTAGAGTTCGCAATGTCCGGACACCCAGATGATTTCTACCCTATCCATGTTTCATTTTACTCGCAGAAAACTATCTGCAAGCTACAGGTTAGTTTTCTACCTCGAGTCGTTTCGAGTTTTTCAAAAATAATTTTTTCAAGAAAACTTACTTACTTTTGTTTTAAACTGTTTTCAATGACAATTTAATTTGTTTTACAACTGTTTCTTATATATGCGTTTGCATATATATGCAACTGTTGCTTATATATGCATTTGCCTGAAGCGAATTTAAAAGCACTTTTACGTTTCACTGGCCCACATTTTCAGATTGACGGTCCGCGTTTTCGTATAGGAGTTCCATGCTTTATGTGTCATTTTTTAGTTGCAGCATTTGTGATGTTTTATAGCAATTTTGTTCCTTTTTTAGGTTTTAGAGATACAAAACTCCGAGTCGAAAGCAGCAGTTAAATATTCTCATGAAAGAGCATTGACTGTCGAGAAGTACGAAATAGTGTGAAAAAACAATCCTTTTCATTAAGTTGATTCGTTGAAGCAATGTTTATTAATGAATTGGGCCAAGAAAGATAAAAGTTTAAATAATAAGATCGTCCTATTAGCTTTTATGAAATGGTTGCATTAAAACCTAGTTAAACAAAGTGCTTGTTTAGGCAATATAAAGCAGTCGCATTTTCACGCCCCCTACCCCCTTCCCCCCCTAGATTCAAATGATTGGAAGATAGTTAAAAAGACAGTTAGGAGACAAGGATTTGGAACTGGACTGCCCTATTGTAGCAATGCCTAGGCCCCATCGCGTTTGGTCGGTAATAATCTTAGTTGAAATTGCAGCATAATTTTTTGGGAGATTGTTTAGGGGCTATTGGTAATAAGTTATGCATCACTGTATTTCCTCGACACAACTGATAAATTTTCTTTCGGGCACATTTAGCTACAAATTCTTCAAATAATTATTTCGAGAACAGAGTCATTTTATCCACAAAGTACGTAGAATTGCCTTGCCAGGGGACTGTTAATGTGTAAGTTATACATTTTATTCGTTTACCTCCAAGATTATTGGGTTGGCCGAATTTGTTTTTCATATTATGATAAATGGAAACTGATTGCTAAAGAGTTAACAGAAGATTGCTGTGGACCCTGAAGATATGAAGTGATCAATAAAACAGTTTTCATAGATACAACTCATTTGTTTGTAGAGACGATTTAATAACTGTATTCTTTTCTCAATAAGGTAATCAAATTTGAAGCATCAGTTTCTCTTTGTTTCGCTAATCCTCCGTACGCGTATTAGAGATTAGATAAGTAAATTAGAGTACATGAAGGTTTCAAATGAATGGATCAATTTGTTTCGCAAATCTTCCGACCAAAAAGTAGAAAGTTTGAGGTGAGTAATTGAGAGTTAATGAAAATTCTAGATGAATAAAGTCACAGTACATGCAAATTTCAAATGAGTGAATTTGTTTCGCTAATCTTCCGCACATTTAGTAGAAAATTTTAGATGAGTAATTCAGAGGAAATGAAAATTCTAGATGAGTACGTGGGTAAAAAAGAGTAGATAAATATGAATAGCGACAAGCCAATGATAAATAGCTTTGTTTGTATACAATCTTCGTGGTACTTAGAGTTTGGGATATTGGAAATTGCAAGGGAATTGAACTCTTGGCAGAAAAGAAGCAGCTACGGGAAAGTAGTTGTCGCTTGAATGCGGAACAATCCATGAAAGATACTTGCTGTTTTAGTGCCCAGCCATCGCAGACTTGGCTGGCGATTTGCCTTAGAAAGGGGGGGGGGCAAAATTTCAAAATAACGGTTTAGTAAAGACTGCTGCAATGTTTTGCGGTAAGGAAAGTTTTTAGTAAGTGTCATTCTAGAGATTATCTTACAACTAACCAGTTGAAATGCAGTATATTTGACCTTCTGTTTGACACACTGAAAATTTATTCTTTTTTCGTTCCATATTTTCTTAAAGAAATTTGCTCTACAATGAAACGTAGGAGGTTCACCTCCCCTTCCTGATTTTGACACCCCTCCTTGATTTTGACGCCCCTCCCTGATTTTGACACCTCTCGCTGATTTTGACATCCCTCCCTGCCTTTGACGCCCCTCCCTGATTTGACGCTTATCCCTGATTTGACGCCCCTCCCTGATTTTGACATTTCTCTTTGATTTTGACGCCCCTCCCTGATTTTGACACCCCTCCCTGACTTGACGCTTCTCCCCGATTTTGACACCCTCCCTAATTTTGACGCTCCTCCCTGATTTGCCGACCATATATGCATTTCGTTACAAGTGTTGATATCGTTTAAAAAACATATCAATCGCTAATTTTCGAGTGATTTCTTTTCTTTGTATATACTTTTGGGGCATGCATCTAGGTCTGTTTGGTACTGCTTCGGAACTTTCAAACTGAAAAACAAATCCCAAACATTGTCAAGCAACGACCTCAAAGGAATGCTTCGGCGAATGTCTCTTGCAGGCCGAATCCTGGAACTAAAGTGACGTCATTTTTCATGGCGCTTACCTTTCAAAACAGGCCTAGAATTTGCCACTGACGTATATTTCTGTTAAAAGACGCGCTTTTATTTGTTTGCTTTGTTATTACAGTTTTCACCGAAACTCGTCCTCATCGTTTGCAGAAAAGTAACTAGAATCATTCCTTCCATGAAGACATTCCGAATTACAGAACTAGGCTATTTTAATTCTGTTTCAATACCTTTTCGGTTGTACCTTGAAAGGACTGGCAAATTGCAAGGTTAATTGTACTTTTGATTAATTTGTTCCTGGTCACATTGACCGCATTGCGAAGCGCCAAGATTCAGTCATTTAATGCGAACAATCAAGACAGGTCGTGAAAACAGTTTAAAAGCAATTTATTTACCATCTGATCAAATCAAAATCACCATGGATGTTCTGTTGTAAGAATGTGATTTTCACGTGCTCAGTTGTTAGTATGAGCCTTTTGTGCACGTGTTTTCGAATATGACGCCTCATAATGCCAATTAGACATCTGCCAAGCGTGGTACTCCAACATTCAGGGAAGACTTCATGCGTCGAAGGATGGGAAAGGCGATCGAGAAGAATTACTTTACATTTTCAATTTTGCCTGAAGGTATTTCAAAATTATTTTTGATACCCTGAATAAACTGTAGAATTAGCTGCAATACACAATCACAAACATTCACCAGAGAAAAATCTCTTCAGTATTGTTACACATCTTTAATGAGTGAAAATGCACTTTCCCAGCCTTTCGAGATTCTCAGGTCGTTTTCTGCAAGAGTGTGTCTGCATGATATTCTATCACGTTCGGGATCTTCTTAGCCCTTTTCGTTCATACGTCATCCAAAATGATAATAAATCACTGCAAAGACAAAATCTTAAATAAATAAGCATTAAATGGAGACTTTGTACTCCAATGTCAATATGCTAAGTTGATCGCATATTTGCCAAAACGTAATCAAATAGTGGCGTTTCTCCGGAGGAGGTCTATCAAACAAAATTTTTGCGGTTGAAGACAGAAGGTTGAATCTGTGTTGGCATTTTCTGGCGGAAGAGATTTTGAAAAAGAAAATTATAAGAAAATTCCCTCAAAAATGCTCCAGAATCATTGCAACTAAAGACAGCAAATGTCTTCTATACATTTACGTTACAAAGTAAATCACGTGACCTCCGGCGACAGGGGCCAATAATCATTGCAAATTACACTTTTATGAAACTAATTTAAAATCATTTTTTAGCCTTTTCTGTGGCTTCCTTTATATGAAAATTTGCCCCCTTCTACTTTTGGGTCTGATTCTCCAATCCAGGTTGATGTCATCGATTTTTCAACAAGTGCTTTGCGGTACAAAACTTCAAATTAGCAAGAAAAAGCGGAACTAATTTTTGCATAATTAAAGTACTTTTTCGTCCGACACTCCTCAGAGTATGCAAACGATTTTGTATCTCCATATCTACGGATCTTTCATAAAAATGAACTTCAGAATTGAAATATTCATTTTTCAATTAGATGTTGCTAAAAAATCATGATGTTTGGACCCTTTGGTCGCGAGTTACTTTGCTTTTAATATTTAAATTCTTGTTTAGATCTGACCGCAATTTGCTGCTTGAGTGAAATTCCATTGAAATGTAAAGGAAAGCTAAATTTTGAAAATGGATTTCTTCGCAGCCTGACGGCCCAAACACTTAGAAATTTACGGCACAGACTAACTTCAAAAAGAAGATTCCAATTCCATTATCCATTTTTGCCAAATGTGAAGTTAAAAATTTTTCTGGATCGGAGAATTGGAAGCAACTTTGCAACAAAAATTTTGCCTTGTCCAAAAAATTTGTATTCCATGACCACCTCGTTCTCGTCTTCGGCCTAACCTCTCTTCCCTCAATTTCTTGTTTCCGTACATTTTTCTATCAGGTGACTTGGCAAAAATGGCGAGCAAGGAAGAGGTTGCCGTAAGGGTGAAAAATCATCTTCCACCGGGAATAAGATGCCTTCGTTCCTGCTCTAATTCTGAAAAGCAACCAAGTGAAACGTGGTATGTAAATTACTTTGGCGTCGCTCGTTATGTTTTGATTTCAGTGATCAAAGATTACCGGTTATAGCGTCCTGGCAACCTACCAGAAAAAAATTATTTCAGCACAAACTAGAGAAAATTTGTAGAAACTGAGAACTCTCTTGGCTGGCTTAGTTTAAAAGGCAATTTGTATAAAAGTGAAATGCAAGAGCTGTCCGAAATATTTTTTGACGCTTATTGGGCGTGTGTCTCTTTATAAACACGGCCTGTGGTCGACCCGGATTTTATATATAAATTTTGATTAATAAGCTTTTTTTTAATCCACTGATCAACAAAGACAATTGAAACTTCTATTTACCGAACATCCCCGTTAAGTTTTAGTGGTTTTTAAGAAACCTTACTCATTGATTTAACCGCAGCCATTTTAGCCGGTCCTAGGAAAGAAATCTGAACCGGGTGTTCTGTTTGGAAAATGTTCTTTTTTGTTGGCAAACACATAAGCTACTTTTATAACCAGCCAATTGTGATGGCTAAATGATATTACTTAGGCTTTTCATTATATACTTCTCAAATGTTAATTGCTTTTTGATCAGCTTGCTGAAACTTCCACGTATCTTGTTATTCTATTGATATAGGCCCATTCATAGACAAAGTAATTTCGCCATTATTTTAAATAACAAAAAGCACAATTTAGCACCTCTAAAGGATCATTGCTTCTGCATGTTAAATAAGATTGAAAATTGTGTTCCTTTGTATAATTTTCACAAGCTTTAATCAAAGAAACAATCCTATTAAAAGTTATATGATAGCAAGACTAGTTTTTAAATAAAATATTAAAACAGTGAAATATTAAAACTGTTTGGACAATTGAAACAGTGGTGAAGTCTTGAAGTTAAAACCATGTCTAACTGTTAGCACAGTACTTCATGAAAAGAGAATATTTTTTATTGGTTTTAGCTATCATAGGTTATCTTAGGTTAACAAATTGAAGCAAATGAAGGCAAGTGAAGTCAGTAGTTACTTCAGAAATTATCCTGTTGAAGTTGCTTAATTTGCCCTTTTAAGAAAAAAGGTTTGTTCTATCAACATCCACCAAGAGAGATCTCTTTTATCAAAATCCTACTGGTCTGTTTCGTCTGTTTCTCATGAACACTAAAAATCATAACAGATAAATCATTACCTTACTTCAATATGCCCTGAAAAGGAAAAAAATATTGGTGTCATAGATCAATAGATAGCATGTTCTCTTTTAGAGTGGATACTTAAAAATAGATTTTTAGGGTGAAATAAAAACATTGCTGACAGCTTCACATATGATAGAAATTTTCATTATTTTTCAGAAGCAAAAGAAAATCATTTTTTTCAATAATAACACTGTATTAAAGGTGTCTATATTACCATTATGAAACAAGAGGTTGCATTCTAAAAAATAAATAGACCATAGAAAAGAAAGGAATTGTGTTTATTTGAAGGGTTTAACTCCCCTTTATCTGACTGCATTCATTATGCATTCTGTATATTTTAGCTGTGATTGTTATATCCTTGCTACCCTTTTATGCGAGGAATAATCTTGACACCACTGCTGAAACAACTTTGAGCCAATTTTTTATACTTCACATATCAAATAAGTTTGTTAATTGTTGCTCATTTGTTATGGTTAAACATGTAAAATGCTGATTCTGTTTAGGCAGCTACTGTTGATACTCAAATGTTATCCTTAAGAATGACTGTGATCATTGTATGAAGAAAATTATGGTTCTTCTTTTGTGTACAAGTGCTTTGTGGTACTAACGTTGGAAAATAACCAAAAACTGATGTTTGCATACTCTAAGGTGTGTCGGACGAAAAAGTACTTTAAGTATGCGAAAACTAGTTCCACTTTTTCTAGCCATCATGAGAATCTTATTATCCACATTTAACAATAAGTCTAGCATATTTTGGTAAACATCTCTTGTTATATCTTTTCCAGGTATAAGGCATTGGTCTTGTTTCTCACCTTTTTGGCATACACCTCTTACCATCTTGCTAAAAGGCCAATTAGTGATGTGAAGGTAAATAAAGTAGATATTTCTTTTAATTTTCCATTTATATGTACTTGAGTATGTGCACAGGTCAAATTAACTTTTAATACTAGAGGGAATCAACATTCTGTTATACTTTGGTCTGGAACCAAAACAATTTCCTACACATCCTTATTGTGCTCATTTCCTAAGTTTAGTTCTCAGTTTAGTTTCATATTCTGAAAATTGGTTTTGTAAATAGATATTATCTTACTTTTGTTTCTTCAATTATAGATTGTGAGAGCTTTAGTACTTCTCCTCATAATGCTTCTGCTAGAGAAGAAATTCCAGGGCCCATAGGACCCTAATGGCCACTTTCCAAAGAAGAACATCTTCTGCATTTTTGGATACAATGCTTTAAACCAAACCCCAATCAATCCTGTTTTGTGAATTTTGATATTTCAGGGTTCTATTCTCAAATATTATTTGAACACTGCAAATACTTGCTACATATATATATACATATTATATATATGTCAATATATACATATTATATATATGTCAATATATATATCAATTATATATATAATTCTAAGCCATAAGATTGCCATATATCTTTCTTTCCAGGGAACATGGAATCCAAACTGTACAGTCAAAACAGTGAATAACACATGTGATGCTTGGAAGCCCTTCAGTAAGTGTATCAAAATTGAATTTTTATTATTTGGTCCTCTAAAGCTTTGGAAGGCACTAGGATTTTTATAATTCATTAGTGGCTTGTTGTCAATGAAAGCAGAAGTAAAAGTAATTTGCCATATTGTATTTAATAAGAAAAGCAAATTAATTCTAAATTCCTGTTGAATTATATGGATTTAAAATATGAAAAGCTGTCTAACTTCTCTTCTCAACCATCCACCATTCTCAACCAAAATTTCGACAGTGATAACAGATGATCACTTTTGCAAAGTATGTTAAGCTTTGTTATTTAATGTAGCGCGGCCTTTAGTCCGATAAATAAAAATAATGGTAAAGGTTCTTTGTTAGCAAAAAATTTTGGTTTGCGATGGTGCCAGGGGATTGTACAGAAAATGAGGTAAAAAAGCTAGTTGACGTTTCCCATTATTTCCTGCCCACGAGAAATAATCTCTAATGGATCTAAGACATCGCTAATGTAAATATATATAAGATCAGAAAAAAATTTCTCTTGCCATCTATAATTTGGTGGCCAACAACCTCGCGACTTGTTCGAAGGCCTAATAATCCCGTTTCCCGTTTTGAGCTCGTCACAGAAAAATATGTCGTTTCATCATCTGTAACAACTAAGATAAGACAGGTCTTTTAGAATTTTAGTGCCAATATCATTATTCATCCAATTTAAAACCTGCAGTACTAGAATGATCTCAGCATCTCCAGAAACTTCCAGGACCTTCAGTTCCATGACGAGTCTGGAATATTCTCGTAGTGCTATTGTTCATTTGAGCCAATCAGGTGTAGGCTTATTGTTCGGTCGCTCGTTTCAGCCAATCACAGTGTAGGTTGCATAATGTATTCGAAGAATTTCTGGAAAACATTTCGCGGGAATTCTCGAAAGTTCCTGGGGAAAAAATCAGCTGTATAAAAAGGCGACAACCGAATTCAGTGGCAGAATTGCGATCGAAAAGAGCAAAAGTCGAAAAACACGAGGAACAACCAACAGAGGGATTTTGCAGCATTTGTAATTCAGAGAAGAAATAGGACAGGAAAATGCCGAAAGCAGTTGGAATCGATTTGGGAACTACCTACTCTTGTGTAGGGGTTTTTCAACATGGGAAAGTGGAGATCATTGCAAATGATCAAGGCAACAGAACGACACCGAGTTACGTTGCCTTCAATGACAGTGAAAGGCTCATCGGAGATGCTGCCAAGAATCAAGTGGCCTTGAACCCAGAAAACACAATCTTCGATGCGAAGAGGCTGATTGGAAGACGCTTCAATGATTCCACAGTGCAAGAGGACATGAGGCACTGGCCTTTCAACGTGGTAAACGACAATAGCAAGCCCAAGCTGAAGGCAATCTACAAGGGAGAGCAGAAATCCTTCTTTCCAGAGGAAATCTCTTCCATGGTTCTCACCAAAATGAAAGAAACAGCAGAGTCGTATCTCGGCGAGAAAGTTAAGGATGTCGTAATAACAGTTCCAGCTTACTTCAACGACTCACAGAGGCAAGCAACGAAAGATGCAGGAACCATAGCCGGCCTAAATGTTTTGAGAATTATCAACGAACCGACTGCAGCAGCAATTGCCTATGGACTTGACAAAGGATGCACGAAGGAAAAGAACGTACTAATTTTCGACTTGGGCGGAGGCACGTTCGATGTCTCCATACTCAGCATTGAGGACGGCGTGTTCGAGGTGAAATCGACTGGAGGAAATACTCATCTGGGTGGTGAAGACTTTGACAATCGCGTTGTAGACCATTTTGTGAAGGAATTCAAACGCAAGTACAAGAAGGACATCAGTGGGAACAAGAGGGCTCTGCGGAGGCTGCGAACTGCGTGCGAGAGGCTGAAGAGGGCGCTGTCGTCAGCAACTCAGGCAAACATCGAAGTCGACTCTCTCTTCGAAGGCATCGACTTTTATTCGTCGTTAACAAGAGCACGCTTCGAAGAACTCAACGCAGATCTGTTCCGCGCGACGCTGGAACCAGTAGAGAAGGCGTTGAAAGACGCCCAGTTAAGCAAGGGGCAAATCGATGATATTGTTTTGGTTGGAGGATCGACGCGGATTCCCAAGGTGCAAAAGATGTTGAGTGACTTCTTCAACGGCAAAGAGCTTTGCAAGGGAATCAACCCAGACGAGGCTGTTGCATACGGAGCGGCAGTTCAGGCCGCCATCTTGAGTGGAGAGAAAGACGAAGGGGTCAAGGATCTGTTGGTGATTGACGTGGCCCCCCTGTCTCTTGGGATCGAGACGGCTGGCGGAGTAATGACGACGCTGATCAAGCGGAGCACCGCCATCCCTACGAAGAAGACGGAGACGTTCACCACCTACGCCGACAACCAACCTGCAGTCACCATCCAGGTGTACGAGGGAGAGAGGGCAATGACGAAGGACAACCACCCTCTTGGACGGTTCGATTTGACGGGGATTCCTCCAGCACCAAGGGGAGTGCCGAAAATCGACGTAACCTTTGACATTGACGCAAACGGAATACTCAACGTGACGGCAGTGGAGAAGAGCACTGGGAAAAACAGCAAAATAACGATAACAAACGACAAAGGAAGATTGTCCTCGGAAGAAGTGGAGAGGATGGTGCAGGATGCAGATAGGTTCAAGGAGGAAGATGAGAGACAACGAGAAAAGGTGCAGGCGAAGAATAACTTGGAAAGCTATGTTTTCAACGTGAAGAGCACGATGGAAGATGGGAATGTAGCCAGCAAGACATCACAGGAAGATAAGGACAGAGTGTTGACGAAGTGCAAGGAGGTCATTGATTGGCTGGATAGGAACCAATCAGCAGACAAGGACGAGTTTGAACATCAGCAGAAGGAGTTAGAAAACGTGGCTAGGCCAGTTATTACGAACTTGTACAGCACTGGGGGATCTGGTGGGGTGCCAGGGGAATACCCCACTTCCAATGGACCAACCGTTGAAGAGGTGGATTAAGCACCTCATCATGATTTCGTCGTAAAGGACTTGAGTATTTTGTAGGATAGCAGCTGAAATATTTGTTATTATGCACTGAATTAATTTGATCTCAAATATTATTATTGTTAAATCGTTTGCTTTTGTTAACAATGTTTTTGTAGTTGTGTTGTCTGTTTAGTGATAATAGTAATTCATATTGTAGAGTAGCTTGAAGTAACATGAATTGAATGTGCTGTTTATGCTTTCAAGATGGTGTTTATCTCTTAAAGCTTTTTCTGCTTTTGTCTTTTACTAATGAAAGGGTCGAGTGAATGTTGGTGATCTAAAATCCATTGCTAAACTTTCTGGTATCAGCAAGACTTTGGCCAGAAGTACTTCAACGTAAGATGGGTGTTCAAAGAAATCAAGCAGTCTCTTCGGGAGTTTTGAAAGTTATAGGTTAGAGTCGACAGATTAATCAAGGGGTCTAGTGGGAAAGCTTCGATAAAATAAATCAGGAGGTTGGAATAAAAAGAGAGAATAAAAATGTGAGTTGGATTGCAAAGAAAAATAGATTGGTAAAGAAAAGTTGATATTACAAAAGAACATGCGCTTTCTTGTCGGTTTCTATACTGTTTGTTGCATTTCTCTGAGGGTTCTGCTTGATGCATACTACAGTGAAATAAGTAAAGATATAATGTCAATGAGAAAACTTTCATCAAGGGGTTTGAATAACACGGGAAAATTGGGGAAATGTTCAAAGTCCAATAACTGTGTAGTGATCCTTTTTGTTCTATCACAACCTGGTTTGTAGACAAACCGATTTGGTTATTTTCTAATTTCTATTTTGTTGATAGACTTTTGGATATCTTATGTTTGAATATCTTATATTTGAATATCTTATATTTGAATATCTTATGTTTGAATATCTTATATTCGAATATCTTATATTTGAATATCTTGTTTGAATATATTATATTCGAATATCTTATATTTGAATATCTTATATTTGAATATCTTAGATTTAGGTCAAGTGCAGAGTTGATGCATGAATTGTTAATATTAACTGTTAATATTATTGTTATTTCGGTATCCAGGGTTTGAACACAAAATCACCTTGTGTCGGAGTTTTAGTCTACCAGGCTAGGGCTAGAGGACATTCATTATTTACGAAAAATATGGACAATATTGTTTTTATTGATAGAATTAGTTCTTCGAGATTTCATCTACACCTTCTTGTATAGCTTGCACTTATGACGATTTAGGGCTGGTTTAGATTCTGGAATCCTCAGTGACTTTTTGGCACCTGCTTATCTGGAATAGGTTAGACAGTGTAATATAACATTGGTTCCATTTTGAACCATTCTCAATGGCGCAATTACGCCTACCGTTTACACGGGACGTGTCAGAGCTGTTCCAAATGGCATTTTAGCCGTACCAACGCGGGATTGCATTGAAGAAATGTTCTGTTTGGAGCTTGTGTAGAATCCTTATTCTTGGTCCTCACCTCGAATACAGATAGAAATACTACTAGTCATCATTAATGTCGTAGCATAGTTTACATGATTATCATAATCAGTTAATGCTTTATTTCACTGTTCTGTTAACGTGGGAGTGAATAACTTGATCAATTGATCAGAACTAATATGATCAAAATCATGTTTCTATGACTATAATTATTTCTATGATAGAAATAATACTAACCATCTTCATTATCAATCAAAAATATTCAGGAAGATCACAGACGATCAATGTAGAGTTTGGTTAGAATGGATAGTTCTCTATAAACGTGTTTGCGTTCTCTTTACAGCGGACAGAGAGTTAAGCAAAGAATTATTCGCGGCTCTCGATTCAGCCTTTCTCTACACCTATGCCTTGACCATGCTGTTCAGGTGGGTGATTTTCTTCGTTCGTCGTATCATATACATAAATCTAAGAATCTAATTTAAGTTTGTAATCTAAGATTCTAAATCTTATCTAATCTCATAAATCTAAGTAAGGATGCGCTGTATTAATCAATTGTATCGTGTCTTTGTGTGTGTGGAAAAGATGCGCGCGCTAGTTTGATGTCTGAAAACTGTTTGGACAAGAAAAGTGATTTCTTTGTTAAAAATTTCCTATATTTGTTGATGGTTCTTTGGATTTGACTCCCGAATAACAAAGCCATTAATTTCTGCTTTTCAGCCACGAGTCATCATATGGCTTGTTATACTGAAGCCATGTTTTCTTTGACTAAATGTGTTCCTACCAATCAAAAAAGTCAATGATTTTTTTGCCAATATGAAGTAGTACAATATGTAGGACGTAAAACACATGTTCTGCTGTTCTGTCCATTTTTAAAATCGGTTCTCATCATTGTTAGGTTGCATGCAGCGTCTCATTTATACCTTCTTGTCAACGCATTGTTTAGTCTTGCCATGCTGGAAGTTAATGGCTAGGCCATTTTGTATCGTTGTGAATGTAGCCCTAATGTTTCCCCCCTTAATGCCTTCGCAGTGGATACATTGCTGAGCATACCAGTCTCCGCCTGTACCTTGGATCTGGAATGGTGATGACGGGGGTTTTCACTTGTCTCTTTGGCATGGCCTACTTCTGGAACATCCATTCCATAATCTATTTCATAGGGATGCAGGTTAGTTCCATTTTGCATATCAACTCATCGCTTGAATTAATACCATTACATTGATCAAATTGGAAGCAGAAAAACACTAAATGTTTGTTTGCTATATATTTATTTATTTATTTATTTATATATATTTATTTGTGAGCACCACAGAACGCCATCCACCCTTATCTCAATTTCTCTTTTAACTAATTCTAAGCAAATCTCTGCTAGAAAGCTGGTAGCAAGTAGTTAAATTTAATGATTTATGTAGCTTACTAAGGGAGTATTAGAAAATTGTGCAAGTTTAAAATACTATTAATTTAAAATTGATTTTATAGCCTAGTGAAGAATTGGCAGTTGGTAACTGTTATTTGATGGACTTTGATTGTTATCTTTTGTTGTAAAGTATTTGCTGCATTTTTTCATCCAATTTTCACCCTAAGCGTCCCTGTCTAATGACATTGGATGTTTGTGACGAATCGTGGATTCATGCAATCAGTTTTTGACACTGATTAGTACTTCGATTATTAGCCACCTCATTCTAATTAATCTGTTAAAGTCTTTTTATCATCAACATCATCTCAATTTTTTGATTAATATTTATTCGATATCTTCTAAAATTTTGATGAATTTTTATTCTGTTGTTGTAGATCATAACCGGTATATTTCAGGTAAGATTTATTTTAAATATTCAGAATATTTCGATACCAGATGTGTTTTACCGCTTGCAAAGACAAGGCCTAAGAATTCTCGTTATGGTTATTTAAAAAATAGCATTTATTTAAAGTAATATAATGAGATCGATAATGATGCATTTCATATTACCACAGATAGTTGTTTTGATAGTGAAACTTTATTTACAACGATACGATAATAATTATGACCTTTTATACATTTTTTTGTCAAATAATGTTTTTAATATAATTATATTATCATACATGGCTTGATTTGAACCTTGAATAAGAAATTCAGTCCTATTTAGTACTGAGCATTAACTTTTTTACGTGAGAAGTTAAACTGATCGCTTGTTTGATGACTTTGCTTTGCTGAGATTTCAAATATAGAAAGACTGACACAAAATGTTTTGTCTGTGTTTGCCCTTGGTACTCTAGCAGTTGGTTTTTCTTCATTTGTAAACCAGAGGTTGTTAGGTTAGTACGAAAAACGAATAACCGAGGCTCGTTTAAAATGCATCTAATGTTTATTTAGGCAACTGGTTGGCCATGTGTTGTTGCTGCTGTTGGCAACTGGTTTGGCGAAGGCAGGTAAGAACACTTCATTCGAATGGGATTTTATTTCAGTTTAGGAATCTTAATCGAAGAAAAACTCAAACAGATTAGTTGATTTAAAGCTGAAATTGATCAAACGAAAATGATTCGCTTTATCTTAAGAGTTGCGGCACAATTAGTGTATACGTGGACAAGTGCTTCGCGGTTAAGAACTTCATGGCAACTTGAAATATTTCGCATGTGTTTGAATCTTTTCTCCTAGGCGCGGCCTGATCATGGGAATATGGAACTCCCACGTGTCCGTTGGAAACATTGTCGGCTCCGCAGTGGCTGGAATCTGGTCAGGTGACGAATGGTACGCATTGCTATTATCTGTTCCTGATGAACCAGGGGGTTCCTCATTCAACGCAAAAATGTCGCTATTTTCATGCCTCACGGCTTCGCTATCATTCCTTTAAAAGTCATTTTATCTATACACTTCTGTTAAATTTCCTATAATTCACTATTATAATTGTATTTCATTTTATTTTGCCCTAATTAGCGATTTATCATTTCTATTTTCGAAAAGGTAGTTGAGTATGCTAAAGTCACGCGCCCACTAATCAAAATTATGATACTTTATCATTTCTCCCTTGGTTTGTCGCCTTAAATTTCTAATTAAGATAAAAGTGAGGATGTCATTTTTCTTTTTCTTGAAATCCCTTTTTATGGTCAAAGCTTTATTGGTTTTTCATTTGTTATATTTTTTAATTTCTCTCATCATTATTCAATTTTCTAAAATCTTGTATCAACTATAAATTCCTATTCAACATCCGATAATGTCCGTCTAATGCCTTTTTGGGACACATAGCTGTTATTGTTATCACGTGAGCATTTCCATAGCTACAATACTTTTTGTCAGACAGTTTTCATTGTCCTAGAAGGCTTCTAACTCTCGTTTCCTTTAAGGGGCTGGTCTTTCATCGTTCCTGGTATAACTATCTCTGTTGTTGGAATCATAATGATGTTGTTTCTCGTCAGTCGTAAGTAGAACTCTTTTACACTTTATCCGGTCTTCTGCTATCATTACACTGAAGAGAACAAATCACATAATGTTTTTTGATATATATTTATTGATGAGCAGAACAGAACACTATCCAGCCCTATCCCTAACTTCATATCTAAACTAATTCTAAGCATGTCTCTACCAGAGAGCTGATGACGAGTAGTTTATTATTATGGTAAAATATTACGGCCTAGATTGACAGTTCTAGACAGGCCTTTATTGCAGTTTTCGCACTAGATGTTTTAATCAAAGCTTTTATCTTCTTAATCCTCAATCGGATCGCCATGTATGCCCCCAATTCACTTCACCAAGTTTCCTTCCATACCAAGACAACTTTGTTATATTTGCACCAAGCCATGATGGCGCGTATATTTGCAAAGTAAGATTTGTTGACAGTCCTTCTTTGAACAGAACTGGCCAATCGCTGTTGATGATTCCGTTACATCCGATATGCCCAAGGTTGTTGCTGCTGTACGATCTAGCAGTAATGACCTCTCCCATAACTCCCACTGCCAGAACGGCGAGAGCTAGTGGGGACAGTTGCCCCCCCCCAACCCCGAAACATGAATGCTCTCATTTTTACATACACCTTTTTATCCTTGGGTAGCAAACCGAGAAATATTTGAGTAATTGAGATACATTTTTATGTCTAAACAATAGACATTATATTTAACAAAGCAATTATTGCTTGGCGGAAATTTTGTCCCATTTGTCTAGCTTCTGCCCTGGTCCATTTAATGTCAACCTTTCAGGCTTAATCTTTCTTCTGTATTTTACACCGATGGTTATACGAGTGCGTGATTTGGTTCTGTTGTTTATTTTAGATCCCTCTTATGTCGGAATCGTACCCGAGAGATCCAGGGTGAGTCGACTCATTTCAGAAAGGGTCGCTTTTACATGGGGGACCTAATAATGTAGGCGCCCATGACGCGAAAGATTCCAGGTTCTTGTTAATAAAGTTGTGACGTCACACAATCCACAAGATATTCTCGCATTCCTATGCTTTTCTTTATAAATGATTCTGTCATTCTGTCACCTCTTTGACAGCAACATTAGGCTAGTGGATACGTTCGATGGCAATCGACTTTACTTGAAATTGGGTGTTTCAAACAACTGTTTCAAAACTGCACTGCTATCTATATTATCACCAGATACTTCCTGCATTATAAGGCGTAAAATTCAAACTTCTCATTAGCATAGTTGTGACGTCACACAATTCGTAAGATATTCTCACATTTCTATGCTTTTCTTTTCAGATGAAGGATTCTGCATTCGTTAGAATGAATGAAGACATGCCAGAACATGTTGTGCGGAATCTAGGCCGAATAAAATCCATCCCTAAATCAATGGTATGAAAATGCTATTCAAAAAGAACCTTTGTACATCAAAGTAATGAATAATGAAGGCTATGTTTCTATTACTCCGTTTTCAAATGTCTGCGTTTTGGAATCCATCCGTTTTCGGTATTTCCGAAGGTGTTTCCATTAAAAAATCCGTTTCAAATCCCACCGCTTTCAGCAGCTTTTTCAAATGTCTCCGTTTTTATGCGCGTTATTGGAAACATAGCCTTATTGCTGTACAATTAGCCCACAAAATCAGAAGCTTTTATCTCATGAAATTTTGTTTTCAAGCATGATATATCGTTGCTCGTGTGCCAGTTTAGATGCAGGTGATTTGAAGCTGACAAAATTCGTTTTATCTGAGCAATTAAACAGTATTTACTATGACGTTACCTGCCACTTTCTCTTGAGCAGAATTTCATTTGTAATGATTTTTGTGTAATCATGGCTCGTTCAAGCGATGAAACTAGTAAAATGAATGCAAAGACCACTACAATACAAACTAGTAAAATGAATACAGAGAACCATTCAATATGCTGCTATGACGTATTGTTTTGAATCTGTTTGTTGACAGCAACAAGTATTTACTCTTCTTGATGTGTTCTGTTGGTGTTCTAGTCGTCTGCATCATCAAGATCAAAAGAGGGAAAAGCCATCAGCTTCATTGGTGCCCTGCGGATTCCGGTGAGCTTTCTGTTTATGCACCAACAGTAGTAGATATTCTCAATTACGACTGTAGTATTGTTTTGAAAAAGCTGTATGCTTTAATGACGAGTACTCAGTTGAAAGGTGTTAGGTAGGTGACGATGGTATGCGAAAAAGTTGGTCAAAGGGTTTAAAATATAATATAATATAATATAATATAATATAATATAATATAATATAATATAATATAATATAATATAATATAATATAATATAATATAATATAATATAGTATAATTAATATAATATAATATAATATAATGTAATACAATATAATAAAATGTAATATAATATAATATAATGTTATATTATACAATATAGTTTAATATAATATAGTATAATATAATATAATATAGTTAGATAAAATGTAATAAAATTTAATATGATATGATATAAAATAATACAATGTAATATGTTAAAGTATAATATACTTCCAAATAATATAATATAATTTGATATAGTATGGTATAATGTAATATAATATAATA
The DNA here is from genome assembly GCA_003864495.1 of Nemopilema nomurai. Taxonomy (NCBI): domain Eukaryota; kingdom Metazoa; phylum Cnidaria; class Scyphozoa; order Rhizostomeae; family Rhizostomatidae; genus Nemopilema; species Nemopilema nomurai. The sequence goes on from ML133478.1 coordinate 2,309,394, forward strand.
TAATATAATTTAATATAACGGCAAAATAATACCATTCTGTGTGACTATTTCAAGTTCTATTCCTATTAGAACGAAATTTGACGTCTTATGCGGCTAATCTATGTCCTTCTATGTACTTCTATGGACATGAACTTTGCCCCGTCAAAGTCTGAACTAAGATATTTGTGAATTATTGCTTTGACAAAAGTGGAAGCAACAATCGCCTTATTTTGTATGAAATATTTATTCTGATTAATAGAAAAATCCAAAGGTCTTCTAAATTTGCAACCTTTCCTCTAATGCTGATATCATCAAGTTATTGCAATCAGCATATTATTTCTGTGAATTTAACATATGCTATTAACATGACATTTTATACTAATTCGATAAAAATATTATTGCAAGAATATTTTTTCCTTGAGTTGCATAAACGGAATCACTGGGAAGATGAATTTCTTTATGCTGAAAATAGAGTGATTTTTTTGTGTCTCTAATATCCACTCCTATATTTATTTCCTCTTCTCCCGCAGGGTGTTCTAGAGTATTCCCTCTGCTTATTTTTTGCTAAGCTCGTAAGCTACACATTTCTGTACTGGTTGCCGTTCTACACGAAAAGTACAGGTAAGCAAATCTTTTTAAATTAATTTAATTTAGGACTTCTAACTGAAGTTAATCTTCTCAAATTGTCGTCTCAAATTAATCTTTTAATTTCGGGATGAAATATTTTTTGTTCAACTATGCTTATCAGCCCTGACTATTAATGGACGTTGATATTGATATTAATATCATCTATTAATACTAATGATGCATACACTCCCTGATACGTTTTGACCTACACCTTTGCCAAGTTTCACAAAAATGCATCTTTGGTTTCAAAGTTACAATTTTTCTCTTTGTTGTTTTCTTTAAGTTCTTTTTGCGCACCTTATAATGCCTGTTAGTTTGTTAATCAATCAGTTCCTTCTTTCAGTAATTGGAGGGCGCCGATTCAACTCCCAAGAAGCCGCTGATTTAGCAATATATTTCGATGTCGGGGGAATCATTGGTGAGTTCCCTTCTTTGTTTTCCTTCATTCATTCATCCTTCATTTTGTTTTATTACGCAATGAACGCTGAAGGGCATGAAAAACAGGCGACACAACAAAAAGGTAAGGATAAGGTTATACCGATTTTAAAAGCAAGAGGGGGTAAGCTATGCAACTATTGAAAAGCAACGGGCTTTTGTTTCAACCCCCTGGTACTGATGTTTCTGACTTAACCTGAATACCTCATGTTGATGCTGGTTGATTATAGCATGACGTACACTAGGGTGTCTCAAAAAATTGGAGTACACTAGAAATTCCAGGCATTAGAAAAGGGGGCAGCTGGCTCCACCACCCCTCCCCCTGACTGACAGCTTTGCCCTGCCTTATTGGATGTTATCTTGCTTTAGGTTCTTGTATTAAAATTAATGTTCTGGAAAAGGAAATTGGTTAGGGGTCATTGATCCCGAGTTTTATCGATGCGCCAATGCCTTTTAGTGTACACTCTTAGACAGCATATAGGAGTTTCGTAAAATCTGGTCCAACTTTTGACACCACAGCTGCAGAGTAGGGAAAAACAAAAGGGACACTGGGCTCTATTGTCGTAGTTGGAAACTCTAAGAAAAGGTTTCCACGCATGCATAGTTTCGTAGAGCTTAAAGGTGGAGCTAACCAGGCTTGTTTCCCGCGCAGTGTAATATTACTCTTACCTAGTCAGGTTGTATACACCAAGATGCCGACACGCGAGTGCCATCTGCCTTTTCCCTTTTCTGTGTCCCAGCTGTCCCTGAAGCATTTAGTTCACTTTTGTCGTATTTTCTGCAGGTGGAATCATGGCGGGCTATATTTCCGACAAGTCAAAGTGCAGTGGCATCACCTGCTGGGTTATGCTTGTCCTAGCAGCACCATCGGTAAGGCCTACTGTAGTAGGACTGTATGTTGTAGCCTCCCTTTCACCTCCATTAAAAACCTCCTTTTCATTTGCGTAATTAGTCAGTGAATAGCCTCAACACGTGTCGCTCGCATTCTGTGTTCACTCTAATGACAACTTGATAAATACTTGAAATTACAGAGGGATTCCGAGGAAACATAGTCCCTGTCACACTATGTAACATGGCTGTTCTTACGTCATGTCTGATCAAACTCTAGAGGAACTTCAATCCGCCATGAATCAACTGGATTTGTAAAAGCAGAGCCTTGGAAGAGAGCGACGCGCTTTCTTTTAGTAAAGAGGGCTTGAAAACAGAGTTGATTGAACTTCTTTAGTATTTGTTTCAATTTTTTCTGGTGATCAAACATCAAGACTCTTTTTGCTGTCATTGCAAATTGCTTTCACAAAGTAAGAGCATAATAGAGGGAGAGTTTCCAGACTGTCAATTTCTCCCTGAAGGAATAGGGCAGGTATACAAATGAAACAAAATGATATGCTAGATTTCATCAAATTAGAAGGAATTCTCAAATAATACAAGATGTGATAAAAGTCTAGATTTTCTTGGAACATCAATGTGGCCACTTTTACTATAATAGTGGAAGGTCAATTTATAGTATCTCCAACTCTTTCCAAGACGGAGAATTTTTGTTTTTTGTTTTGCAGATTTAAATGGAAAAGAAGAAGCTGATACAGCCTTTCCATTTTGCCTTTTTTATATGTGAAAGCAATAAAAAATGCTGCATCGAAGCTTTTTGTAATTTTTTCGGAAAATTTTCAGTTGAATTTGTTATGCATTTTTGACCAAATTGATTTGAAAATTAATGATGGATTTTTCTTTTCCAGCTTTTCATATTCAAATTCTATGGAAATTCAAGTATTTCTGTTTATATTGGTAGGTTTTTGTTATTGTTTTTTCAAGAAATAAAAAAACAAAATTTTGCATTGAAAATGTTCATGTTTGCACAAGGTTCAAAGTCAATTTCCATTTGCAAAGACCTTGATAATAAATCAGTCATCAGTCATAAATCAGATAATAAAGTCATTGTATTTAGTCCCGATCAAAGACTTGTTTTGTTTGAGAAGAGTATTCGTGGATGTTTCATTTGTGTGCAGCAACTTTTTAATGCAATTACCAAAACATCACTGTTAAGCCAGTAGGCCCTGTCTTGCTAATGATAAAGATCTAGATATATTTTCAAAATATAACGGGATTTTAAATTGATAAATAGACAACCTAAGTTGCCCTTAATTAGCAATTGCTGCTCTATTTAGACGCAAGGAAACCCTTTTTTCAATTGGACACTTCTAAAAATGGCGAAGAAGAAACTGTTTGTTTATTTGTGGTCTATCATGCGCTCTTCATATCACCATCTAGTGTGTTTCGATCCACAAGTAGCATATTATTTCGTCATCCTTTTATCATTTTCCGACGTTTGCGTAATTTGGGGATGCTTAAATTTTAAATCCGTTGTTGCATGCTATTTTGATGTTTTTTACGTACGAAGCATTTTTAATTATAGATATCTAGATAAATTTAGATATAGACATATCAAAAACATGTCGATGCAATGGAATTCCTTCATATCAGCTTTGGTATATAAAAAGAAGCTTAATGAAGCTGTGGTAGCCATATAAATCAAGATTATACTATAGTATGCAGTACCAGACGAACAATTGTCCGTTCGACCCATATATGTTGCAGTTGTATATGTTGGTGTATTTTGCAACATATACCTTAGTATATGTTGTAGTTGCCTTGCAAATGTACTCGCCTAGTGACTGAACCATCTTTCTTTCAGCCATCATGATTGTTGCCGGAACGTTTGTCAATGGACCGTATGCCCTCATCACAACTGCTGTCTCCGCTACTCTGGTAAGGCCTCGTTCGTACTTTGCCATGTTTGGATTGCCTCGTACTGGTCACTTTGTTCTCTTTGCAAGAAACTTCTGTAGTTGAAAACCTTGATATTTTGACGAACTTGGCTTGGACAAAATGTGATCTTGGCCGTCCATAAACCTTTGACCTTGACTGTCGTTTTTTATTAGTTCAATGTTTTTATTTTCTACAAAAACGAACAAAGGACCAATCAAAATCACGAAAAAAGAGTGCTCACAGCACTGGGGTACTCTTAGCTTCTATACCAAGTTAGATAAATATTTCCACATCAAAAGGGGCCTGGGTTTGTCATTCCTCGTGACGTCATAAAGTTACGCTGCGTCGGGGCCTGGGTTTGTCATTCCTCGTGACGTCATAAAGTTACGCTGCGTCGGGGCCTGGGTTTGTCATTCCTCGTGACGTCATAAAGTTACGCTGCGTCGGGGCCTGGGTTTGTCATTCCTCTTGAAGTCATAAAATTACGCTGCGTCGTGGCCTGGGTTTGTCATTCCCCGTGACGTCATAAAGTTACGTTGCGCCATTGAATGTTTTAGGGCAGTCATCAAAGCCTCAAAGGAAGCACAAAAGCTATGGCCACTGTTACAGCGATTATTGATGGGACAGGCTCCTTCGGTAGGTTATTGCTTTAATGGAGTTGCAGTTTCTGCGTTTTCCCGCGAACACCCGCGCTATAGCAGTGTTTATTTACACAAGTCATTGGCCCTAGTTTCCATCTTCCGTGGACTGTTCTGTGTTATGAGGTTGCTACCATTACTTTTGTTTAAACTTAACGAGAACATGGGCTTTGTCGGGAAGTTTAAGGATTTATCTTTCAATTACTGCGCTTTATTCATAATTTTACACTTGAACTGAAGTATTTGTTGATTTATATAAGGCCACTGGCACAAGCGAATTCGTTCACAAAATAAAGAAGAAGATTATTTTGAGTCCCGAAAACTTTTCTGCGACTTTTGAGTGAGGCTTAAAAAAGCTTAATAAGCCAGCCATTGAGCGAAGATACCAAATTTGTTTATAAGCTCTTGGTGTTTTCGCTAATTTTGATGCTATTGATTCTGATTTTAGATTTCCGAGTTTTTATATTTACGTGTGTGCATAGTTCCTTCTTGCAATTTTTGGAAGATCCGGAATGAGCGAGTCGTTAATAACCCGGTCTGTTTTTTGTCCTAGGTGCTGCAACCGGTCCGTTGCTTGCTGGGATTTTGCCCGTAGGTTGAATCTTCGCTGTATCTATGCTGCCTTCATCTTTGCTGCATCTTTTAACGAGTATAATATGAAGCTTATTCATTAACATCATACGATGACCATGATTAGGGGAGTTTTCATGTTGAAGTAATTATTAAAGATCTATTCCTTAATCTTTGCTGTTGCAATATCAATAGAAGTTTGTTTATATTCCACCGAATAGAAATTAAACAGTTCATTTTTCTTGCAGGGCTGGTCGTTCGTATTTTATCTTCTCATTGCAGCAGATATTGTTGCGGCACTTGTAAGTAAAGTTGTTTTTTGAAGCCAAAAAACACTAGATTAATAATTCGACAAAAAGAATCAAGCTATACTCATAACTCGGGATAAAGGACCAAATTTGTTAGCACCAAGTTTGATAGCAAAGTCTAAAGTTTGCAAAGCCAAGCTTTTAGAAAATCGATTGCAACTAAACGTAGGCCTTTCATCGTATCACAAGTATCAATTATTTGTGAGTTGAAATTTAGCTCCACCCGATACCAGGTGAATTGGCCATTTCCTCTTTTGTTGGGGATTCCCGCTCGTCACATGACTTTTACCATGGAGAGGTGTTAGCAGGTAGAAGGCCGCGATCCAGTTTCAATAAAGCAGGAGTTCACTCATTAAATAAATCATTTTTTGTATGCTAATAGTTCGTATTTAAGAGCAGGTGTTAAAACTATGATCCTGCTACTGTTATATCATCAAAGTGCATCTGTTAAGGGCGATATCATTTCTAAAATTTTGATGTTTTTTGGCGTCTTTGAACTTCGATAAGCTCATTCTCTCAAATAAATTTCGTGGTGATAATCAGTAGAATCAAACCGAAAAGCCTTGTACAACAATGATTTTTCTCGATGCGTCTGTCAGGAAACAGATGATGGTGATAAATTTAATTTGATTGCATTAAGACTTGATTCTTTCGGACTGATGCACTTTTTAATCTGGAAATTTAGACAAGCATCCTATGCAACAATGCCAATGCTTGTATTGACTATATTTAATTCAAATTTTTACACCATCCCTGAAATTAACTTTTACAGCTAATTAAAATTGATTCTCAACTTTAGTAAACAATTATTATTTATGAGTAATGGAGACGAAAGTACCCCAGGCCATAGTTGTAATCAATCAACGATTGAATGTGAATATAGGGACATGCCAGTGTTTAAGCAAAAAGATGCACTCATTTGAGTTCATCATTAATGCTGATGATTATATTCATGTCTGTTGTATATCCTTTAATACTTTCACTTTAACCGAATGGAGTCAATTTTTTTTGTTTTATAGTTTTTTGTATCAAATTCGAATTTCCATTGTAGCTCCTTTCTAGACAAGTCTACCACGAAATTAGGCTCTGCCATGCGATTTCACAGGGGAAAAGGTACGATTTACGTCACCGCTTTGAACGTTTTAAAAACAAACCATAGGGTGTACATTGATGAAGTGGTAAAAAGAGGTTATAGCCTGATTCAATGGCTGCTACAGACGTATTTGTGAAGGGGACCTTGAGTCAAAGGTTGCTGTTTCTTACCTTGACATGTGCTACCATTATCGCCAATCTAAGCTATATGAGCCATACCCCCCAGTCCTTTTGTCTGGTTTTATGGTAAAGATCTGCTTGTTGGCACAAGGACGGCGAATCTAGGGGGTGTCCGGGGGAGGGGGATAGGACCCTCACTTTTTAGAGAGCAAACTGTTTTCCAGGCCTATGTTGAAAGGCATAGAAGACAATTTATATGTACATAGAGGTGGAAGTCAAGTATTCTGTAATTAATCTTGCTCATTGGGGCCCTCACTCTGTTTATTATAATAATATTTAGGGCTATCTTCACTAAAACCTTTCTCAATATTCGCATTTTCATAATCATCCTGAATTTGAAATACAAGTGGCCGGCCCTGTGACACAAGAAGTTGTTATAGTTGCTTTGCATCTTAACTAGATTAAAAGTGGTTTGACATTCGAAAAATGATGCCTCTACCACTTTTGCCCTTCTGATTTGCCTACTCCTCTTCTCAGGCGCAAAGATGGCATGGGTGCGATTGAAGAAGATGGCGAGGGAGAGAAAGACCCATTGCTTTCAGATCCTGATAGTACATTAAATCGGACTAACCCCAATGAATCATAGTGTATAATCGGAACGAATTATGACGGTTTTAACACAGATTCTATTTTAATAGCTTAAAGTGGATTGCTTATGATATTGTATTGAAAATTTTGCAGTATCTGATTTTTAGCTGCATGTTGTTGAGCAATAAAAGTTGGATTTTGACATTTAGGTGAATTCAATTAAAATTCGTTGAAAACGCAAATTGCAAAGAGGATAATTTACTTTGCCAAAAACATTGCTTTGCAAGCAGCAATTTTCGGGGGCTTATATATTTTTATGGACCCCGAAAAATAGAATCTTGTTTCTGCCTCTTTAGAAGATAACCGAAAACTGTAGGGAAATTTGGTATAAGGAAACTACAGATGAATCCACGGTTTATAATGTCTTTAATGGTTTAAAATCTAAGACGCTTTATAGGACATGATCACTGTTTTGTAATCTGTAATCAAACAATTGGTCGATATATAATTCTAAATAATCGCTTTGTATAAATAAGCCGGTGAAATTAAGTCACTAACCAAAATAGATATACAGTTTGAAATTGCTTTTTGCCCATATTGAATATGCAGTTTGAAATTGTTTTTTGTCCAAATTAAATAAACAGTTTGAAATAAACAGTTATCTAGATTTCCAAAATATTCCTTAACTCCAGGTGCTTTGGTAGCGATATCAAAGTTTCAATTGTTCCTAATTGTTATACAGAATTGCATATTTTTGTATAAGCATTTTCATAAGAACACCTATAATAATATATTTTAGTGAAAGCTTTATTAAGCAGTATGATTTCATGTTCGACAGCTTATCTCAACCAGTTTTATGATTACAATTCTAAATTTGTATGTTGGCGTTTGATATCCGCGCGGATCGTGATTTTAGGATGATATTTGATAGTAAATTCTAGTTCGATGATTTATTAGTTGTTTCAGACCTTGTAAAATAATCGTTGTTAAGATTTACAAAATTATGGATGGTTTAATAACGTGGTATTACAATGCTGAATTTTGTACTATAATGTTGTAAGACAATGTTATTTTGCAATGTCACATTACAATGTAATATTATAACATAGTATTACGATTTGTTATCAAATTGCGGTTTCGCGATGGTGTATTACGATGTGATGTTACAACGTAATGTTTCTATACTACAATTTGTGGTATCATAATATTGCATTGTAGTGTGGTATTACAATATAGTATCATAACGTATCATTACGATATATTATTGCAATGTGATATTGCAAGAATGTATTTCTAGATGATAGTACAGTGTGAAGTTAGTGTGCTGTAATATGGCATTATAATGGTGTATTACAACATTATATTACAGTGTGTTATCACGGTGTGATATTTTGATATGTAAGTAGTCATTGTAAACCACCACGCGAGTCTACAGTTAGCATGCTTTTTGTAAAATTCCAGTAGATACAATCATGCTTTTAGAAGGAAAGGTCCTTGCTTTAATGATGTTTCTATAAAACAGACAGTAGCAAGCCCACGTTGCAGCCATTGAGTTTTTAACCTGTCTTCCAAACAATCACGAGAGCCTCTATATTCCTTTTGTTGCACATGTGCAGGGACAATATACACGTGATCAAGAATGTATTGCACACGTGATTACAGTACAAAGTGCACTGCTTCTACACAAGAACAGGCACTGCTTCAGATTCACATGAAGACATTGCTGTTTGCTTGGGGCGTGTGCAGAACCGGATCTACAGATGGTGGGAAAGTATCAGTGGGAAAGTAAATGGGAGTCTCCCTCATTAGCACTGGGAACTAATGCGGTAACAGCTACCCTCTGTTTCTTGATCTTTTCATTGTCTTTCGCCCCCCTTGCCCTGAAGTTGGACAGATGCCCTTGGGTAGACCCTCTTACCTCTTATTGCCAATAAGTACAATTAAATTGTTGCTGGGGTTTGGAGGTGAAAATGGGTTTCCAAAGTGGAGCGTGTTTACAAATCCAAATTCAACAATCAAGTTGGATAATGAAAACTCAACATCCCAACGTATCACAACTTTCTTTCGAGCTGCCACCTTGAAGCGGATTAACACATTTGACAGATACAAAAAGTCATTAAGAACTCGATTTGATATACATTCAGACTGAAATGTAGTGATGGGGTGAAACTTTCCCCGCTTTTTAAACAGGCCCTAAGACATCAAACCAAGGAATGCCTATTGCAAGGTAAAATCTTTCTTATGACATACCTGTGTGCCGCCATAGCATGCTGTCTGCTACCCTGGGTACCAGACTCTCTATGTATGAAAAAATCTGAAGATTCATAGCCTGCCATTATAGGAACCCAAACAAGTCAAATTTATCTCTATTAATTTGCGATTAATGGTTTCGTTAAAAAAGGCCAATTCACTGTTGGTAAGCAAGGTAAATAGGGAATTAGTAAACACTGCATGCAATTAACTATTTCTGTTGCAAAGAGTTTACTATGCGTTCCAATGAATGGAATTTTTGTGTAGGTCATTGGAGTGGTTATGCATGGATGTTTACATCAATGGCAGCATCTGGCAAACCTTTGCTTAATGTGTGAGTTATAACTTTTAACTTTGAAGTGTGTAAAGTGTGTAGTTTGCTTCAAAAAGGTAAATTGGCTATCCATTTTAGCAGCGAAAAGACCAAATGCTTGGCATTGGGTGTGGCTTTGGGTGTGGCTCTTGCGTATACATAGCTTTTCCTGCAATCCTGCTCCAAATCAAGAGCTTTTGGGAATTGATTGTGATTACTTGTGCTTATTGTCGGTGGTCTTATGAAGACTATCTAGGTAGGTCTTCGCTATCAAAGACAAAAGTTAGAGAAAAGATTAGGCAGAAAAAATAAAAAAAGGGCAACTTTCTAAGGTCATTGGCATGACAGGGTTTTTAACAGTTTTTAATAATGTTTTTAATTAGGGTTGTTCGTAGTTTTGTAGTTGCATTATAATTAAGTTAATTTAGTTATCTATTTTTTGATATTTATTTGTAAGTTTTGTAAATGGATGGCCCCTTGAATACTGAAGGGCTACCATTATTAAATAAGTGAAATAAAAATAATAAAAATAATATTAATTATAGTAATAATGATAATCAGTCCGAGGTCACCAAATCCGTGGGGAGATGAGACAACAATCTTGAAAGTGAGCAGTTTGTCTCTTGAGGCGCAGATTTCGTGAGGTCCATTCACAGAAACCAGCTGGAGCCCACGTGACCTTCTAATGAAAGCAAGCTCCAAGACAATTCCGAAACGGATAAGGACTTGCTTTTGTGAAGGGTAGTCATTGGAATCTTCTTTCATTTGTGAAATACTGTGCATCAGTTGAAGTCGGAAAGACTTGGGTTATTGGCTGACCATTTGAGAGCAGATTCGGCCATGGATTCTTCGCTTCGATACGACCTAAACAGGCGTGTCACTGATTCGCTCGTTTTCAAAAGAATATCTATGGCCATAGAGTGCAGTTATTTGGCCTAGGCAATTGAGTCTTCTTCAACGACCCTATCAAGAAAGTGCATGAATTCCCAAAATTAACCAGCCGCTCCTATTCTTTGGTAACTTGAAGCTGTTTATGATACCGATAAACCAGGTAGGACAAAATTAATTATGATTTTTTTGCAAGTAATTTTGTTGTTTTTTAAGACAATACCATACTTTCTGGAAAATGTTGTATTGCATGTCAACACGATCAGTACGACCGTTTCAATTTCTATCCGTTTTTTTTAAATAAAAACGCGGTCCGTCCACATTGCTCCGCTTCAAAATGAAAACGCTATGAAAACGTCAGGCGTTCTCATTGCTCTAGCAAAAGCGCAGTCATTGCCTCACTTTCAACACGAGTTCTTTTGCCACAAAACTGGCGCCAAAAACCCATACACGAAGCCACGCCATCCTCGATTTTGCATCAAGTAGGCAAGAGGAAATCTCGACGTTGTCTTCTTCCTACGTGCATTGTAACTCTGATTCAACGTTGCAATGATTGCTTTGCAACTGTGAACAGAAGCCAAAGCAAACAAAATTTGAACAACAGTCGTTATCGCTCTAGTGTCAGCCATTTTGAAATACACTGTAATGTGATTCTTGGCGCGATCAGCTTGGAATGTTGCTGCTGTTGTTAGCGTTTTCAAATTTCTCCGCTTTTTGTGTTCACATTTCAGATTAATGCATTTTCTTTATTTTTTTAAAAAAGCTCAGTTTTCACAAGTGCTCCGGAGCAATGTAAACGCAAGGCATAAACGAATAAGTTTTGTTCCGTTTCCATATGAATTTTATTCCACTTCTTTCTCCTTTTTTGCCTTTACTTTTCTCTTCAACTTCTTATTCTTTTTCAAATATTTCTTATACTTCACGTCGTCCTCTCTCTTAACTTTTTTCTTTTTCTTCTCTCTTTTCTGCCTTTTTTATCATATTTGCTGTCTTCTCCCTCGTCGTTTTCCTTCTCAGAGACAAATGTAACCTTTTAAGCCATCTGAGTCCGTTTATGTGAACTGTCCCTCAAATGACAACAATTGCTTGCCAGACTTCGACAAATAATAGAATCTTTCTCATTTAATTGCAGGTTGTACTTAAATTGAGACTTATTGCAAGCGTCTGCAGAGAAATATTACGATGTCAGAAAGCAAGAGAACACAGAATGTGAGGTGGGAAACTATCGTCTCAGCACAGCAACTGTAAATGATGAACACGGAGGTCTGTCTATTTATTAAAATGGGGCTTACATTTACGTTCAATGATGGCCCCTATAACTTCCCCCTTTCCTTTTTACTATCATTTAAAGGGTTTCTCTAGCAAATATTTCCTAATCTTACTAACCTGTCTTTTTTATGCGAATTTTTAGGCACTATCACGAAAATATTGGGCGAACGTTGACTAAAATGTTTTTTTAGGAGGCTTTTTGCCGTCATCATGATGAATTTTTTACTCAAGATGGAAAAAAGCAATGATAATGGAGCGGGATTGGCACTTTTTTCAAAGCCGAGAATAGCCAAGTGGATTCCATTCAATGAGCAAAAACTGAGCCAGGCATCGAACCAAGCCAGCTTTTGTCTACAATTGGTCTGGGTCATAGACCTTTCGAACAGCAACTGGAGAATGGGGAAAAGAACAACGTAAGTACAACGCTTTTACACTCCCAGCATGCCCGTTTTAAGTTTAAAGATAAGGACTAATTTAGCACAACTTCACTGCAAAGTAAAGAGTAGACAGGAACTTTCGAAATTTAAGAAGTAAATTTAAGAAATTTGTAGATACAAATGAAAAAGAGCTCTAAAAATTAGCTTCGGGTCACGGAACCAATCATAAGTATAGATAACTGCAACCTATACTACTCACTAAAGTGCTTGGAATCTAAGTTGGAATGCATGGGATGGAATGCTTTATTCTCCTCTGCGCTACTTGTTGCCGTTGCGCCATCCGCATTACTTAATTTGCGCAGCACAAGCCTTCAAGTTATCAAATCATCCAGTTAAAATTTTAAATTCCATTCCGCTTCTCCCAGGTGTCAACATGCATTAACCACTAAAGACCTTAAGTCAATGCTCAGAGCACCCAATTTCATGCTTCTAAATTTTATTCTGTTCAACATTCAAGACAAGGGTTTGTTGTCTAAAAGTAACGATTTTAAGCAAGCAACCCTTTATACATGGACGATGTTTCAGGCTATTGGAAAATAAAAGCTTCTGTAGCTCTTTGAAAAAAAAAATTGAGGAAAGTAATTAGACTCAATTTAACCTGCAAATGATAGTGGCATAAGCAATTCATGAAAGAGGTAGATTCATTTTCAAGTTCATACTTGCACAGCTCATAATTGTGAAGTTAGAGTATTTAAACTGTATCAATGATTCATTAACTTCAATTAGCAGCACATCATTAAATTAATTGCCCGATTAATTTCATCTTTCATTCGCACCTCTTCACTAATGGTGCAAGGCTACTCTTTTCTGCTACTCTTTAAAGCTTCTTTCGCTAGATTGACTGATGGACGCCTCTCACCTAGGCAGGAAAAGCTCACGAAGTTTTTATATCAATACAGGAATTGTTATAATAGCTGTCAATTATTTTCTGTTAAACGTACACGTTTCAAAACATCCTTGATTTTCAACATTCAAAGAAGAGTGGTAATAAGCTCAATTAAACGGAGCTCATAGAAAAAAGTTCTATTTTATGATGGCATCCTGAAGTCCAGGAAAAAACGTACGTAGAAATAAAGAGAGTGTGGAAATCGATGGAATAGTGGCAAATGGTGAGTTGAAAGGGATGCCTTTCTTTGCATGGTGCATTTCAGCAAAATTGTGCTTATTTCTACCAGGCAAGATCAACCTAAGATTATTCAGTCTCATCCCAAGCCATGCCAAGGTTTTTGGGAGACATCCATATACGGCTATAAAAGCCATTCAGCCAATGCAATGCAAAAAGTGAGAGACATGTTTAGTACAGATTGCATCATTTTATGAATCAAAAAGTGGACTTTCGGAGAAACATCTCCTCCAACTGTTATAGAACATTTGTATTAAGGTAAGATGAGCTGAATGTGTTCATCATTACATATTTTGAATGGTAATTTATAGAAAACAAGCACTTTGTAAAAGGGTGTCCAATTCTTCAAGACAAAAGGGGGAGATGAAATTAACTACCATGCTTCATTAACACACATTTTTCAAGTCATAAGCTTTTCTATACCAACTTTGTTTTAAAGTAGTCGTCGTTGTCATTTCATGGAATCTTTCATTCTATGATTTGATGCTAAATGGCAACAAATAGGATTACACGCTTCTATGATTTCTTTCTGCAAACGAATCAATTCCTTTGTGTTTTATGGGGAGATTCCCTAAATGTTTGTAAATTAATCCCGACTGTACAAGAATGCAATTGACTTTCTTAATTCCTAGATTCAAATGTTTTTTTCGTGGACTAGCGTTGCCTAGGGACTAGAACACTCACGGCTAGTAAACACCTGAACACCGCTAGCAAACACCTCTATATTCGAGCATCCATAGCAAACACCAACGGTAAAAATGTCCGGTCCGCATTTCTGTAATGAGAGTCCCTTCTCCCACCACAGTACAGTTTCGAATGTTTTGCTTCCAAAACACGTTGGTGATTTTTGTTGCTGTGATTAGCAGTAAGTATCCTTACCCGATTTCGGCAGAAATCAGCCAATCGCTGTTCGATTAGCACCATTCAAACACGCTAATGCGCATGCTCAAAATTTTTCCTGTGAAAACTTTTGGCGGGGCATTGCGCTCTAGAGAGACGAGTCACCACTGGAAAAATCTTTTCGACATTTTGATTAAACAGCTAAACTTCGATCCAACCACAAAATCTGTTTGAAATTTCTCTCATTTCAGAAGTAGACGTCTCTCAAAGTTATATAACTATCTCCAATCTTTAGCAGAAAGCTTTGCGTCTTTTTGAAAATGGTAATTGTTATATTTTTATGTATCCAAAGAATATGGATAGAAGTCTCTCTTCCAATACCTTTGAAATAACACCCTGGCTTTGTTACGAAAAGGAGACAAATTAGCAAAAATGAAACCAGGACACAAATAGAAACAAATGATATACGAGTATGGTAAGCGTTCCTTACAATAGCTGGCGTCTAGAAGATTGGAGAAGGCCTAAGACCACAAGCCTAAGCAATGTAACGCTAGTAAGCTGCTTAATTGTATCTCAGTTGTCCGACTGTTTCTCGAACCTGCAAGTTGCTAAGCGCCCAAGTGAGTCAAGGTCATCTCAAACGATCCAGGTTGCAGCAGGTCGATTTACGTTTACAGTTACACAACCAGAATGTTATGAAACTTCCGAGGGAAAGTTAAAAGGATTTGACCACTTTGCATCACAATGCAAATCAGGCGAGAGCATAGTTGTTGATGCACGCTCCTCCGTAGTAGCACTTCTCTATAAACCCTCGCAGGGATGGTCCGTAGGCCCGTCAAATGCTGGCTACTAAAGATGTCCGTATTGGATTCTTGTCAAGGCGCAGGCCCTGGGGGTTTACCCCTCCCCAACCCCCATTCGCAGTTGATTCACCTTTCTCGTTTATACCCTGCACTGAGATGAAGATTATAGGCCCGTGTCCGAAGCTTTCAAACCTGGAAGATTTCTTACTGAGAACCAATCAAATATCACAGATAATGCTTATCTGCCATTTGAAGAAAATAGCGAATATAACCAAATTAATTTTTTGGATCATCCTAAGGCCATCCAAGCTACAAATTACTCATACACAACTGTGTATATAGTAACTCCAAATAGAATGCCCCCGAGCAGCTGTCATGACAGTGCAAAAGAATCACGTCAAAAAGTCTTATTGCTGTGTCAGCTGCAAGTCAATCTTAAAGTACGTCCTCTAATAAGCAGCCCCACCCCGCTTATAAATTTTTCGCATCTTTTCCCCACTTTCATCAGGACCCACCTCTTATTGATTTTTCGATTTTAAAACCTTCATAACTGTGTCCTCCGAAAATGTCATTCCATTATGGGGCTTTCCCACCTACCCCGCACTTTAGATTTTCCGCAGATTACTGACACCCCCTACTTATTTTGACCCCCAGTTTACTGGCTACCTTAAGAGTACGTAATTTCAGCAGCCTAAATAAAGACATTACGTCATACTTAAAAGCAAGCACACTGCATCTTGGGGATGACAGTTCGCAATAATTGGTTTCTAATTCGTCCGTACCCCTTCTCTTTATTACCCTTCTCCACTTCCAACCTTGAGTTGTTCTTCCCCGGACGTTCAGTGTATTATGTGGCTCCTTATAGCTTTCACATTTACAGCGTGATTTCATGAATGATGGTTCACTTATATGCATTCGTGAATCTACAATTTGCACGAGGGAATTCACGAAAGCTTCCACTCTTTATGGGGATGCTCGTGTAATTTTTTCTTACATTCTCTTAATTGGCATTAATTTGAAATTGAACCAATTGTTGAGCACTCTTGATGCAAAGACATATAGGTCGGTTAACTTCACAACTGCCAGAAAAGAAATGTGCCCATGTTTCAATCGAGTTTCAGACGCCGAACATAAATTAGGTTAGCGTGAACGTAAATGTCGTTTGAATTATTCGCACCGTACATGCCATCCACCCATTTGGGGGCCACGCGTTCTCCCCGCTTCATCCCCTTTAAAGCACATATTGGTGTCTCTAAAATGCTCTTGACAGCTCAATACAACATTATTTATGTCTTCCAGTTTCCTTTTGCTTATTTTCTGCCTTCATTGATGAATGGAGAATGCAAATTAGTTGGTGAAATATTTTTGGACCTTGTGTTCCTATGAAAGAAAGAAAATCTAGAACGATGAATATCTAGAAACAAACCCCAGTTTGTGATCTTATGCTGCCGTTAAAGGCCTTTTATGGTATTCAGAATGCTAAAAGTTGCTTTGATAATCATTGAATTAAAATTTCCAAATACAGCATAATGTTTTAACGAGTAGCCCTTTTAAATCACGTGATCCAAATAAAACAAAGAGAGTTATTGTTTATGGTCTGGTCACGCTTCCGGTCTATTTTGTAAACTACGTAATGTCGATTGGCGTTAATGATGGAATACAATACAAGTGCAAGTTTATGTTTACGGTGATTCCCAGGCCTGAACAATTTAAAACGGATGTAGGCTCTGCGAAATCGCAGACTTGATCCAGCTAACAGACATTCGTTGAGTGGTAGAGGACGTTATTTACGAAGCAAGAAGTCGAACGATTAAACTAGGCCACAAGTCGGAGTCAAGAAAGCAAGGTAAACTTATTTCTTGTATGTCTTATCTGATTATTGGTCTCTAGTGCAGAATAACCAGCAGTTTGGTTTTAAGCCGAATCAAGGATGCACTGTTGCAGAATCGAGGTCTACTTTGTTCTGCCACTGAAGATGAGAGTTGCTGTTTTAGGCCTATTGCCGTATTTGATGGCTTCGCGAGTCAAGCATTCTGCTATGAAACAATAATGTCTGATGCCTTTGAATGAAAGTGGGAAGTACCGTCTCGAAGTACATCTTGGCTGCTGCATTGTGTAAATAAGTCAATAGAACTTTTGCTTTTTGATTAATTTGCTTGTATGCAAACGTGTGTGCAGATCATTTCTTTTGTTTTTTTACAAATTCATAATGTTAGGATGAAGCCGAGAAACTGAAGACGTGGCTTGAAAGCGGCTAGAAATTCTAACCATGTTAAGCATTTTTATCGGATCAAAGTTTTGGCAAGCGATGGGATACGTGGGTGTCAGCTGGCATAGACTTTGTTTTCGGTCAACTGTTGCTATATTTCCCAAGATGAAGCGTGGGTGAATAAGAAAAAGTCAATCCTGAAGTCTCCGGTTAAATTAAAACTAATTAGGCCCTAATAACTGCGGTTCGGGCACCAGGGCGATTTACATTGGCATTTCCGTGGCGATTACATAATTTTGTGCAATGTGCATTTTGATATGACGTAATTGTTATTTTGGGTTATAGGCAGAGCCGCATTTATGACTGCTTGGGCCATGGACCTAAATTTGGGGCCTCATGGGCTCCTAAAATATGCCAAAGTAGTTCGTGCTATACTACTCAATTAATCAAAATCACTTTTTATAGGCTTAGAGAAATTTTGCTTGGGGCCCCCTAAATGAAAAACCGTGGGAAGCCCCAGTGACCATCGGTGCCATCATAGTCATAAGAGAGAGATAGTCTGGAAGCGAACAATGGGCTATTGTTTATTGCGATTGTACGCGCCTCGAGGTTGAACCAGCAACATCAACAACCCGAAGGTGCACAATCCGGCTGATTATGGCCGCTAACAAGCACGAATCTCTACCTGTCGAGGAACTTGATGATATTTTGTACCTAATTAACGAAGGATTTCTGGAATAAGATGAGGATTTGAATTGTCAGATTAAAGATATTGCCATAGAAGTTACCAGAGACGAAGAAAACCCTACAGGTTTCGAATGCAACGTCTGTCGGAAGGCCTGCAAGTCACGCCGCGGACTATCAAGGCACACAAATTCAAAACATCGTCATGTTAGCACAGTGCTGCACAAACATCTTCTTCTTCTAAGTATTCTGCCGATGAAATAAGTCGTCAAAAGCTTCATCCACTACAGCTCAAAGCCATCGTATTGAAATGCGCCGAAAAGATCTCTTCAGATGAATGCTTTCCCTCAAGTTTGCGAGAACGATTTTCGAAGGAATTATTTATGTTCACAAATGATGATGCTGTTGAATTATGGTCGAAATCGAGTATAGCAAGGCTAGGATTTTGTATATTCACTCATTTAATAATGCTAGATCTGGGACTGGGAGGTTGGCAGCTTCTTAAATCATAAAACTTGCTAGCAAAGGTTTTAAGTGACAGTCCGAGAGCAAACGTTGTCAGCACGAATGTGCGAATGACCTTATTCTATATTTAATGATTACCTACTTAACCAAACATTTTTGAGACAATTTTATTTCCAAACAAATTCCTGGACGTCAGTCTTTATTAAGTCTCCCACATTGCTAATGGGCTTCCGGAATGACCCAGACAAAAAGAAGAAAGGGCGGGCAAAAGAAAAAGGCACGCAAGGCTTTTTCGCATTTTTAAAGTGAAATGCAAATTAACAAATTTTAACCACACCAGGGGAAAAAGCTGGTGCACACCAGAAATTGTTGGTGGTGCACACCGGCACACCAGGCTTTTTGCTCGTGCACACCTGAGATCTCGTCGAAAAGTGCCATACTCTGCAGACCAGGGCAATTTTAAGGATTTTTGAGTGGTGGGCATCTTTCTAAAGGGCCCACACTTATGTAACGAAACTAGGAGCATAAGAGAGAGACTCTACCGATGTTGTCTATATTCATTCAACAGCAAGACTAACTCTAAAGTGAACAACGCACACACATAACATGAACGGAAGGTAATAAGAGAACAATACGAACGTCACAATACATGTTGACAAACAAACACATTGCCATTAAATGGCGTTAACTGACAACATGACTCAACAGCACATGCGACTTTAACATGCAACTGAGATATTACGAAACATTACACACTAAGCCAACCGTTACACTTTTACACTACCAGAAATGACGTAGAGAATGACACAGAACTCTTAGGATTGGGGCTTCAGATTGTGCTATATACTGAACTATTTTAGGGTTGAGTATTTTGCCTCCAAGCTATGACGCAACCGTAAGCACTGGTGGCTATTATGCTAAGAATGGGCTCAAAACACGAGACACTTGTGATATACTAATTTTAAGGCAATATCTCAGTCTGAGTAAGGTTGAAAAATGCAAGAAACACTAAGATTTTGGTAAATCGAGCAATGAATCGAGTTAAAAGGTGGATGAATAAAAAATATAGTAATATAAAGATTGCTATCAAAATTGATTGAGCCCCAAAACTTGTTACCAACCTTTTGAAACACCGGTTACTTTTATCTCTAAGGGCCACAAAATGGCCGACATTTAGGGCAAATGTAGCATTTTTCTTTTCAGTGGTGGGGAACTCGTAGGGCCCGGTGGGGCAATTCCCCCACCACTCAGTATGTTACAAAATGCCCTGCTGCAGACTGGACACAGAACAGATCAGAAGCAAATATCAAAAGCTTTGAGCAGTTATAGATAAAGAAAACATAAATATTAGGTACAAATCCAAAGCTGATCCTCGGAGAAGTGTCTTTCACAAATATATATTTTGTTTGTATCAATTTGACGCTGGAGGTTCTGATCAATGACCCGATCTTTAGTGACAACGTTAGTCCTTCTTCGTCGATATTTTAAATAAATCAATATTTGGAGTGACTCCACCAGCCTAAACGCCTATTAGCTAACCACTCTTGAAAACTAGCGTTGGTTTTTTGCGACCCAGTAATACATTTTTCATCATGATTTTAAATGAGTCCAGTACCAGCATCAGTGGTCTAGCCATCCTGGATGCCACAATTTTACCAGTGTCTGGACGACGAAACCCAAAGGCTCATTTTCGAAGGAACCTTAATAAAATCATCTGCTGTTAACAGTCGCTTATCCTCGTTGCCATTGCAATATTTTACGAAAGGAAGTTAACGCGACAGAACTGCAAATTGTCTACTCGTGAACTGACCTCATAATAAACATATGAACAGCAAGGCATTGACTTATGGTTCAAAGGCCAATACAAAACGAAACAAAAATACATAAAATCTCAGAAAATTAGATTTACAACAAATTTCATAAATGTTTTAAAACATGGAAGGAATACCATGAAGGCTTCTCCCAAAACAGATCTCATAACATTTTAGTTGGGCAGTGGCGAAAATATCGGGCAAAATCTTATGAACACCCCCGCAAAGAAAAATGCTAAGTTACTCCCCTGCGTTAATCAATTCACTTTTCCATTTCTTGTTGGTTTCGCTATATGGCAAAGGAATCTTAAAAATACTAAACTCTTTATTTCTTCTTGATGTTGAACATCCAAAGATCGAACAATTTGCTTCAGGCATTTGGAAAAACTGCGAACATACTCGGAAGGCAATTAAAACCATACACCATACACCACAAAACAACGCGACGAACAAAACGTGTGCACCTTGGGAGGTCCGGGCGCTAGGAAAATCTTTATCAAAGAGCTAGAACAATAGCGCATTGTTCGCTTCCAGACTATCTCTCTCTTATGACTATGGTGCCATCGATTCTGCCCTAGCATCTGGCTAATGCGTTTATTTATTCTCGAGCTTTCACTCTAGATTTATCGTAAAGTTAATTTTGCACTTAGGTCGAGTAGAATTATTTGATGCTTTGGTTTATTGAATTCACAATGTGTAATTATCAGAAATTTATGTCCACAAAATGCGAGCTTTCAACGTTCTTTGATTGCCTATATGATTTTGCTATTAAAAGAGGGCCGTTAATAGCAACAAACAGCGAAGCTACGGCTACGGGCAGAGGGCAGAGGGCTTTTCACTATAAGCTGATGGTCTTTGTCTGCAAGCCGAAGGCCGTTGAAACCAAAGCCTACAGTCGTAACTGAAAAGACTTGCCGTAGAGGCATATCAACAAAAAGGGTGTGTCCATTTTTTGTTCTGATGACCACACCCTTGACCCTCGTGACTTTCTCTAATAGCAGTTCGAAAACTCTCCCAGCCGCCCCTGCATCTGGCTAATGCGTTGTTAAGATTGGCTAATAAAACCTTATGATCATTTTAAAGAGTAAAATAAATAATGGATGATGACTACATGACTTTCGTTGTGAAAATCGCAGGATCTGCGCAGAAAGTTCACCGGAGGCTGTAAGAAATTGTTCGTAGTAAGGCTCCCGGGGATTCTGAGCGCTCTAATGTTGCCATGGTTTCAACGAACCAAAACGGTCATTGTTTTTTTGTTATTTCCTCGTTGCTTTTTTGGCAAATGAACTTCATTAATTCGATAACAAATACATTGTATTTATTCTGCATTCTACATGTCATTAGCTCATCTTACTCTTTCCTTTTCAATAAACAGTCTGGTATCATTTCCACGTGGTATTTCTTCTACACATGGTAGAAGGATAATATTATCTTTGTATCGCCCACAATCAGCTAAAAGAGCGTGGAGTTGGTGTTTTCGGAATCGCCCGAAAATACCTCAGAATTTGAAGTCTTTCATTATTGTAAATTTGATCCTTCGTGTCTTTCTATATTCTCATCCAAGGGGAAACGGTGTGGCCGCTCCTCAAATGACATTGGATTTTGTGTTTTGTTATAAAATCAAAGTTTATATTCTGGTCAAGAAGAAAGTACCGATTCTTAATATCCCCGTCTTGTGTTTAAACACCATTTTGATGGTCTCGAAAAAGCACTCATTTTGATGATTCGCCCCCAGTCTTCCCAACCTCCGTCACACCATGCATGGAGTTTTAAACAATTGTTCGTTTAAGTGAGATTCCAGAGTTATGTTTAAGAGAGACGAGGGTAGGCATTTTGTCACTTCGGACTAGAAGCAACTCTCTGATTCCGGGAATTTTTGTCTTCATATTTGGCAAGAATGGATCAAAGAATTGGAATCTTCGTGTTGAAATTAGTCTGTGCCAAAAATTAACCCCATTTACATTTACATTCAGCTTTTACATTTCTGTTGAATATCTTCACAGCAGCAGCAAATTACGTTTAAATCTAAAAAATATCAAATTGCGGTCAAATCTAAAAAATATCAAATTACGTTCAAATCTAAAAAATATCAAATTGCGGTCAAATCGCATAAGATATCTAAATATTCAAAACAAAGTAACTCGCGACCGAAGGGTCCAAAAACACGATTTTTTCAGTATAAACAAAGGTAAAATTGTAAATTAGGTTTGATTGGTAAATTTCTTTTGTTACTAGTATTTTAACATAGTTATTAGCTCTTATTTTAATCTTTTAAACAGGTCAGGTTGAAAAACATATGTATGAGCCTTTAACCTGTATAAATATTATAAAATGAATGAAAATGAAAAAAATGAAGATTTCAACTCTGATGTTCATTTTTGAGAAAGAGCCTTAAATATCAGAATGGATACAGAATGGATGACATCAATGCGAATCGGAGAAGTACATGTATGATAACTATCGCTAGAAACTTTCATTATTTTTTGCAAGATCTGAAATTAGAAATATTTTGTTTATTCATTTTGTATTATTCATTCGTCTGAACAGGGTTAGTTCAGCATGGAAGCTTTGTTTGAGGTGGTGGCCGCTGCGAAGGAGCATTGGGTTATTTCGTCACTGCTTCTTTTCGGTACTTTGATCTATTGGCATTATGTAGTCAATTTCACTGCACTGAAGAAGATAGGCATACCCGGGCCTACGCCCTGGCCACTGATTGGTAATAGCATCGTGTTTATTTGGAACAGCAAAACCCTGCATACGTTTTTATGCGATGCGGCAAAGAAATATGGGCGTGTGTATGGCTTCTATTTGTACCAGCAGCCTGTGATTGTGATCACAGAGCCCGAAGTCGCAAGACACGTTCTGGTGAAGGAGTTTGACAAGTTTCACGATCGACCGGTAAGATGAATATCTGAGAACAAGTTTTGATAATAAGATCAGTACGTCAATCTTTTATATCACAGGTAGCTCTTCTGTGTAATTTTTTAATCTTGGCGTCTGCTCAGCATACCCTCAGCTGTTCAAAGTGGAGAAATAGCTCGTCTTAGAGCCTTTAGAGTCCTTGCATCTACGTCATGATTTTCTATAACTTTGACCCGACCGAAGGGCTATTTTTCTGCTAAGAATCTTGTACCCAAACCTGATTGAAAACGTAATTTAATACCCGTCCAATTAGAATAAATAATTTCAAATCTGATATAATACACAACAGAATATAAAGCTTGTTTAAAGTATAGTTTGACTTTAGTCTTTGGTGACTTAAGCAGCTATTCAAAGCGTTAAAACTATTCTATATTTTTGCCTGTTGGCCGTGTGCTATTTTCGTTTTGAAACCTTAATTGCGTTTATAAACGTGTTGTGCATCAACACATGTAACATAAATGTATATAACATAGATGTTTTTGCCGTAGAATGGTGGATTGGAGCTGCCAGAGCCATATGCTGGTATGTTGACTGAGGTGAAAGGACAGAGGTGGAAGGACATTCGTAGTATCATGACCCCCGCGTTCACATCTGGAAAGTTAAAGAGCATGATGTATATTATGAACCAGGCCGGGGACACACTTGTGAAGAAGATCGTAGAGGCAGCTGAAAACAAAGAGAAAGTAGATATTCACAAGTCAGTGTCTTTGATTATATCTACTTGAATAAACTTGAATGAACTTTGAATGAACTCGAATGAACTCGAATGAACTTTGAATCAACTTGAATCAACGAAGTACTTCTAGCCTACTTTTCTTTAGTCCTGATTTTCTTTTGAAATTTATCAGGCTGGGTCGTGCTAAAAGTCAAATTTAATTAGTAATTGATTACGAGGCTAACTCGATTAAGTAACCTTTGCTCATGAGAATAGATCTCATATATCGTTTCTTGTATTTAAAGGTCGGTAGTAGATCATATAGACTTTTATAGATCATATGGTGTGTAACTCTTTGCCATTCTAGATGCGAAAGAGGCTAACAACGAACTGGGGGTGCGCTAAAATGGTAGGGGTTTGTTTGCCGAACATGGGAAAAAGCTAGAAACAAAATAAAGATTGATCTTCGGTTGATCTGCATGGACATTTTGTAGAAAATAAATAATGGTCGGCAAAGACACTTCGTAGAAATTCAACATAAAAATATACATCTTTTTTAGGCCCAGTTAACTCGTGCAAAATGTCCCGTATGTTGTACCTCATCACGTGACACTCACACATTCTATCGTAAATGCTAGACCCTCCTAACTGATGCGTCTGTCATTCGGAGCTATATGGTCTGCATAGTGACTAACATAAGTTTTCCAGAAACTTAAATGGTGTTATGCTGCGTTAGGAGTTTTTGGAAAAGAGTAAGTAGGAAGCTTAGCTTCAAAAGTCTTCAAAAGGTTAGAATGCTGGAATTGTTTTTATATCAGCTGAAATTTTTTTTAGTTGGCAGCAATCGGTGACGATGGAAGTGATTTTATCAGCAGCATTTGGAACACTCTCTGAAACTCAGACCAACCCGAACGACAAAGTGACGCAATATGCTAAGGATGCGATGAACCCAAAGCCGTGGCCTGATGTCGCCATGATGATTCCTGTGATTGGCAAAAAACTGGCCAGGTTCATCGTGACGACCCGCTTTGGGTTCAACTGGGGTCCAATGAGTGATATTGCACATACGATTCTGAAGCAAAGACGAGAAGGGACGGGGACTAAGAGAAACGTGAGTGAAATTCAGTCTGTTTACCACAAATGCAACAACAACAACAACAACTATGCACCATGCGAGGATTCAGTGTACTGAAAATGTTTGAATTCGATATTTTAAGGATGGATTTGCAGAGGCAAGCTGGTCTTCACCCACACTTGTTATGAGTTGTACGGTGATCGCGGTACAATGAATACCAAAGCAAGGCTTTTTGTCAATAATTTCTTAGTTACAAATTATTAGACTGCCAGATAATTTCGAAGCTTATATGTTTTCTTCCTTTTTATTCCATGCGACCCAAGTATTCATCTAAATCAATTTGCATTCATTACAGGATTTGTTGCAAAATATGCTAGATTCCCAGCACCCAGAGAAAAATGGTTACAAACTCTCAGACGATGAAGTGATCGCCCAATTGGTTATTTTTTTGTTGGCTGGATATGACACGTCAAGCAACGTCCTTGGCCTAACCTGTTACCAACTGGCATTGTGTCCAGAGATCCAAGACAAAGTCTACGAAGAAGTCACGCGTGTGTGCGAGTCAAAAGACACGGCCACGTACGAGGAGATCAAGGAAATGGTCTACTTGGATGCGTGCATCTCAGAAACGCTGCGGCTGTATCCCCCAGGTTAGCTATTTGTCTATTGCTGCAGCTCGATGCAATCTATAATTTCTCAAACAATTGATGGCAAAAAATATTAATTTATTCAATGCATTTTCCGTTTATATTGGGGGATCTTCTCCATACCCCCATTGGCCTATCACTATCACCATAGAAAAGTGAAAGGTGGAAGGAACACTGTACAATGTTTATGTTATAAAAAAGTTCTTCTCGAAGGCCTACTTGAAAGTGAGGTTGGCCATGCTCATTTTGCACAACCCCTATTGTGTTGTCAGCGTGAAAACGAGGTTAATCATGTTCGACTACGGCATTCTGACTAAACAGGACTTCAAGAGGTGCCGCTATGGGTCTAGTTGAAATTCTTATCCACATGCAAGGTGTGGTAAAAGATTTTTTATGCTGGCCATTGTCAACTTTTCTAATGGCAGCTCAGAAATCCTCCCAATCGCACCCACCTTTTTTTAGTCTGTGGTATTACCTTTTAACTATACATGCCAGCCACTGCGGTTTGACGACTACTAGAAAAGGGCCTGTGGTCGAAGATCGTATCGTATCAGTTAAGGCCTTCAACTTATATAAAATTGAATTGAAAATTGTTTATATATATATTGATTTGAGCTAAAAGCGCCAGCCTTGTTTTCGTTTTAGTCTTGTATTCGCGCTAAAAGATATGGCCTCGTTTTCGTATTAGCCTCGTTTTTGTATATGCCTCGTTTTCGTATATGCCTCGCTTTCGTATAAGCCTCTTTTTGTATTAGCCTCGTTTTCATGTTAGCCTTGTTTTCGTGCTAAAGGCAATGGACTAAAGACATGCATTTATATACGTTCTAGGTTTCGCAACCGCCCGCACTGTGGATGAGTCCTGTGTCGTAAGTGGCATTCAGTTTAAAAAAGGAATGGCAGTCATGATACCAGTATACGCAATGCACCGGGACGAAAAGTACTGGTCCGAACCCAACGCTTTCAAACCGGAACGGTTTCTTCCCGAGAACAAAGAGTCTATAAACCAGTTCGCCTACTTACCGTTTGGCAATGGTCCCCGGAATTGTATTGGTATGCGATTCGCCCAGATGGAGATAAAGACGATTCTGGCCCGGATGTTACAGAAGGTCCGTATGGTGCGATGTCCCGAGACGCCGGTACCTTTGAAGATAGAGCCAAGAGCTGTTCTGTCTCCAGC
The DNA here is from genome assembly GCA_003864495.1 of Nemopilema nomurai. Classification (NCBI taxonomy): domain Eukaryota; kingdom Metazoa; phylum Cnidaria; class Scyphozoa; order Rhizostomeae; family Rhizostomatidae; genus Nemopilema; species Nemopilema nomurai. Next base: position 2,336,082 of record ML133478.1, read on the forward strand.
TGAACCAGTCTGGATTCGATTTGAGAAGAGAGAGTAGACTTTCATTTTGAAAAGACAATTTTCATGCTGACATGGAGTAGAAAGATTTTTATTTTCCGATCAATGAAGTTTGCTTGGTTCTTTTGTACGTAAACCATAGGCCGCCCATTTTGACCCTTGCTCTGACCTTTCGAAATATTGCACGAGGCCATCAATTTTCAAAATGACCTTTGACCTGACCTTTCCGATTTTTTAATTGAGGTGTAATTTTGTGTGTGTTGGTACACGATGCCGCTTTTATGTCTTGCATATTAAAACCAAATGATGACACAAGTTTCACTCGTTATTAAGATCATGTCTTCTTCCATTGAAGATGCATTTCTTTGCTATGGTTTGTAATCTGAATCAAGAGCTTTTTCAGAGAGTAGACAGAATCATATTTGATTGCAGCGTGTGAAAAAGAAAGCAGATTTGAACATTTCACAATTGTTGTTTAATTTACATCAACTGATGTCAATCATTTTAATTATATTACATCATTGATACGAGTAGAAGAAGATCCACTACCCTCATTATCCCAAGATGTTTATATTTTGTGAATATTTAATGTTCGTTAATCAATGGTGCCGTGACCCTGGGACAGTGCCCAAGATACCTCCCCTCTCATCACTTCGTAGAGGCAGTGTATGTGTATGTTTAAGCTAAATAGGGGTAGCTCCCTTTATATGTAAGCAGACATTCTTTAGAGCATGGTTTACACATGCAAATTTTCATATGAAAATTGTTACGCAGACAAGAATGGAAACTTGAACGTTCAAACAGAAATGATTTAACTTTCATTTTACAACCAGCAATTTGATACAACCAAGTGTAAACTAGGCTTAACACTATCTTAGGCTCCACTTCTTATTTCGTTTCTTATAGAATTTTTAGGAACGTGCAAATTTAGCCCAAAGTTCCTCATTTCATTGGTGGGACACCCTAATACTTTGTCTGTATTCAGCTAGCCACATTTCCATTTGATAAAGCAGTATTTCAGCTCGGCAGTTCATTTTCAAAGCTATCACCCCCACCCCTCCCCAAATAAAAAGAGGCCCAAGTCGTCTTTTGCCAGTATACATTTCCAGATAGGCTTCGTCATGGAACGTAAAGCCTCCAATGATTGCAACTAATGAAAGTGTGATTTGCGATTATTAGAATGATTGATTGATTGATTCTAATGATTGATTCCTAAAGCACACTTACATAACCATCTTGTCGCGTTATTTCATTTTGCATCATAGTCAAATATTCTGCAAAATTCCAATAGTCCTGATTCCCTAAACGTTCTGGGCCTAAACGTTCTAACGGATTTAAATGTTTACGTCTTTCAGTAATTTAGATCAAAAAACTAATTTTTAAAGGAATAGCTAATTTTCGTCGAGTCTCAATATTCTTAAAAAAGTTTTTGATTATTCCTGAATTATTCTTGCCCAGCACAAGGCGCAAATTCGCCTTAATTCGCCATAAATTTCAGCAAGTGAAAACATATATTTTTATAACGTCAAGGTGACAATTGTTTTGCTTTAGACGATGAATCAGATTAAGACGAAATTTCGGTCTCATAGAAATTGAGCCTGGCACCATTCTTAAATTCTTCTCTAGGCTCTATGTTCTTATAAACTTTATTCTTTTAAAAACATGTGTACGATATGGTAGAGGTATCACCCTTGCTCTATATGCGGATTTATATTCCAATATAGGACCGCACTGTCAGTCCAACTGAACTCTAGAACCGGACTTTTACCAACCGGACTTTTACCAACCAGGGCCAATTGGTAAAACTGGCCGTGCCACTCTAACCGGAAGTGGTCAATCTTACCGGTAGTAGTTTTTGCGCACGCCTTTCTGGAATTAGAGATTGCGTGATCAAGGTCATATAATGCAGAGACCTCTTATGCCATATCATTCGAACAGGCCCTGTCCAGTTGCAAGGTAAGGACGTTTGGAGAACAGTCTTGCAGCCGACAGAGTAGCCTTCCCAGCCTAGCGACGTAGATCGAGGGAGTTTAGTGGCGTTTGAAAGGCACATACAAGTTGCAAAGTAAGTAGAATTAAATTGTAGTAGGTTGAAGTACTTTTTTGGTGTTGCTTTGGAGCTCAAGGACATGGTGTATTTGTGTGGCGAAGAACATCCAAAGTTCGTGCCATCGATTCTTAATGTGCTTTCTGTCTGAACAACAAAAGGAACAATTATTGCTTATTTAATTATTTCTTGGCCTGCCTTTCACACCTATACCCAGTTGCGGATGGATTTTTTTTGGGAGAGGATTTGTTGGGTTTGACATCGGGGTACGATACTTTATCTTTTCAATCATTTCTCATCTAATAATACTCTATTCTTGCTTTCCAAATAATCACTTCATTCGGTAAAATGGTATGTTGGCTATGTAATATAATGGTAAAAGAGTAGGACTTTCCGGGGTCGCATGGAAGCGTTTGTTTGCGAATTCTCATCTCGCGCACTGAATATGGATCACGCAACACTGGCTGGCCACGCATAAAACGTGGACCAAATTGGAGCTGGAATGCTTGGTTAAGACCTAGCTTATCCACGTGACATTTACAACCTGACTCAAAAGGTCATCTGGCCTGATAATAGCATGAACCCTATCGTACTATAAACAATATACTACCTTACTTTGCCAAATTTCAGGCCTTCCAAAGTTGCCTTTCATATCAATTGCGCGCCGAAGGGGCATTTGTCTAGGGTACGCCGAGAATATGAGCCGTAATTAGAACTGCAAATAGTTAGGCCAGACAAAAGAAACGTAAATAATAATTTATAAAGAAAACTGTTGCGTGCAAGTCTAGATATCTTTAGCATACATGTAAACCATGTACGTGGGTTATTGTTTCCCAGTTTAGCACGCCAACTAAACAAAATTTACGTACGCCGGAGATTTTTTGATTGGCTTGCACGCCGTACCCCGCAAAACACCTGAGTGTTCGCCTAAGATCTTCAGGCCTAAGTACATGTTATACACCCTGTCCCTGACTCTAGAGCTAGACGAAATAACACAGGCCGCTTTTATTGTTAGCAGCTTAAACAAAAAAGTTAGAGCCTTTGTGATAACCTCACATTATCAAATGTTTGACTAAATTTGTCAAATGTTTTCTGCTTCGCAAAAATGAAGTTTTTTGAAAAAGTTTCATGACAATATGAAGAAGTGGATGTGGAGAGGGATATAGTGGTGACATTTAAAAAGGGGGGGGGGGGCGTACTGCAGTGTGTGAGGGCAAAAGGCGTGTTCCCAGATGTCTCGTTCCTTTTACTTCGTTTCAGTGCTTTGTATCGAGTTAATTTTCTTTATGATGTTCACTTACCCAAGTAGAGTTGTCTAGCATCAGTTATTCAAATATAATAGTATTAATGTAAGTATTTGAACGATGTTGTAATTACTAAAGGCCCAGGGTATTGGTTGGACCCAGTCCTCTTCCCGCCAGCAACCGCACTGTCAACTCCTGCTATTGTTTATTTATACGAGGCACTTGCAGGTTGGATGAGTCATACAGCATATCGCTCGCAAGGCTATGGTCACTTAAATTGTAAATAGACATCTTCAGTTATAAAGAAACGTCAAGTTATGCTATCTCTGGCTCAGAACCTGTCTTTACAACAAACGAGATACACTTTAACTGCAAGTAAAATTTCGTATATTGTCCTGAACATCCAGAATTCTGTCTGAAACATGAGCTTTTGACCGCTTTTCAAAAATACAAGTATTCTTTGCGAATTTTCCATGTCTCGAGTTTCTTCCCGTCCCCAGGTTACACATCACGTGATGGGTCACGTGATAGGTCACCTGATGAATATCGAATGCAACCGTGCGAAAGACGAAATCCTACCCATTAAATGTAGGAGCTGCGAGGCTCCTTCGCAAGGTCTTCATAAAATTTGTTCGTTTATGTTTGGGTTCCTATGCTAGAATAGAAATAACATGATAAAAAACTAGAGCAGATAACAACTGGTTTTACTGAAGTAAACCTTTAACGATTCTTTGTCGATCTGTCGAATTTATTCACAATTAGATGGACCCAACTCGCGAAGATTATAGAAAATGTTGAAAATATTTGTGCCCGGCCTCAACATTTTGCCCGACAGACATTCGCACAGAATTTCAAAAACCCCTTTTCAAGATGCAGCGGCTACCTCTGACTAAACCAAACACATATTTTCATCTCAAATGACGAATAACCTACCCGGGGATGGTTTTCTCTGAAATTTAGACCAAAATTTCGGAGAGAAGAGTGATTTATCCACTGCATCAGTCTCTGAGGAAACCCCGCAAAAGTGTAGAAAGTACAAATTTTTGTCCCTTAATAGCTCCTGCAAAATGGGTCGAAATCGGACGAAACTTAGCAAGACTACTAAACTCGATGTGTTTAAGATATATTTTTAGGTTTCGTTGATTCATTTCCATAAACGGCGAATGTCTATCAATTTTTTTGCAGCCTGGAAACTTTTCCGATTTGTTGCAAATGGAATTAAACCTTTATCTGCAGTTGTTTTCTTAGCCTTCTTCGGGATACGACCATCCCCTGGATTAAAAATAGATACATAGATAAACCCCTTTGTTTATTTGAGCCACGCCCATGGAACCACGCCTTTTTTCAATTTTGAATAAGTATGGGCATGACCAATGGTTTCTTCCCAGCTTCGCCACTGCTGCTAAGGGTTCCACTCCTTAAAATGAAATTATCTATTTAATTATCAGGTATCAAGGGCCTCTTTTTCATCATCTTTTTCCTGTCCTCTAGATACTTGGATAAAGAGACGCCAAATATGGACTTTGTATCTGACGCAGTGACTGCTGCGAAGGAGCATTGGCTTCTGACGTCACTGATGCTGTTTGCCACACTGGTGTATTGGCATTACGTGGTCAACTTCACTGCACTGAAGAGGCTCGGGATCCCAGGCCCTACCCCTTGGCCGCTGATCGGCAATTCCATGATCGTTATACTTAAAAGAAAGAAATTTCACGAGTTTTTTGAGCACGCTGCCAAAAAGTATGGTAAGGTGTACGGAATCTACTTTTTGAAAATGCCGATGATAGCTATCGCTGAGCCCGAAACGATCAAGAAGGTCCTTGTCAAAAACTTCGACAACTTTTGCGACCGACCTGTGAGTAATACTTTCCGGGAACTAATATAATGAAGACCCTCTTCCGGGCACTAGTTGTACGAAGACCCGTTTCCGGGCACTAGTTACATAAAGGCCCTTTTCAGGGCACTAGTTGGATAAAGTCCCTTTTCCGGGCACTAGTTATGCGAAGGCCCTTTCCGTGAAATCTGGCTTCTGATTGTAGGCTGAACTTTGACCTCTTGGCGCTTGCATAGATTAGAACGTGCATAGATTAGATGTAGTACTCAAACCCACATTAACTTGCATCTATTATGATGAACGAATCTTTACTTGTCAAGTTATTACAAATTTTAATGCAATTAAAATTTTGCCACAGGCTGGAGGATTGGAGTTCCCTGAGCCACTGGATAGCATGTTGACTTCGGTCAAAGGGCAAAGGTGGAAGGACATTCGCAGCATAATGAGCCCCGGGTTTACATCTGGAAAACTAAAGAGCATGATGCACATTATGAACCAGGCCGGGGATACGCTTGTGAAGAAGATAGTAGAGGCAGCTGACAGCAAAGAAATAGTGGATATTCACAGGTAGGTGTTTGTATATTTACATTGCTTGGATAAGAGTTAGGCCTATATGCTTAGTCTAAGATGCTTCTATCTATCTTTAACTATGTTTATCTTAAACTTTGTTAATCTTGAACTTTAATTGTTATTTTCAAGCTTAAAATCTCTCCATCGTTATATTTTGTTTTTGTTGAAAATTGTTGATCTTGAAGCTTGTTAATCTTCAAATTAGTTTTTAATAGAGTTTTATCAATCTTTAATCTCGAGATTGATTTATCTTGGGCAATTTTTTATTTTTGAAACGTGTTTATGATTGCGTTTGTCAGTATTTTTTATTTATTTTTTTTCAAATTGGCTGACCTTTGCTTTGATCTATTGTTTTCTTTGTTTGCTTTGATCTATTGTATTGTCAATAATGATCTTTAGCTTGACAAATACTGGAGTTTCTTCATTCTTGAAAACGGTTCATATTATCAATCCTGTGACCATGTTGCCTAAATAGGCCTAATCCTAGCTGTGAGGCACTTTGTTGTTATATTCTTGAATTCTGATTGGCTTATGGGGTTTGCAGAATGTTGGTCTCTCAGCCAATCAAAGATTTGGAACCTAATCCTAGGGCCAGATTGCCTTTTTCATCATTAATAGTCTTTGTCAGTCAATATTTGGGCATATTGGCGACTGAAATAAAATGATAAATAAATAACAAACTTTACTGACTTACAACATGACTTTTAGCTGGCAGCAATCTGTGGCGATGGAGGTGATTTTGTCAGCAGCATTTGGAACACTTTCTGAATCACAGACCAACCCGAACGACAAAGTGACAAAATATGCCAAAGATGCGATAGTCTTAAGGCCATGGCCAAACATTGCAATGATGGTACCTTTTATTGGCAAGAAACTGTCTAAGTCACTCGTAATAAGCAGGTATGGCTTTAACTGGGGTCCAATGATTGACATAGCAAAAATGATTCTGAAGCAAAGACGGGAGGGAGAAGGAAATACGAGAAGGGTAAGTGATCTGGTCGTTTTGTTTCGAGGCTGGCCGTTTCACTTCTAGGCTGGCTGTTTTAATTCGAGACTAACTGTTTCTCTTTGAGACTGGCCGTTACACTTCGAGGCTGGCCGTTTTGATTCGAGACTAACCGTTTCTCTTCGAGACTGGCCGTTTCACTTCGAGGCTGGCCGTTGTAATTCGAGACTAACTGTTTCTCTTCGAGACTGGCGGTTTAACTTTGAGGCTGGCCGTTGTTATTCGAGACTAACTGTTTCTCTTCGAGACTAACTGTTTCACTTCGAGACTAACTGTTTCACTTCGAGACTAACTGTTTCACTTCGAGACTGGCCGTTTCACTTCGAGGCTGGCCGTTTCATTTCGAGGCTGGCCGTTTCACTTCGAGACCGGCCGTGTCACCTCAAGACTGATCGTTTAACTTTCTTTTTAGATAGCTTTTTCATCTAGATATTACCTAAGTCATTATTTTGCATTAATCACAGGATTTGTTGCAAAATATGCTAGATTCCCAGCACCCGGAGAAAAAGGGTTACAATCTTTCAGATAATGAAGTGATCTCCGAATTGGTACTTTTTATGTTGGCTGGATATGACACGTCAAGCAACATCCTTGGCTTAACCTGTTACCAACTGGCATTGTGTCCAGAGATCCAAGACAAAGTCTACGAAGAAGTCACGCGTGTGTGCGAGTCAAAAGACACGGCCACGTACGAGGATATCAAAGAAATGGTCTACTTGGATGCGTGCATCTCAGAAACGCTGCGGCTTTATCCCCCAGGTTAGCGATTTGTCATCATGTTGGTAGAGGTTCTGCATTTTAGAGGCTACGCATTTGAGGTCAAAGGCCGATGAGTAGGGAAGGCCATCATTGCAAAATTCTATGAGATTTATGGGGTGAGAGTGCAGCGTGCCATTGACTTTGTTTGAGAATTGCAGGGGGGGGGGGGGGGGCACGGCGGTATGATTTTGCATCCAAAAAATATCAATAAATACTTCAACTTGTATATCAAACTAACTGACAGAGCAAAATCTCCCGCATATTATACTTCATGCTAGGTGACACTAGAAACATATGATTCCTTTGATTGAATGATTTTGCGGAAATCAGAGACATCACCTGATATCTAATCAATCCGAAAAAAGGTTGAAAAAGAAGCAAATCAGAGCAAATATTCTAGCTATGTCCAACCCGAAAATCATATATTTCCTCAGACAATCAGAGTGACTCAGTTTTGCCAAGATAATTTTGCCTTCAAAATTTACCTAAAACCTTTATTGGGGATTCTGCTCTCTAAAGTTTGTAATTGAAGGGGGAAGGGGCGGGTTAAACTCCTTTTTCAGAAATTTTGCATACTAATACCCATTTTTAGACAGCATCCTAATTATGTATTTGATGCAAAAATCAGCCCGTCAATTTTTAGCCACAAATTTTGGAAAAACAAAGTATTTCAATCTATTATGATCCTCCCCATTGTAGGTTTTTTTTAGAAAAATGCCAATCCCCCTCTTTATTAGACCCCTCTATAGTTGCAAGTAATATGGTTGCTCTGTTGTCAGCAACAGTTTGTACAACAGTTTGGCTGAAGCGGATTCAAGGAACTCCGTTTGTACTTCTAGCTATTCTTATACCTCATTGCGGCTTGGTCACAGCGAAATAGCCATCACATAGCCCTCTTTGAAGACATGGCGAAGCCCCCTCCCCCCAGTGCCATTGAGTCAGGAAACTTTGCATAGTCAATAGGAAGAGGAGCATTTTGACATTGACACTTTGATATCATAATGATGGATGCTTTAAATTATTTTTTGACATCATCTTACATCCTGATGAAAAAAACGGTCCTGGGCTACTCCTACTTGCGTAGGAGGAACCGTCACTAGGAAGGCTCTTTTTGTTTCCTTCCTACACCCACGTGCCTGGTGTAGCCCGTGAACTTATCTGTTTCTGCCCTCTAGCATTTGTGATAAGCCGCTTGGTTAATAAGTCCTGCGAGATAGACGGAATTCATTTCAAGAAAGACATGGGTGTAATCATACCAGTATACGCCTTGCACCGGGACGAAAAGTACTGGTCCGAACCCGACGCTTTCAAACCGGAACGGTTTCTTCCCGAGAACAAAGAGTCTATAAACCAGTTCGCCTACTTACCGTTTGGCGAAGGTCCGCGGCATTGTATTGGTATGCGATTCGCCCAGATGGAGATAAAGACGATTCTGGCCCGGATGCTACAGAAGGTCCGCATGGTGCGTTGTCCCGAGACGCCGGTGCCCCTGAAGATAGCCCCAAGAGGTGTTCTGTCTCCAGCTGACCCAGTCTGGATTCGATTTGAGAAGAGAGAGTAGACTTTCATTTTGAAAAGACAATTTTCATGTTGTCATGGAGTAGAAAGATTTTTAATCCTCTCGAAAGAAATCCTGTTGCCTTAACCTTTTCTCTTCCTCAATCCTATCCAGTGGTGGTGCTGATGAATTCCCCGAGCTTCGCGTGAAAACTCTACTTGCTCGATCCAGTCTTTTTTAGAGATCAGTGACTTTAATGTTTAAGTCTTGAAGTTATTCAGGTCATGCAAGCTTTTTTTAAATGAATTCTCAATTTACGCCGAGCCTCAATATTCTTAAAAATTTTCGATTTTGAGCCCAAGATAATTCTTGAGTTATTCTTGCCCAACACAAGACAAAAATTCGCCTTACGATTAAAGACAAATATTATATCTTTTTTCTGATGGTACGGCTAGTCAAAGAGGTCTGCGCACTAGTTTTGACGCCCCATATTCGCAAGATTGTGGTACGCAGCTTTGGCGCCAAAATCAAATTCGTGTTAAAAATGGCGGAAGAACTTATAATGTTACATGCTGCAGGACTCTTGGATGACGAAGAACTTCTGATCTTCGACAATGCCAATAGAAGATATAATCTTCACGGTATGTTACCGTATTAAAATTACGACCGTTTTGTTTTGGAGGACATGAAAGAAAGTAAATTTTTAGTCTAGTTTCGCTTTAAGAAGGAGGACATTTATAACCTTGCCATTGCAATTCGTCTCCTTGCGGAATTTAGATGTGCGAATGGCGTTGTTGTCGATTCCATCGAGGCTCTGTGCACATGTCTCAAACGTACGGCATATCCTTGTCAATATGCAGACTTTGTACCGAGGTTTGGTAGGCCGGTTCCACAGCTCTGCATCGTAACAAATAAAGTTATTGACTTCATGTTTGACACACATGAACAGCTCTTGAGAAGTCAAAACCAGCCTTTTCTTTCAAGAGAAAATTTGCAAAGATATGTAGATGCAATTTATCAGAAAGGCGCTGCTCTTGATAACTGCTGGGGTTTCACCGAATGTGCGACCTATTTGTAGGCCAAAACAAAACCAAAGAGTACTCTACAATGGGCATAAGCGAGTACATGCGATCAAGTTTCAGTCAATTGTTGCACCCAATGGTATCAATGCTAATCTTTTTGGACCATTTGAAGGATAGCGACACGACAGTGGGATATTGGCAATATCTCTTGGAGGAGCTGGAGACATATTCCTTCTCACCAACAGGTCAGCCACTGTGCATCTACGGTGATCCGGCCTACCCTCACAGGGTCCACCTCCAATGCCCATTTGCAAGGAGAGCTGTGCTATCCCCTGAAGAGCAAGCCTTCAATCAATCTATGAGCCAGGTTAGAGTCTCAGTTTAATTGGTCTTTGGAGACATCGTAAATTATTTTAAGTTTACCAATTTTAGTTAAGCTTGCTCTTTCTTCCTCCCTTAAAAAATTTTTATAGGCATTTTTTAATTTAGCATATCTCTCTCTCACACCACTCTGACCTACAGTGAATCTTATTTGAGCCAAACTTGAAACCAATTGGCTTAGCTACTAGAATTTTTCTTGCCAACAAAACGTCAAGCTCTGTAGACCATACCATTTTAGGCCTATAGAAATATATACTTAAAATCTACAAGTTGGAGATAACACACATAGAGATATGAATATGAAATTTTGCAATCTGTTATCTTCATGATTTAGAATACAGTATTTACAGAAAAGACTACATTCCAGCTTTAAAAAGTACCTTTTGTCTAATATCCCTCCAAATACATTTTCATCAGAAGGTATTTAATGAATTTAACTTTTTTGAATAGAAGAAAATAAATCAATAAAAGGAGCAAATAGGGACCAATTTCAAAGATCTGCCTTATATTGATTAATTTTTAATATAATTTATAAGTATGAGAATAAAAACATGTTTCATTCTGCTAACAGAAAATAAAAGATCAAATTTTGTTTTGGTATAACTTTCTGGATCATGTTTCTGTTTATATATAAATTAATTTATACTGTGTTTAAGGGATTTAGACATGAATTGCAGGCAAATTTTTATAATGAAAGAGCACGGTAACACAATGTTACAGAAGACGTCTAGGGGGAACTTTAACATCATATTATGTCCAACCGCAAGAGGACTTGAGTTTTCTCTACATGATATCACACACATCAACACAGAAACTATTAACAATAAAATTATTCAGCTCAGTCTTATCATACGAACACTGGACAGCGTGGGCTAAGAGCGGTTGATGTTTGTCGAATATTTGCCATTTTGTACTTCGTGTAAAATACGATCTACAATCAAAATCGAAGCTATTCAAACCACAAAGAAACCGGATGTAAAAGTGACATTAGTGAACTGAAACTCCAGTAAAAGAAGCAAAACAAGCTGAATTACATCCTGTGATATTGCAGCGTAGTCGTCGATGAATAAAAACTGGCCTTCTGGGACTTCTTACTTGCGCAGCAGACTACCGTAACAGACTAGCGTGGTGCGTGGTGGGGATTCCCCTCGCTTCTTGGACCGCGCTAGAACCAGACCTCTTTGAGTAGCCGTAGTGATTCGAACAAGCACTGTCCAGTTGAAAGGTTTGAAGACCAGTGTTACCCAGCCTGGCGAAGTAGATCGAGGGAGTTGAGTGGCGTTGGAAAGGAACATACAAGTTGCAAAGTAAGTATAATGAAATTATAGTAGGTTCAAGTACTTCTTTTAGTGTTACTTTGAGGCTCAAGGACATGATTTGCTGAAGTACATCCAAAGTTGAGACATACATTACTTTCTTGTCTTTGTCACCTACACCCAGTTGTGGATGGACTTTTTTTTGGGGGGGATTTGTTGGGTTTGACATCGGGGTACGATCAGGGGCGGCTCAAACTGAAAATAGTTTGGCAATAAACTTCTTGGCTACGCTCTTTGTCGAATTGGAAACGCCTACTTGCCACAATATAACCACACCCATTATTATGTCGCACCCTTTCAACTGGAAAAGTATTTCACATGATAAAATGTGCAAGCTTTTTGCAGTATCAGGGCTCAGTTTCTAATAAGCAGTTTGCGTTTTGATATTAGAACGAAGGTTAGTGTCCCTTTCCTGTATGTTTACCCTAGATATGTTCTCCACGGCCCCGAGCTCTTGGCCTCCAAAAGGGCAACGTAATCGCTGGCTCACTTGACTACTGTAATGTGTTAGGGTTTTAATAATCAGTTGTGTTGCGTGCAGTGTCTCTAATTAATCTTAATCTTGTTAACAAGTATGTATTGCCTTATGTCAATTGTGTCGTTTCCGTTATTGTGATCCCGTTCATTGTCGTAGAATGACGTATAACTGTTGATTGTAATCTTCATTGGCTTTTGCACTTGTATTTAAATCCTTAGCATTTTTTAGGGAGAAAAGATTTTCCTCCTTATTGTATTCACTCAACTATATTTACTCGCATTTATAATTTTGGAGCAGGGTGACGTAATGAGTGGAGGAATGCAGTTCGTTTCGTTGGAGTGCTCAGAGAATATAGATTGAGGAAACAAGCGTTGGAAATTTGATAAAATAAGAGTGAAAATTTTATCGAGAGAACGTTTTATGTAACCATCGCAACGCATCGCATTTGTTTTAAGATTTCTTCATAACCAGTTTTGTTGTTCAAGATTTTATTCATTTTTTTATCGTTGAACTCAGCGCCGAAAGGGCAAATTTCTGCATTTCGAACAATTGGCTAAACACGAAGTATTTCCGAAATGATTCCTTTATTAGCATTATCTGCTGTTATAATAAATTAGTTAATTAAGATACAATACGTGCTGCTGTGTCGATTGTTGGTTTAAATAATAAATAAACTAACCACAAATAAAATCACAAATAACTTAATAAATAAATCTCAATGAAGCACTTTACACACGAATAGCAAACAATCTATGCGAGTATTGGCTGCAAATAAATGGAACCGGCTTTTAAGTTCTTGATGCTTGTAGTTATTAAAATTTTTCAATTCGAAAAGTTCCTTAGTGATTTTGTTTTTAGTAGTATAAATTATTTCAATATTTCGGCCTTTTACTTGTAGGTTCCTTATAAAGTGGTTCCTTATAAAAAAAGCGTATATCGTAATTCGTCGGCGATGATCCCCGATGGAGATTCCCGATGGAGATTCCCAATGGAGATTCCCGATGGAGATTCCCGATGGCTTATGACATATGAAAACCGGATCATCGGGAACCATCGGCGATCATACCCGATCATAGCAAAAGTCAAAATAATTTGATTTTTCGACGTTTTCCTACGAACAATGGCAAAGAGAACAAGAGATCCATTAGAACAATATGGAGACTAATATTTCATTTGTCTAATCTGTAGAGACTATCTCTACATGCTAACGCAAGAATTTACTAGAAAGCGCGATGGGGATTCCCCGACTTAATCTTTTATTCTTTGTATATAACGCATTCAGAAAATTAAAGTACAAAGTATGTTTCGATCATTGTCTTTATCAGAAATATTTCGTTATTTAGTTTGTGGGCACAAAATTGCTAGCTAATACTGATGCGGACGGAATTTTAGATTTAAAAATGTGCAGATGCATTTTTGCGAATAATAAGGTCTGGGCTTTAGCGAAGAAAGATTTTTATCTTCTGCAAAGTAAATCTGGCTTTTTAAATATAAATTTATTGGGCATTTAATTCTAGATTTGAAATCAATTCTATCTTAACGTTCTTGCAATATGTTCTATATTGTTCGATATATGTTCTATATTGTTCGATATATGTTCTATTTATATTCTGTATATGTTATGTTGGCTTTAATACAATATAAAAAGCATACATTATCATATGAATACTTCTTCAGAAGAAAAATAGGCATCTCCACTTTTGATAAAAGGCGTGGCCAAAAATTTGATTACCAACTTGTTTTTAGTCTGAGCTGCCCCTGCCCAGCAGTAAAATGTTTCCTAGCCTTCTTCATTTTCTCTGCCACATTTTCACCGAGAAATATTCAAACACCAAAATACTCCTCTCCCTCTTTTACTCCAAAATACTACATTCTTCTTGGGCATAGCCTTCCATCCATAGGCGCAATCGTTGTTCCTGATTTTAGTTGTTATTTTCTACAGCACGCAGAGAAAAATCTTCGAAACACCCAATCAAATAGTAACTTCCGAAATCGCTACCCAAAATTCGAGCCATGCCAAGAGTTTTGATTTTTGAAGAGCAACATTGCCATGGTAATCGGGCTGTGGAATGGCTAGGTTGCTGCGAGGCGCTCTTTCTCTTGAGGCTATTTGTTCAATAGAGAACTACGTCATGACCCTCCAGAAGACAATTGTGAGGTAATCAAGAGGGGCCACAATTACCCCGGCGCCTCGTATTGCGTAGACACGGCCATCCTAATCCGCAATTTCAATCACATTTAACAAAAGTGATGTTTGCAAAAGGATTGTCAGCAAATTATCGACTCTCTTTGAAACAATGGTAAAGAAAGGCGAGGGCTCTATCTCGTTGTTATGGCGGAACAACTTTTCAAATCTTTTTGATCGCCATGTTTTCTATCATTTTGCGAGTAATAAAAGACCCCTAAAATCTTAAAAAATAGATTACCCTCATGTTATGCACCCGACTGAAGAGATAAATGAAAGAACATAAGGCGCTTTTATGGTTAATGGCTGACTAAACAAAAAAGTTAGACCCTTAGTGATAACTTCACATTAACAAATGTTTGACTAAATTTGTCAGAAGTTTTCTATTTCACAATCGTGCTAAAGACGGTTTAGAATCATGAATCTTTTTAGCACCTTGAATGACCTCGATTTCATGAAGTCTCGTTTTCAAATATTCATGTTCCAGACCAAATTGCTCGGGCAGCGTAAAATCTCATGCAGGAAGACATGCGTTTGTTTGGGGAGTCAACAAACAAACAACAACAAAAGATATTCCAAATAAATGTATTTATATACCTCATTCTGTATAGTATAGAATGAAGTTATCTATTTAATTATCAGGTATCAAGGGCCTCTTTTTCATCATCATTTTTCTGTCCTCTAGATACTTGGATAAAGAGACGCCAAATATGGACTTTGTATCTGACGCAGTGACTGCTGCGAAGGAGCATTGGCTTCTGACGTCACTGATGCTGTTTGCCACACTGGTGTATTGGCATTACGTGGTCAACTTCACTACACTGAAGAGGCTCGGGATCCCAGGCCCTACCCCTTGGCCGCTGATCGGCAATTCCATGATCGTTATACTTAAAAGAAAGAAATTTCACGAGTTTTTCGAGCACGCTGCCAAAAAGTATGGTAAGGTGTACGGAATCTACTTTTTGAAAATGCCGATGATAGCTATCGCTGAGCCCGAAACGATCAAGAAGGTGCTTGTCAAAAACTTCGACAACTTTTGCGACCGACCTGTGAGTAATACTTTCCGGGAACTAATATAATGAAGACCCTCTTCCGGGCACTAGTTGTACGAAGACCCGTTTCCGGGCACTAGTTATGCGAAGGCCCTTTTCAGGGCACTAGTTGGATAAAGTCCCTTTTCCGGGCACTAGTTATGCGAAGGCCCTTTTCAGGGCACTAGTTGGATAAAGTCCCTTTTCCGGGCACTAGTTATGCGAAGACACTTTCCGTGAAATCTGGCTTCTGATTGTAGGCTGAACTTTGACCTCTTGGCGTTTGCATAGATTAGAACGTGCATAGATTAGATGCAGAACACAAACCTACATTAACTTGCATCTATTATGATGAACGAATCTTTACTTGTCAAGTTATTACCAATTTTAATGCTATCAAAATTTTTGCCACAGTTTGGAGGATTGGAGTTTCCTGAGCCAGTGGATAGCATGTTAATTACTGTCAAAGGGCAAAGATGGAGGGACATTCGGAGTATCATGACCCCCGGGTTCACATCTGGAAAACTAAAGAGCATGATGTATATTATGAACCAGGCCGGGGATACGCTTGTGAAGAAGGTAGTAGAGGCAGCTGAAAGCAAAGAAATCGTGAATATTCATAGGTAGGTGTTTGTTTATTTACATTGCTTGGATAAGAGTTAGGCCTATGTTTTTATGCTTAGTCTAATATGCTTCTATCTATCTTTAACTATGTTAATCTTAAACTTTAATTGTTATTTTCAAGCTTAAAATCTCTCCATCGTTAAATTTTGTTTTTGTTGAAAATTGTTAATCTTAAAACTGCTAATCTTTAAACTAGTTTTTCATACAATTTATCAATCTTTAATCTCGGGATTGATTAACCTTGAAACTTGTTAATCTTTAAATTAGTTTTTCATACAATTTATCAATCTTTAATCTTGGGATTGATTAACCTTGAAACTTGTTAATCTTGAGATTGATTTATCCTGTTAGATTGGCCTTGGCTTTGATCTATCTTGCTTCTTTGCTAGTATGGACAAACGTGATCTTTAGCTTGACAATAACTGGTATTTTATTTTGTTCTTGAAAGCGGTTGGTGTTATCAAACCCTGGACCAGATTGCCTAAATAGGCCTTATTCTAGCTGTGAGGCACTTTGGTGTCATATTCTGTATTTCGATTGGCTTCTAGGGTTTGCAGAATATTGGTCTCTCAGCCAATCAAAGATTTGGAACCTAATCCTGGGGCTAGTTTGCCTTTTTTATCATTAATAGTCTTTGCCAGTCATTTATTGAACATATTGGCGAATGAAAGAAAATGATAAATAAATAACAATCTTAACTGATTTACAACATGCCTTTTAGTTGGCAGCAAGCTGTGACGATGGAGGTGATTTTGTCAGCAGCATTTGGAACACTTTCTGAATCACAGACCAACCCGAACGACAAAGTGACGCAATATGCTAAGGATGCGATGAACCCAGAGCCATGGCCAAACATTGCAATGATGGTACCTTTTATTGGCAAGAAACTGGCCAAGTCACTTTTAATAAGTAGATATGGATTTAACTGGGATCCAATGATTGACATAGCAAAAGCAATTCTGAAGCAAAGACGGGAGGGAGAAGGAAATACGAGAAGGGTAAGTGATCTGATGGTTTCGCTTCGAGGCTGGCCGTTTCACTTCGAGGCTGACCATTTTAATTTGAGACTAACTGTTTCACTTCGAAGCTGACCTTTTCACTTCGAGGATGACCGTTTTAATTCAAGACTTACTGTTTCACTTCGAGGCTGACCGTTTCACTTCGAGGCTGACCGTTTTAATTTGAGACTAACTGTTTCACTTCGAGGCTCACCGTTTCACTTCGAGGCTGACCGTTTTAATTCGAGACTAACTGTTTTACTTCGAGACTGGCCGTTTCACTTCGAGGCTGGCCGTTTTAATTCGAGACTAACTGTTTCACTTCGAGACTGGTCGTTTCACTTCGAGACTGGCCGTGTCATCTCAAGACTGGTCGTTTAACTTTCTATTATACATATATTTTTTTATCTAGATGGTACCTAAGTCATTATTTTGCATTCATCACAGGATTTGTTGCAAAATATGCTAGATTCCCAGCACCCAGAAAAAAAGGGTTACAAACTCTCAGATGATGAAGTGATCGCCCAATTGGTTATTTTTTTGTTGGCTGGATATGACACGTCAAGCAACATCCTTGGCCTAACCTGTTACCAACTGGCATTGTGTCCAGAGATCCAAGACAAAGTCTACGAAGAAGTCACGCGTGTGTGCGAGTCAAAAGACACGGCCACGTACGAGGAAATCAAAGAAATGGTTTACTTGGATGCGTGCATCTCAGAAACGCTGCGGCTGTATCCCCCAGGTAAGCCATTTGTCATCGTGTTGGTAGAGGTTCTGGATTTTAGAGGCTACGCGTCACATTGCAAAATTCTATGAGATTTATTGGGTAAATACTTCAACTTGTATTTCAAACTAACAAGGCAATAGCTCCCGCATATTATACTTCATGCTAGGTGACACTAGAAACATAAGAGTGCTTTGATTGAATGATATTGCGGAAATCAGAGATATCACCTGATATCTAATCGTCCGAAAAAAAGTTGAAAAAGAAGCAAATCAGAGCAAAAATTCTAGCTATGTCCAGCCCGAAAATCATATATTTCCTCAGACAATCAGAGTGACTCAGTTTTGCCAAGAGAATTTTGCCTTCAAAATTTATTTAAACCTTTATTGGGGATTTTGCTCTCTAAAGTTCGTAAGTGAAAGGGGAAGTGGCGGGTTAAACTCCTTTTTCAGAAATTTTGCATACTTATACCCATTTTTAGACAGCATCCTAATTATGTATTTCATGCAAAAAACCAGCCCGTCAATTTTTTTGGTGACAAATTTTGGAAAATCTAGGCATTTCCATCTATTATGATATTTCCCACTGTGGGTTTTTTAGAAAATTGCCAATCTCCTCTCTTTATTAGGCCCCTCTACAGAAATTTGCTAGTAATGTTGTTGCTCTGTTGTCATGACGGCTTGGTCACTGCCAAATAGCCATCACAAAGCCCTCTTTGAAGAGATGCAACCGGTGTTAGGGGTGAAAGGGGTGAAGCCCCCCCCCCCCCGGTGCCATTGAGTCAAGAAACTTTGCATAATCAAAACGAAGAAGAGCATTTTAACATTGATAATTTGATATCATAATGATGTATGCTTTAAATTTTTTTGACGTCATCTTACATTCTGATGAAAAAAACGGCCCTGGGCTATTCCTACTTGCGTAGGAACCACCTTCACTAGGAAGGCGCTTTTTGTTTCCTTCTTACATCCACGTGCCTGGTGTCTCCCGTGAACTTAACTGTTTCTGCCTTGTAGCATTTGTGATAACCCGCTTGGTTAACAAGTCCTGCGAGATAGACGGAATTCATTTCAAGAAAGACATGGGTGTAATCATACCAATATACTGCTTGCACCGGGACAAAAAGTACTGGTCCGAACCCGACGCTTTCAAACCGGAACGGTTTCTTCCCGAGAACAAAGAGTCTATAAACCAGTTCGCCTACTTACCGTTTGGCGAAGGTCCGCGGCATTGTATTGGTATGCAGTTCGCCCAGATGGAGATAAAGACGATTTTGGCCCGGATGCTACAGAAGGTCCGTATGGTGCGATGTCCCGAGACGCCGGTACCTTTGAAGATAGTCCCAAGAAGTGTTCTGTCTCCAGCTGACCCAGTCTGGATTCGATTTGAGAATAGAGAGTAGACTTTCATTTTTAAAAGACAATTCCATGCTGACATGGAGTAGAAAGATTTTTAGATTCCGATCAATGAAGTTTTGCTTGCTTCTCTTGTAGGTCAACCATAGGCCTTCCATTTTGACCCTTGCTCTGACCTTTCGAAATATTGGACGAAGACATCAATTTTCAAAATGACCTTTGACGTGAACTTTCCTAAAGTTTTACTGAGGTGTAATTTTGTGTGTGTTGGTACACGATGCCGCTTTTCTGTCTTGCGTATTAAAACCAAATGATGACACAAGTTTTCCTCGTTATTAAGATCATGTCTTCTTCCATTTAAAATGCATTTCTTTGCCATGGTTTGTAATCCGAATCAAGAGCTTTTTCAGAGAGACGACAGAAACATTATTGATTGCAGCGTGTGAAAAAGAAAGCAGATTTGAACATTTCACAATTGTTGTTTAATTTACATCAACTGATGTCAATCATTTTAATTATATTACATCGTTGATACGAGTAGAAGAAGATCCACTACCCTCATTAACCCAAGATGTTTATATTTTGTGAATGTTTAATGTTCGTTAATCAATGGTGCCGTGACCCTGGGACAGTGCCCAAGATACCTCCCCTCTCATCACTTCGTAGGGGCAGTGTATGCTTCCACTACAGCGTCATTTCCTTTTGTTGTTGTTGTCGTTGTTGTTGTAGTTTTGTTTTCATTTTCGCTTCTCATTTAGCAATGCTTAACTGCGTGATTTTTAGGTTATTTTAGACTTGCATTTTCCACTTTAACATGAGCTGCCAAAGTGCTTCTATTTCCACTGTCCATTTATGTCGTCGTCTTGGTCTATCTCATGTGATTAACTTAACATAATGTACTGTCACCTTGAAATGGTGGGGGGGGGGGAGGGGAGGGGGGTTTAAGCTAAATAGGGGTAGCTCCCTTTATATGTAAGCAGAAATTCTTTAGAGCATGGTTTACACATGCAAATTTTCATATGAAAATTGTTACGCAGACAAGAATGGAAACTTGAACGTTCAAACAGAAATGATTTAGCTTTCATTTTACAACCAGCAATTTGATACAACCAAGTGTAAACTAGGCTTAACACTATCTTAGGCTCCACTTCTTATTTCGTTTCTTATAGAATTTTTAGGAACGTGCAAATTTAGCCCAAAGTTCCTCATTTCATTGGTGGGACACCCAAATACTTTGTCTGTATTCAGCTAGCCACATTTCCATTTGATAAAGCAGTATTTCAGCTCGGCAGTTCATTTTCAAAGCTATCAAAGTGAAAAACATATATTTTTATAACGTCAAAGTGACAATTGTTTTGCTTTAGACGATGAATCAGATTAAGACGAAATTTCGGTCTCATAGAAATTGAGCCTGGCACCATTCTTAAATTATTCTCTAGGCTCTATGTTCTTATAAACTTTATTCTTATAAAAACATGTGTACGATATGGTAGAGGTATCACCCTTGTTCTATATGCGGATTTATATTCCAATATAGGACCGCACTGTCAGTCCAACTGAACTCTAGAACCGGACTTTTACCAACCGGACTTTTACCAACCGGACTTTTACCAACCAGGGCCAAAATGGTTAAACTGGCCGTGCCACTCTAACCGGAAGTGGTCAATCTTACCGGTAGTAGTTTTTGCGCACGCCTTTCTGGAATTAGAGATTGCGTGATCAAGGTAATATAATGCAGAGACCTCTTATGCCATATCATTCGAACAGGCCCTGTCCAGTTGCAAGGTAAGGACGTTTGGAGAACAGTCTTGCCGCCGACAGAGTCCTTCCCAGCCTAGCGACGTAGATCGAGGAAGTTGAGTGGCGTTTGAAAGGCACATACAAGTTGCAAAGTAAGTAGAATTAAATTGTAGTAGGTTGAAGTACTTTTTTGGTGTTGCTTTGGAGCTCAAGGACATGGTGTATTTGTGTGGCGAAGAACATCCAAAGTTCGTGCCATCGATTCTTAATGTGCTTTCTGTCTGAACAACAAAAGGAACAATTATTGCTTATTTAATTATTTCTTGGCCTGCCTTTCACACCTATACCCAGTTGCGGATGGATTTTTTTTGGGAGAGGATTTGTTGGGTTTGACATCGGGGTACGATACTTTTTTCAATCATTTCTCATCTAATCTCTACATATACTAAAATGTGGATATGCAAATGAGGCGGCGCCTTTGATCTACACACCGAGGTGTTGTCGACACAAAAATTCCCAAACCACTGCCCCTATTTCCGAAATTCTTTTTCCAACTTGCTCCCTATATGTTGTATATTTGCAATAAGGCTGGATTTTTCGAAATTTTGCGTAGTTTTCGAGATATTTGCGTTTTCCTGCGACCCATCTGTTTTCGACCGCCTTCTCCCCGCCCTGGTGCCCCCACCGCAAGCCACATCCTCAAGGTTTTTACACCCCTCGCTTCGGCGAGCATTCGTCTTCAATCGTGGGTGGTTTTTTTTCCAAAATTTTCCTTATTTTTAGTGGACATTGCCACTTTTCTGCGCGCCGAACGCCGATCGTCCGCCTTCTCCGAGCTCCCGAACGGTTCGTGCAAAGCTCCCCTTTTCCTAGCGGTAGGGTTCGTCCGGAGTGCCTCTTTTTAGATGTCTGGTTTTTTCTCCAAAATTCGCAAGCGTTTTCTCGAGACTAGCCATGTTTTTGCTTGGATTCGCCATTTCCAGGCAGCGGGGAGTAAATTTTCTTGCCCTCGACCGACCGAGCTTGCCCCGGTCACGTGCCTCGCTGTGCCACCCTGTATTGTTTGAGGACAAAAGAGAGTCTTCTTCCACCAATCGAAATGCAAGTTGCCGACGTGAGTGACGTGTCGCAGCAGAGCACCGAGGCGTAGATCGGTAGTAGAGAACAACAGCGTGCTCGGGACTCCAGGGTTGCCAGATTGGCTTTTTAAAAGCCAGATTGCTCATTTTTGGCTTTTTCTAGAATGCTTTGGCTTGAAAAAATTAAGTTTGGCGTTTTGTTATATTCTGGCTTTTTTTGGCTTTTTTAAAACAAGGCTTTAAATAAAAATTTTTAGCGATAATTATATTTCTTCTCTTCTGGAAAAGAAAGTATTGCCGTTGTTTCGTGTGTACCCTGTATGTCTGGACTAGAAAGTATTGCCGGTATTTCGTGTGGTAAATAGGAGACAAACTGAATAACACTTGTCAATATAGATTACGAGTTTTTTCCTGTGCTTGATATCATTTGGTCATGAATAGCTGTAACTAGTAATTAGTGACGTGTTCTTCTTTTATAAAGTTGCATTCGAGTAGCGTGCTTCCCTTTGGTAAGATTGCGTGACTGTTTTCGATTGTCAAGAATTCACGGGTTATTCCGAAAAGGTCGTATATCTTATTATGTTAAAATGCAAAAGCAAAATAAACAGTCTGGCCAAGCCTGTTCCTGTAATTCATGGGAAATTCGGCACGGCAAAGAATAAAAATCCTTTATTAATGGTGCCTTTCTAAACCCTTCAAAACAAATCTCAGAGCACACGCACCAGTCTCTTGAAACACTGTGATAGTTAGAAATGAGTTTCAGTAAGCATTCTAGAGAAACAAAATGGAAAGGGAATTATGATGATTCAAGGAAATTCAAGCCCGAGTGGCAAAGAAAAAATCCATGGGTAAAAAAAGCTGCAGATGGTTCTGAAATGGCATATTGTTCCTTTTGTCGTGTAAACATCCAGCCTCGATTATCAAATCTTAAGAATCATGAAGACACATCCAAACATATAAAGGCAGCAGGTTCGGTTTCCAGCACCAAGAAACTCTTTGCACCTCGTCCAAAAGATAGCGCTGTGAAAAAAAGCATGGAATTAAAATTCGCAGTAGCTATTGCCTGTCATACTTCAATAAGCTCAATTGATCATCTTGGGGAGTTGATAGCTAGCAATGGAGCTGGTTCAAAGTTAGAGAAAATGAAGCTACACAGATCAAAGTGTACATCTTTAATCAAAAAAGTTATTTCCCCGGCATTACACGAAGAACTTTGTAACGATATGGAAGGTGAGAAGTATTGCGTTATGATTGACGAATCGACTGATGTTGCCTGCATTAAATGTTTGTGTATTGCAGTCCGCTATTTTAGTAAGAAAGAACAGAACATAACTACCTCTTTACTTGGCTTGATACCAGTTACCCATGCAACTGGAGAAGCTTTATTTCAAGCAACCAAAGATTGTCTTGAAGCTTCAAAGCTAAAATTAACTGACTGTGTTGGATTTGCCAGTGATGGAGCATCAGCCATGGTGGGGAGCATGACTCAGTTTGATCTCGCATGAAGATAGCTGCACCTAATTGCATCCTGATGAAGTGCATTTGTCATTCACTAGCACTTTGTATCAAGCATGCCTTTGAGCAAATGCCATCACATTTAGGGTTTATGCTTAGCGAAATCCCTAAATGGTTTTCCAAAAGTATTTTTAGACGTGAAGCATACAGCAAGTTGTTCGAAATAATTAACGAAAATTCAGAAAGTGCAAGCATGCCCCGCCCATTCCAAAAGATGTCACAAACACGTTGGTTGGTTGGAGGGAAAGTTCTGTATAACATTTTAGTCAACTGGCATGAATTGAAATCGTACTTCTCGATAGCAGAGCTTGAAGGAATGCTCAGGTTCGATTCAAAGCTCGTTTGATATCAGATATGTTGAAAGATCCGATAAATCTCCTTTACTTCCATTTTCTTTGCCCCATCGTTGGAGAGTTTGAAAAAGTAAACGCGTTCTTTCAAGCTACCAACCTTGAGCCATATGATATGATGAGTGAGCTCAAGCTATTCTACGACAGTTTCAAGTGTCGAGTGATGACATCATCTGGAACAGAATTACCAGTTAAAGATGTTCAGTTTGGAGCAAAATTTCTTTTCGAAGCCAGTTTATTGACGGAGCAACATAAAGGCGACAACAACATGCGTTTGAAAATAGCTGATATGAAAACCAGATGCCATAAAATGCTCCTTGAAGCAGCAAGCCAGCTCAGTCAGCGCATTCCACACTCAAGTGAGATATTTCGAGGTCTTAGCTTCTTGCAACCATCATGTGTTTTAAGTCAAGTATCAAGAGTACCCATACTCAAATTACCCATGCAGCACTTGATGGCGGAAAACATGTCCGAAATAGACAACCAGTATCGCAAAATAATCCTGGTGAATTGGAAAGATGAGGCGACTTTCAGCAATGGTATTCCCCAAGGAGCAGTAGATTTCTGGTCTGCTATACTTATGTATAAGAACAATATGGGAGAGCAATCGTTCAAAGACCTTGCATCATATGCCCTGGCCTGTCTCACCACACCAACAAGCAATGCCACAGTAGAAAGAATTTTCTCCTATGTCACAAACATCAAGACAAAGCAGCGAAACAGAATGTCAATTGAAATGCTAGAAGCAATACTGCGCATCCGCACTAATCTACATTTTGGGGACAAATGCTGCAAAGACTTTGAAGTGACTGATAAAATGGTCTCATTGTTCAAGTCAGACATTATGTATTCAACTAATAAGGAAGATGAAGACGATTATATTACTATTTTGGACAACTTTTAAGCATTTTTCTTTATTTTGTTGCTTTTGCTTGGTATAATTGGTTAGAAAAGTGATTAGATTGGCCATAATTTAATTCCTTATTGCTTACTGCCCATAAATGAGCTGCTTCTGCGGAGGAGAACTTCACATGAGTGCGAGTGATGCACGCGAAGGATGGCGAGTCATTTTGTCGTTGACAACTTTCGTTTCAAGTATGCGGTGCGTGGCTGTGCATTACGTCATTTTTGCTGTCCATGCGAGGCTCTTGTCTTGCCGTGGCTAAAATGCCTAATTTGTTTTTGGGTAGTTTTAAGGGGCAATTCTTTTCCCACAGAAGGAGTTGAGCCCGCGTAGCGGGGTTTTTGGGGCTTTTTTTAACTAATCTGGCTTATTTTTTCAACAATTTGGCGCTATTCCCATCATGCAAATCTGGCAACCCTGCTCGGGACAGGGCAGGGGTCATTTCCTGCTTGCTACCCGTGTGGATTGGACGTGCTCATTATTACCGGATCTGCCTTTCATTGCGTTTTTGGGAATTTCGCCGTGGAAAGCTGCCTTAAGTAAGTACTTTTCGTTCCTCCTTTGATCTGATGATATTCCTAATGATGCTTAACTAAATTTCCGTGGTTTTTGACGATTTTTCCAATGCACCCCACGCTGGGGAAGCTTCCATCCGCCACGAAAAATTTGCTATCCACGAGCTTGCCTGCTTTCGAGGATGTTTTCTGAATGCTGAATTGATTGCTTACTTAAAATTAATGATGCTAAATGAGATTTGATTTTCATGCCTTTTCCTCATTTTAGGTGAGAAATCGAGCCGAAACTCGCGGTGGCAGAAGATAATTCACGAGAAACTGCAGGCACGCCCCCACCTGGCTCTCTCGCTGGCTACGAAATGCTGAAAACTTTGTCGTGCCCTCTAGAACGAATCAAAGTAAGTTTGTTTTGTTGCATTATGATCGCCGTTTTTCTGGTTTTTCTCTCGAGAAACTAGCTTTCGTGCGTGGTTTTGCACCTGGCCGTTGACCTGTTGACCTCCTTCCGCCATGCCCCGAGGGCGTTTTTCACTCTAAATGGCTCTAAATACCTAGATAGCTTGCTTTCAGGGAAATTTCTGATAACCAATCGATTAACTTTAATGATGTTACGGGAGGCTTTTTTCCTTTTTTAGAGAGAAATCGAGCCGGAACTCGCGGCAGCAGCAACGTGGGGAACGGCAGGTACGCTCTCTCGCTGACTTCAAAATGCTGAAAACTTCGTGCCCTCTAAATCGAATCAAAGTAAGTTTGTTGTGTTGCTTCAAGTTTGTCGTTTTCGTTGTTTTTCTGGTTCTTTTTTCGAAGAATTGGGTCTTTTTGCTAGATTTTCGCACCTGGCTGTTTGTCCTGTTGACTCCTTCCGCCAGGCCTCGAGGGCGTTTTTCATTCTAAATTGCTCTAAATAGCTTTGGCAGTAAACAACATGTTTGATGCATTCTAAAATCAGTGACTGCTGCTTTTTTTGGCCTTTTACGATTGCGTTTTTGGCAGACCTCGCTTCTAACGAGTTTTCCTTGCTTGCAGGGTCATGGCATGGCGTCGAATGTTATCCACTGTTGCCGTGTTGGGACGAAGAAAGGAGAGCAAGACTCCGTTTTTAATAGATGAGAAACTACCGTACGAACTTTAAAAGCCCGACGTTTTTATGTTGTATGTATTTAATTTTCTTGGTGGATGACGATGCGTGGTTTTCGATTTGACGTTTCCTTATTCTCGCGTTGTTCCTTCAGTGTTGGTAGCATTGTTTGGATTACTGCATCTCTAGAATTAATTTGGTGCCTATTGGTGGCAATAGTCAGTTTAGGGCCGCAGCAAAGCCATTTTCTGTGTCTGCTAAGTTTCATTTAATTACTCGAAACGCATAGGACAGCGTAGCGAGCTAAATGAGCAAAAACCATTTCAATAGGACGGTTGAAAGAGTGGCAGAATTTTCGAGAAAGCCCGAGAGAAGATAAAAATAACTACAGGGCAATTTTCTGTTTGTGATGGTGAAGGGGTCGCTTTTCGGCATGGCAGAGCCCCCGAAGGCACTTGAACAAAGATCGATGGCAGTAAGGTGGTTTTTCAGTATTTGTCTGTAAAAGTAACTAGGATCGGCAGTGATTCTCCACTATATACCTTGCAAGAACTAAAGGGCAGGCTTCGCACTGTCAGATTTAACAGGTTTAGAAAATTTGCCAGTCGTGCATTGTTCAAATAGAGCCGGAGCCGGTTCAGGGGCAACATAGGAATCAATTTAGACGCCGAAAAGGTCTAAGAACAAAGCCTTTTAAACTTGCTTCACTTCAGGTTGATCAGCTAAAACACGGAGAATCTTTTTGTGGTCAACTGTTCTTCGATGGAGAACTGACAGGGTAACCCTCAAACAATTCTAAGCTTAATCCGCCCACATTTTCTAAAACTTTGAGAAAAACATTGGCAGTGTAATCTACCCCCAATATTTTCCAAAACGACGAGTAAAACGGTCAACAAAGCAAGTTTTTCGTGGCAGCTTTTTCGAACTTGGCAAGTAGGAAGGTGTCATGTAGTGTTGTTTGTTTCTTGCGGAGGTCACTTGGCTCACTGGAACAAGGTTCCTTGAAGGGTGTTAACATTAACGAGTTGTCAATTTGATTGATTGCCGCCTCTGGACACCGTCAAACTGCAATGGGACGTGCACTCGATCTTGCATGTGCAAGTAACCGAAGTCGACTCTACATCTCAACTTGGTTCTGAAACCATTTACTACTGCTTTTGCCGCACAAAGTTGAAAAATATAGAGCGGTGAAGCTAAAAGTGACTTGAATAACGAATCACTCCAAATGCCCCCTCCGAGCGTGCTCCCCCAAATATTTACTGACAAAAATATCCGTTTCAAATAAAAATATGTATAAGGTTATGTAAATGAAATCGATGGCTGTGCATGATTAAAATAATTTGATATTTAGGTTCACGATAGACCATGTCACTCAAATAGAATATATTCCAGTAAAACTTTGAAGAAAACTCTCACCATGGATAAACAATATATTGGTAAAACAGAAGACTAGCCCCCAAAACCCCGCTGCGCGGGCTAAACCCCTTCTGTGGAAAAGGAATTGCCCCTAAAAACTACCCTATAAACAAAATAGACATGTTAGCCTCGGCAAGACAAGAGCCTCCCATCGAGAGCAAAAATGACGTAAGGCACAGCTACGCAAAAATCGAAACACGGTAGGAGCGGACACTTGAAACGAAAGTTGTCAACGAAAAAATGACTCGCCATCCTTCGCGTGCATCACTCGCACTCCTGTGACAATCGCTAGGACGGGGGAGCCTCAACCCTTCATCTTTTGCGAACCCCGAAGTCTTTGACAAAGTTTCATGACAATATGAAGAAGTGGATGTGGACAGGGATGTAGTGGTGACATTTAAAAAAAGGGGGGGGGGGCGTACTGCAGTGTGTGAGGGCGAAAGGCGTGATCCCAGATGTCTTGGCCCTTTTACTTCGTTTCAGTGTCTTGTATCGAGTTAATTTTCCATAGGAACTATGATGTTCACTAACCATAGTTATTTGAAGAAGTGGATGTGGACAGGGATGTTGTGGTGACATTTTAAAAAAAGGGGGGTGGCGTACTGCAGTGTGTGAGGGCGAAAGGCGTGATCCCAGATGTCTCGGCCCTTTTACTTCGTTTCAGTGTTTTGCATCGAGTTAATTTTCCATAGGAACTATGATGTTCAATTACCATAGTTATTTGAAGAAGTGGATGTGGACAGGGATGTTGTGGTGACATTTTAAAAAGGGGGGGGGGGCCGTACTGCAGTGTGTGAGGGCAAAAGGCGTGATCACAGATGTCTCGGCCCTTTTACTTCGTTTCAGTGTTTTGTATCGAGTTAATTTTCCATAGGAACTATGATGTTCACTTACCATAGTTATTTGAAGAAGTGGATGTGGACAGGGATGTTGTGGTGACATTTTAAAAAAAGGGGGGGGGGCGTACTGCAGTGTGTGAGGGCGAAAGGCGTGATCCCAGATGTCTCGGCCCTTTTACTTCGTTTCAGTGTTTTGCATCGAGTTAATTTTCCATAGGAACTATGATGTTCACTTACCATAGTTATTTGAAGAAGTGGATGTGGACAGGGATGTTGTGGTGACATTTTAAAAAGGGGGGGGGGCCGTACTGCAGTGTGTGAGGGCAAAAGGCGTGATCCCAGATGTCTCGGTCCTTTTGTTTCGTTTCAGTGTTTTGTATCGAGTTAATTTTCCATAGGAACTATGATGTTCACTTACCGTAGTTATTTGAAGAAGTGGATGTGGACAGGGATGTTGTGGTGACATTTTAAAAAAGGGGGGGGGGGGGCGTACTGCAGTGTGTGAGGGCAAAAGGCGTGATCCCAGATGTCTCGGTCCTTTTGTTTCGTTTCAGTGTTTTGTATCGAGTTAATTTTCCATAGGAACTATGATGTTCACTTACCCATCCATAAGTAGTGGGTGTGGACACTAGAGTTGTCTAGCATCAGTTATTCAAGTATAATAGTATTAATGTAAGTATTTGGACGATGTTGTAATTACTAAAGGCCCAGGGTATTGGTTGGACCCAGTGCTCTTCCCGCCAGCAACCGCGCTGTCAACTCCTGCTATTGTTTATTTATACGAGGCACTTGCAGGTTGGATGAGTCATACAGCATATCGCTCGCAAGGCTATGGTCACTTAAATTGTAAATAGACATCTTCAGTTATAAAGAAACGTCAAGTTATGCTATCTCTGGCTCAGAATCCTGTCTTTACAACAAACGAGATACACTTTAACTGCAAGTAAAGTTTCGTATATTGTCCTGAACATCCAGAATTCTGTCTGAAACATGAGCTTTTGACCGCTTTTCAAAAATACAAGTATTCTTTGCAAATTTTCCATGTCTCGAGTTTCTTCCCGTCCCCAGGTTACACATCACGTGATGGGTCACGTGATAGGTCACCTGATGAATATCGAATGCAACCGTGCGGGAGACGAAATCCTACCCATTAACCCCACCCTCTTACATCGAAACAATACATTCCAAGACAATAATATTAATTTAACTGACTTATGACTATAACCCAACATGTCTTGCCCCATTTACTCCAAGGCCCTAAGTCCTAAGCTAAGATTCCAGGAAGTGGGCTTGCTAGGTGCACCAGCCCTTCTACTGCCTGGATAATACCGATTCTTTATGTCGGTGTCACCACTGGGAATCATATTCCCGCCTGATGCACCTGCCCGTAAGACGAAAAGGTCCTCGGGAATAGAATGACAGCAAGGTGGAAGAACGAGGTAGGGCAGAAGAAGAGGGTGGGAGGGTGGGAACGCGATTTGCACAACTTACGAGGCCACAACAAACGGTTGTGGCGAGTCCAAGGCCATGCGTGCCTCACTAGGAGCACGCGTGAGTAGGAACGCCTACTTAAGGGGGGTCCCGGATAAACGGCCTCGGTCTGACCGCCCGATCTATAAGTGCGAGGCTGGAATGCGAATGACGAGGGGGATTAACTCTGTTTAAACGGGGGTCTAAACAACATTTAAATGTAGGAGCTGCGAGGCTCCTTCGCAAGGTCTTCATAAAATTTGTTCGTTTATGTTTGGGTTCCTATGCTAGAATAGAAATAACATGATAAAAACTAGAGCAGATAACAACTGGATAACGAGAGCAGATAACGATTCTTTGTCGATCTGTCGAATTTATTCTCAATTAGATGGACCCAACTCGCGAAGATTATAGAAAATGTTGAAAATATTTGTGCCCGGCCTACGACATTTTGCCCGACAGACATTCGCACAGAATTTCAAAAACCCCTTTTCAAGATGCAGCGGCTACCTCAGACTAAACCAAACACATATTTTCATCTCAAATGACGAATAACCTACCCGGGGATGGTTTTCACTGAAATTTAGACCAAAATTTCGGAGAGAAGAGTAATTTATCCACTGCATCAGTCTCCGAGGAAACCCCGCAAAAGGGTAGAAAGTACAATTTTTTGTCCCTTAATAGCTCCTGCAAAATGGGTCGAAATCGGACGAAACTTAGCAAGACTACTAAACTCGATGTGTTTAAGATATATTTTTAGGTTTCGTTGATTCATTTCCATAAACGGCGAATGTCTATCAATTTTTTTGCAGCCTGGAAACTTTTCCGATTTGTTGCAAATGGAATTAAACCTTTATCAGCAGTTGTTTTCTTAGCCTTCTTCGGGATACGACCATCCCCTGGATTAAAAATAGATACATAGATAAACCCCTTTGTTTATTTGAGCCACGCCCATGGAACCACGCCTTTTTTCAATTTTGAATAAGTATGGGCATGACCAATGGTTTCTTCCCAGCTTCGCCACTGCTGCTAAGGGTTCCACTCCTTAAAATGAAGTTATCTATTTAATTATCAGGTATCAAGGGCCTCTTTTTCATCATCTTTTTCCTGTCCTCTAGATACTTGCATAAAGAGACGCCAAATATGGACTTTGTATCTGACGCAGTGACTGCTGCGAAGGAGCATTGGCTTCTGACGTCACTGATGCTGTTTGCCACACTGGTGTATTGGCATTACGTGGTCAACTTCACTACACTGAAGAGGCTCGGGATCCCAGGCCCTACCCCTTGGCCGCTGATCGGCAATTCCATGATCGTTATACTTAAAAGAAAGAAATTTCACGAGTTTTTCGAGCACGCTGCCAAAAAGTATGGTAAGGTGTACGGAATCTACTTTTTGAAAATGCCGATGATAGCTATCGCTGAGCCCGAAACGATCAAGAAGGTCCTTGTCAAAAACTTCGACAACTTTTGCGACCGACCTGTGAGTAATACTTTCCGGGAACTAATATAATGAAGACCCTCTTCCGGGCACTAGTTGTACGAAGACCCGTTTCCGGGCACTAGTTACATAAAGGCCCTTTTCAGGGCACTAGTTACATAAAGGCCCTTTTCAGGGCACTAGCTGCATGAAGGCCCTTTTCCGGGCACTAGTTACATAAAGGCCCTTTTTCGGGCACTAGTTGGATAAAGTGCCTTTTCCGGGCACTAGTTACATAAAGGCCCTTTTCCGGGCACTAGTTATGCGAAGGCCCTTTTCCGGGCACTAGTTACATAAAGGCCCTTTTCCGGGCACTAGTTACATAAAGGCCCTTTTCCGGGCACTAGTTATGCGAAGACCCTTTCCGTGAAATCTGGCTTCTGATTGTAGGCTGAACTTTGACCTCTTGGCGCTTGCATAGATTAGAACGTGCATAGATTAGATGCAGAACTCAAACCCTTATTAACTTGCATCTATTATGATGAATGAATCTTTACGTGTCAATTTATTACCAATTTTAATGCCATCAAAATTTTTGCCACAGTTTGGAGGATTGGAGTTTCCTGAGCCAGTGGATAGCATGTTAATTACTGTCAAAGGGCAAAGATGGAGAGACATTCGGAGTATCATGACCCCCGGGTTCACATCTGGAAAACTAAAGAGCATGATGTATATTATGAACCAGGCCGGGGATACGCTTGTGAAGAAGATAGAAGAGGCAGCTGACAGCAAAGAAATAGTGGATATTCATAGGTAGGTGTTTGTTTATTTACATTGCTTGGATAAGAGTTAGGCCTATGTTTTTTCTTTTACGGCGGCCTATTAACGGTTGGCGGTTCGGCGGCCTGAACCCTATTTTTACGCGCAGTATCCGGATTCGGGTATGATTTTTCTACGGTTCCGCAATAGATGCGTCTTTGATGTGTAAGTTTTCGACTATTTACGGCATCTGTAATGCGATTGCGGCTACTGGCTGCAATAACGGCTTGCGACCAACCCCATCATTTTATTATTTTTGCTTATTAGCAAATTATTGGCTTTTTGTGTCGTTTTGCAAGGCGACCGCGTCTTTGCGTTATATTTCATTGCGGATTGCGGCACTCGCTCATTTTTGTGCCGTTTGGCAGCTTATAATGGGAATTGGAATGATAATGCGTTGCCTTATACGTGGATTTTATATACTCTAAAATGCTTTTATCGATCTTTAACTATGTTAATCTTGAACTTTAATTGTTAATTTCAAGCTAAAAATTCCTCTATCGTTCAAATTTGTTTTTCTTGAAAATTGTTGATCTAAAACTTGTTAATCTTTAAATTAGTTTTTCATACAATTTGTCAATCTTTAATCTTGGGATTGATTAACCTTGAAACTTGTTAATCTTGAGATTGATTTATCCTGTTAGATTGGCCTTGGCTTTGATCTATCTTGCTTCTTTGCTAGTATGGACAAACAGGATCTTTAGCTTGACAATAACTGGTATTTTATTTTGTTCTTGAAAGTGTTTGGTGTTATCAACCCCTTCACCAGATTGCCTAAATAGGACTTATTCTAGCTGTGAGGCACTTTGGTGTCATATTCTTGAATTCGATTGGCTTGTGGGGTTTGCAGAATATTGGTCTCTCAGCCAATCAAAGATTTGGAACCTAATCCTGTGGCTAGATTGCCTTTTTTATCATTAATAGTCTTTGCCAGTCATTTATTGAACATATTGGCGAATGAAAGAAAATGATAAATAAATAACAAACTTTACTGATTTACAACATGCCTTTTAGTTGGCAGCAAGCTGTGACGATGGAGGTGATTTTGTCAGCAGCATTTGGAACACTTTCTGAATCACAGACCAACCCGAACGACAAAGTGACGCAATATGCTAAGGATGCGATGAACCAAAAGCCATGGCCAAACATTGCAATGATGGTACCTTTTATTGGCAAGAAACTGGCCGAGTCACTTTTTATAAGCAGATATGGACTTAACTGGGGTCCAATGATTGACATAGCAAAAGCAATTCTGAAGCAAAGACGGGAGGGAGAAGGAAATACGAGAAGGGTAAGTGATCTGGTCGTTTTGTTTCGAGGCTGATCGTTTCACTTCGAGGCTGGCCGTTTTAATTCGAGACAAACTGTTTCTCTTCGAGACTGGTCGTTTCACTTCGAGGCTGGCCGTTTTAATTCACGACTAACTGTTTCACTTCGAGACAGGCCGTTTCACTTCGAGGCTGGCCAATCTAATTCGATACTAACTGTTTCACTTCGAGACTGGCCGTTTCACTTTGAGACTGGCCGTGTCTGTGGATATTACCTAAGTCATTATTTTGCATTCATCACAGGATTTGTTGCAAAATATGCTAGATTCCCAGCACCCGGAGAAAACGGGTTACAAACTCTCAGATAATGAAGTGATCTCCGAATTGGTACTTTTTATGTTGGCTGGATATGACACGTCAAGCAACATCCTTGGCCTAACCTGTTATCATCTGGCATTGTGTCCAGAGATCCAAGAGAAAGTCTACGAAGAAGTCAAGCGTGTGTGCGAGTCAAAAGACACGGCCACGTACGAGGATATCAAAGAAATGGTCTACTTGGATGCGTGCATCTCAGAAACGCTGCGGCTTTATCCCCCAGGTTAGCGATTTGTCATCATGTTGGTAGAGGTTCTGCATTTTAGAGACTACGCGTTTAAGGTTAAAGGCCGATGAGTAGGGAAGGCCATCATTGCAAAATTCTATGAGATTTATAGGGTGAGAGTGCAACATGCCATTGGTTTTGTTTGAGAATTGCTGGGGGGGGGGGGGGAAGGGGGGATGGCTGTATGATTTTGGATCGAAAAAATATAAATATATGCTTCAACTTGTATATCAAATTAACTAACAAAGCAATATCTCCCGCATATTATACTTCTTGCTAGGTGACACTAGAAACATAAGTGTGCTTTGATTGAATGATTTTGCGGAAATCAGAGATATCACCTGATATCTAATCGTCCGAAAAAAAGTTGAAAAAGAAGCAAATCAGAGCAAAAATTCTAGCTATGTCCAGTCCGAAAATCATATATTTCTTCAGACAATCAGAGTGACTCAGTTTTGCAAGGATAATTTTGCCTTCAAAATCCACCTAAAACATTTATTGGGGATTTTTCTCTCTAAAGTTCGTAATTGAAGGGGGAAAGGCCGGGTTAAACTCCTTTTTCAGAAATTTTGCATACTAATACCCATTTTTAGACATCGAAGAACTTAACTGTTTCTGCTTTCTAGCATATGCGATAGCCCGCTTGGTTAACAAGTCCTGCGTGATTGACGGAATTCATTTCAAGAAAGACATGGGTGTAATCATACCAATATACGGCTTGCACCGGGACGAAGAGTACTGGTCCGAACCCAACGTTTTCAAACCGGAACGGTTTCTTCCCGAGAACAAAGAGTCTATAAACCAGTTCGCCTACTTACCGTTTGGCGAAGGTCCTCGGCACTGTATTGGTATGCGATTCGCCCAGATGGAGATAAAGACGATTTTGGCCCGGATGCTACAGAAGGTTCGTATGGTGCGATGTGCCGAGACGCCGGTTCCTTTGAAGGTGGCCCCAAGAACTGTTCTGTCTCCAGGTGAACCAGTCTGGATTCGATTTGAGAAGAGAGAGTAGACTTTCCTTTTTAAAAAGACAATTTTCATGCTGACATGGAGTAGAAAGATTTTTAATTTTCAATCAATGAAGTTTTGCTTGGTTCTCTTGTAGGTCAACCATGAGGCCACCTATTTTCGAATAAACTTTTGACCTGACCTTTCCGATTTTTGTATTTTAATTAATATATAGTTATATTTTATATAACTTTATATATAAAATATAATTAATATTTCAATTAATATATAGTTTGTGTGTGTTGGTATTAAAACCAATACAGGTTTAATTTTGTGTGTGTTGATACAAGATGATGACACAAGTTTCCCTCTTTATTAAGATCATGTCTTCTTCCATTGAAAATGCATCTCTTTGCTATGGTTACGAAATCTGAATCAAGAGCTTTTTCAGTGAGTAGACAGAAATATATTTGATTGCAGCGTGTGAAAAAAAAATATTTGAACATTTCACAACTGTTGTTGAATTTACATTAACTGATGTCAATCATTTTAATTATAAAATGATCGTTAATCAATGGTGCCGTGACCCTGGGACAGTGCCCAAGATACCTCCCCTCTCATCACTTCGTAGGGGCAGTGTATGCTTCCACGACAGTGTCATTTCCTTTTGTTGTTGTTGTTGTCGTTGTTGTAGTAGTTTTGTTTTCATTTTCGCTTCTCATTTAGCAACGCTTAGCTGCGTTATGTTTAGGATATTTTAGACTTGCATTTTCCACTTTAACATGAGCTGCCAAAGTGCTTCTATTTCCACTGTCCATTTATGTCGTCGTCTTGGTCTATGTAATGTGATTAACCTCAAACTCAACATAATGTACTGTCACCTTTAAATGGGAGGGGGGTGGTGGGATTTAAAGCTAAAGAGGGTTAGCTCCCTTTACATGTAAGCAGACACCCTTTACAGCTTGGTTTACGAATATATTTAATCAAACGATATCTCTAACCGGAAGTAGTAAATCGATATCTTATCGGAAGTAGTTTTTGTGCAAGCACGCCTTTCTGTATTTAGAGATTACGTAATCAAGGCCATATAATGCAGAGACTTTATTACGCCACATCATTCGAACAGGCCCTGTCCAGTTGCAAGGTAAGGACGTTTGGAGAACAGTCTTGCAGCCGAGAGTCCTTCCCCGCCTGGCGAAGTAGATCAAGGGAGTTGAGTTGCGTTTGAAAGGCACATACAAGTTGCAAAGTAAGTAGAATTATTATTTGTGTGGCGAAGTAAGATCCTCGGGTCTAAGTACATGTTATACACCCTGTCCCCGACTCTAGAGCTAGACGAAATAACACAGGGCGCTTTTATTGTTAGCAGCTTAAACAAAAAAGTTAGAGCCTTTGTGATAACCTCACATTATCAAATGTTTGACTAAATTTGTCAAAAGTTTTCTGCTTTGCAAAAATGTAGTTTTTTGACAAAGTTTCATGACAATATGAAGAAGTGGATGTGGGCAGGGATGTAAAAGGTGACATTTTAAAAGGGGGGGGGGCGTACTGCAGTGTGTGAGGGCAAAAGGCGTGATCCCAGATGTCTCGGCCCTTTTGCTTCGTTTCAGTGTTTTGTATCGAGTTAATTTTATTTATAATGTTCACTTAACCATCCATAAGTAGAGTTGTCTAGCATCAGTTACCTTGACAGACGAAGGCAGTTTCAGAAAGCTGATGCTGTGCGAAACTGAATCAAATATTCAAATATAATAGTATTATATAAGTATTTGGACGATGTTGTAATTACTAAAGGCCCAGGGTATTGGTTGGACCCAGTCCTCTTCCCGCCAGCAACCGCGCTGTCAACTCCTGCTATTGTTTATTTATACGAGGCACTTGCAGGTTGGATGAGTCATACAGCATATCGCTCGCAAGGCTATGGTCACTTAAATTGTAAATAGACATCTTCAGTTATAAAGAAACGTCAAGTTATGCTATCTCTGGCTCAGAATCCTGTCTTTACAACAAACGAGATACACTTTAACTGCAAGTAAAGTTTCGTATATTGTCCTGAACATCCAGAATTCTGTCTGAAACATGAGCTTTTGTCCGCTTTACAAAAATACAAGTATTCTTTGCGAATTTTCCATGTCTCGAGTTTCTTCCCGTCCCCAGGTTACACATCACGTGATGGGTCACGTGATAGGTCACCTGATGAATATCGAATGCAACCGTGCGGGAGACGAAATCCTACCCATTAAATGTAGGAGCTGCGAGGCTCCTTCGCAAGGTCTTCATAAAATTTGTTCGTTTATGTTTTGGTTCCTATGCTAGAATAGTAATAACATGATAAAAAACTAGAGCAGATAACAACTGGTTTTACTGAAGTAAACCTTTAACGATTCTTTGTCGATCTGTCGAATTTATTCTCAATTAGATGGACCCAACTCGCGAAGATTATAGAAAATGTTGAAAATATTTGTGCCCGGCCTCAACATTTTGCCCGACAGACATTCGCACAGAATTTCAAAAACCCCTTTTCAAGATGCAGCGGCTACCTCAGACTAAACCAAACACATATTTTCATCTCAAATGACGAATAACCTACCCGGGGATGGTTTTCACTGAAATTTAGACCAAAATTTCGGAGAGAAGAGTGATTTATCCACTGCATCAGTCTCTGAGGAAACCCCGCAAAAGTGTAGAAAGTACAAATTTTTGTCCCTTAATAGCTCCTGCAAAACGGGTCGAAATCGGACGAAACTTAGCAAGACTACTAAACTCGATGTGCTAAAGATATATTTTTAGGTTTTGTTGATTCATTTCCATAAACGGCGAATGTCTATCAATTTTTTTGCAGCCTGGAAACTTTTCCGATTTGTTGCAAATGGAATTAAACCTTTGTCTGCAG
This sequence comes from Nemopilema nomurai, assembly GCA_003864495.1. Lineage (NCBI taxonomy): Eukaryota > Metazoa > Cnidaria > Scyphozoa > Rhizostomeae > Rhizostomatidae > Nemopilema > Nemopilema nomurai. The sequence continues at coordinate 2,374,005 of ML133478.1, forward strand.
TTGTTTTCTTAGCCTTCTTCGGGATACGACCATCCCCTTGATTGAAAATAGATACATAGATAAACCCCTTTGTTTATTTGAGCCACGCCCATGGAACCACGCCCCTTATCAATTTTGAATAAGTATGGGCATGACGACTGGTTTCTTCCCAGCTTCGCCACTGCTGCTAAGGGTTCCACTCCTCAAACAGAACAGCCGTACTTCAATGCTCTTTCGCTCTAGTCTTCCGATGGTAACCATTGACAAGTTTCGTTGAAAGCATAGTCAATGGAAAAGGAATGGTTAGGAAAGCTTTTGTCTTTCAACAGCAATGTTATTGTTCGCGATTTCCTATGTCACGTGACGACGAGGCGGGAAGTAAACCTGGCCTAACCAAGTCACGAAATTGTTGAACGATGCGAAATGCCGGGTGAAAACTGTGGTTTTTATGGATGTACGAACAACAGAACTACCGATTTAAGTAGAAGAAGAAAAGATCCGTTGATTTCTAAAATTTCCTTTTTCCAAATTCCGTTACCAAACGAAAGAGACAGCGAAGAAACGAAAAAGATTACTGCGAAAAAGGAATGGATAAGAATTGTTTGTCGAACACGTGTAAGGGACAGCGATCTAGACAGACAGTTTAAAGAGAAAAAATTTTATTTGTGTGAAACACATTTTAATCCGAGCGATATTGACGAATTTCCTACGTGCAAAGTACTTCGCACAGGATCAGTTCCCAGCATAAATTTGCCTAGGAAGTCGCTAGATGATGGCGAGGTGAAAGAAGAACGCCGGTCGCTTGTCAGGGATTTGTCTTTGAAGGGGAAATACACATCCTTTTCGAAATTTGTAAAAGGAGGTGAAACCTCGAAGATTAATCCCTGGTCTTATGAGGTTACAGATCGTCAGGTGAATTTCACCTTGGCTGACAAAGAATCTTGGGTGCCCCGGTTTTATGTGAGCATTTATGATGAATTTTCTGTGGAATGCTTTTATGGATGCTTCCCATCAGATACTCCACTATTTCAATGATTCCCATCAGCTTTGTTGAAGGTGCCCACAAACCGCCCTTGTCCATGCTTGCAATGAAGGCACTGTGGGAAGTTTCAACCGATAAAGTTTTGGCAAAAAGAGATTTGATTTCTTCTTGCCACGGGCTTTTTCTCTTGTGAAAAACAGCCTCTTTATAAATCTGGCTGAGAGCTGAACCGGCAACATAGGCCAACGGACCGCGTTCTTCCTGTCTTAGCCCCTTTTCACATGAATTCTCCACATCACCGAGAATTCCCTTTTTTACGTGATACAGCATGGCTGTCGCCAACTTTAAAAGAAATAAATTTGTTTCTTCCACACTTCTATCAGGGAAAAATTCGAGCGTTCTTGTAATGCGATAACAAATTGTTTATGAACGACTGGAGCCTTAGGGGAACTTCACTTGGCAGTCTTTCAATTAATTCTGCACTGTACATATTTTCCTTCAATGCATTCTCCTTAATTTCTCTAGCAATGACAACAAAGTCTTCAGCCTTGAGAAATGGCTCTTTTGGCAAAGAATAATGATTCCTCCCAATGTGAACTTCTAGGCCACTTTTTGATCGGCAGATTCGTTGACACAAGTTGCAAAGAAATTATTGCGCACAAATCAGTTCAATAACATCATCGTCCGAAATGAATGTGGTAGGAAGACTTTCATCATCAAAAACGAAATCATTAGTTGAAATAAGCGAATCTGAAAATGTAAATTCGTCATCGGGAAGCGCTTCGATCTCACTCACTTCACTGTTTGTCGCCATTGCGATAGAAAACCTTACCGGTTCGTCGTCACGTGACCATTAGTTCAACATAATTTGCAAAATCCTTTGTTCCGCCGTTGCTTTCCTAACCATTCCTTTTCTATTGACTATGTTGAAAGTCAGTCCCAATATTGGTTTCCTCGTGTTCATCAAATTGCTCGTCGTAGCTTAGTGGGCGTTGGCCCGATAAAACGAAATCTGTATCCACATATCTGGGAAGAAGCCTCACAGTTCCTACTTTTGATAGGTGGGATTTCGTCTCTACCGTTCGAGACCAGATTGCTCGGGCAGCGTAGAATCTCATACAGGGAGACAAGAGTTGCGGAGTCAACAAACAAACGACCACAAAAGATATTCAAATTATATGTATCTATACACCTCATTCCTTATAGTATAGAAATGAAGTTATCTATTTAATTATCAGGTATCGAGGGCCTCTTTTTCATCATCATTTTTCTGTCCTCTAGATATTTGGATAAAGAGACGCCAAATATGGACTTTGTATCTGACGCAGTGACTGCTGCGAAGGAGCATTGGCTTCTGACGTCACTGATGTTGTTTGCCACACTGGTGTATTGGCATTACGTGGTCAACTTCACTACACTGAAGAGGCTCGGGATCCCAGGCCCTACCCCTTGGCCGCTGATCGGCAATTCCATGATCGTTATACTTAAAAGAAAGAAATTTCACGAGTTTTTCGAGCACGCTGCCAAAAAGTATGGTAAGGTGTACGGAATCTACTTTTTGAAAGTGCCAATGATAGCTATCGCAGAGCCCGAAACGATCAAGAAGGTGCTTGTCAAAAACTTCGAGAACTTTTGCGACCGACCTGTAAGTAATACTTTCCGGGAAGGCCCTTTTCCGGGCACTAGTTACAAAAAGGTGCTTTTCCGGGCACTAGTTGGATAAAGGCCCTTTTCCGGGCACTAGTTGCATAAAGGCCGTTTTCCGGGCACTAGTTATATAGACGCCCTTTTGCGAGCACTAGTTGTATGAAGTCCCTTTTCTGGGCACTAGTAACATGAAGGCCCTTTTGTGGGTACTAGTTGCATGAAGGCCCTTTTCTGGGCACTAGTTAGATAAAGGCCCCTTTTCCGGGCATCAGTTACACGAAGGCCTTTTTCTATGCACTAATTAGATGAAGGCCCTTTTCTGGGCACTAGTTGCATGAAGGCCCTTTTGTGGGTACTAGTTGCATGAAGGCCCTTTTCTGGGCACTAGTTAGATAAAGGCCCCTTTTCCGGGCATCAGTTACACGAAGGCCTTTTTCTATGCACTAATTAGATGAAGGCCCTTTTCTGGGCAGTAGTAACATGAAGGCCCTTTTGTGGGTACTAGTTGCATGAAGGCCCTTTTCTGGGCACTAGTTAGATAAAGGCCCCTTTTCCGGGCATCAGTTACACGAAGGCCTTTTTCTATGCACTAATTAGATGAAGGCCCTTTTCTGGGCACTAGTAACATGAAGGCCCTTTTGTGGGCACTAGTTGCATGAAGGCCGTTTTCCGGGCACTAGTTATATAGACGCCCTTTTCCGGGCACTAGTTGCATGAACTCCTTTTTCCGGGCACTAGTAACATGAAGGCCCTTTGTGGGCACTAGTTGCATGAAGGCCCTTTTCCGGGCACTAGTTGCATGAAGGCTCTTTTCCGAGCATTAGTCACACGAAGGCCTTTTTCTATGCACTAATTAGATGAAGGCCCTTTTCTGGGCACTAGTTAGATAAAGGCCCCTTTTCCGGGCATCAGTTACACGAAGGCCTTTTTCTATGCACTAATTAGATGAAGGCCCTTTTCTGGGCACTAGTTGCATGAAGGCCCTTTTCCGGGCACTAGTTATATAGACGCCCTTTTCCGGGCACTAGTTGCATGAACTCCCTTTTCTGGGCACTAGTAACATGAAGGCCCTTTGTGGGCACTAGTTGCATGAAGGCCCTTTTCCGGGCATCAGTTACACGAAGGCCTTTTTCTATGCACTAATTAGATGAAGGCCCTTTTCTGGGCACTAGTTAGATAAAGGCCCCTTTTCCAGGCATCAGTTACACGAAGGCCTTTTTCTATGCAATAAATTAGATGAAGGCCCTTTTCTGGGCACTAGTTGCATGAAGGCCCTTTTCTGGGCACTAGTTAGATAAAGGCCCCTTTTCCAGGCATTAGTTACACGAAGGCCTTTTTCTCTGCACCAATTAGATGAAGGCCCTTTTCCGGGCACTAGTTGCATGAAGGCCCTTTTCAGGGCACTAGTTGCATGAAGGCCCTTTTCCGAGCATTAGTCACATGAAGGCCTCTTTCTGGGCACTAGTTAGATAAAGGCCCCTTTTCCGGGCATCAGTTACACGAAGGCCTTTTTCTATGCACCAATTAGATGAAGGCCCTTTTCCGGGCACTAGTTGCATGAAGGCCCTTTTCAGGGCACTAGTTGCATGAAGACCCTTTTCCGAGCATTAGTCACATGAAGGCCTTTTTCTGGGCACTAGTTAGATAAAGGCCCCTTTTCCAGGCATCAGTTACACGAAGGCCTTTTTCTATGCACTAATTAGATGAAGGCCCTTTTCCGGGCACTAGTTGCATGAAGGCCCTTTTCTGGGCACTAGTTGCATGAAGGCCCTTTTCCGAGCATTAGTCACATGAAGGCCTTTTTCTGGGCACTAGTTAGATAAAGGCCCCTTTTCCAGGCATCAGTTACACGAAGGCCTTTTTCTCTGCACCAATTAGATGAAGGCCCTTTTCCGGGCACTAGTTGCATGAAGGCCCTTTTCAGGTCACTAGTTGCATGAAGGCCCTTTTCCGGGAACTAGTTGCATGAAGGCCTTTTTCAGGGCACTAGTTGTATGAATGCCCCTTCCGTGAAATCTGGCTTCTGATTGTAGGCTGAACTTTGATCTCTTGGCATAGATTAGAACGTCTGCAGTACTCAAACCCTCTTCAACTTGCATTTATTATGACGAACGAATCTTTACTATGAGTCTGTTTTTTGTCATGTTATTACAAACTTTAATGGCATCAAAATTTTTGCCACAGTCTGGAGGATTGGAGTTACCTGAGCCACTGGATAGCATGTTGACTGTTGTCAAAGGGCAAAGGTGGAAGGACATTCGCAGCATAATGAGCCCCGGGTTTACATCTGGAAAACTAAAGTGCATGATGCATATTATGAACCAGGCCGGGGATACGCTTGTGAAGAAGATAGTAGAGGCAGCTGACAGCAAAGAAATAGTGGATATTCACAGGTAGGTGTTTGTATATTTACATTGCTTTGATAAGAGTTAGGCCTATATGCTTAGTCTAAGATGCTTCTATCTATCTTTAACTATGTTAATCTTTAACTATGTTAATCTTGAACTTTAATTGTTATTTTCAAGCTTAAAATGCCTTAATCGTTAAAATTTGTTTTTCTTGAAAATTGTTGATCTAAAACTTGTTAATCTTTAAATTAGTTTTTCATACAATTTATCAATCTTTAATCTCGGGATTGATTAACCTTGAAACTTGTTAATCTTGAGATTGATTTATCCTGTTAGATTGGCCTTGGCTTTGATCTATCTTGCTTCTTTGCTAGTATGGACAAACAGGATCTTTAGCTTGACAATAACTGGTATTTTATTTTGTTCTTGAAAGCGGTTGGTGTTATCAACCCCTGGACCAGATTGCCTAAATAGGCTTTATTCTAGCTGTGAGGCACTTTGGTGTCATATTCTTGAATTCGATTGGCTTATGGGGTTTGCAGAATGTTGGTCTCTCAGCCAATCAAAGATTTGGAACCTAATCCTGGGGCTAGTTTGCCTTTTTTATCATTAATAGTCTTTGCCAGTCAATGTTTGGACATATTGGCGAATGAAAGAAAATGATAAATAAATAACAAACTTTACTGACTTACAACATGCCTTTTAGTTGGCAGCAATCTGTGACGATGGAGGTGATTTTGTCAGCAGCATTTGGAACACTTTCTGAATCACAGACCAACCCGAACGACAAAGTGACGCAATATGCCAAAGATGCGATGAGCCCAAGGCCATGGGCAACCATTGCAATGATGGTACCTTTTATTGGCAAGAAACTGGCCAAGTCGCTCATAGTGAGCAGATATGGACTTAACTGGGGTCCAATGATTGACATAGCAAAAGCAATTCTGAAGCAAAGACGGGAAGGAGAAGGAGTTACGAGAAGCGTAAGTGATCTAGTCGTCTTGTTTCGAGGCTGGCCGTTTCACTTCGAGGCTGGCCGTTTTAATTCGAGACAAACTGTTTCTTTTCGAGACTGGTCGTTTCACTTCGAGGCTGGCCGTTTTAATTCACGACTAACTGTTTCACTTCGAGACAGGCCGTTTCACTTCGAGACTGGCCGTGTCTGTGGATATTACCTAAGTCATTATTTTGCATTCATCACAGGATTTGTTGCAAAATATGCTAGATTCCCAGCACCCAGAGAAAAATGGTTACAAACTCTCAGATAATGAAGTGATCTCCGAATTGGTACTTTTTATGTTGGCTGGATATGACACGTCAAGCAACATCCTTGGCTTAACCTGTTACCAACTGGCATTGTGTCCAGAGATCCAAGACAAAGTCTACGAAGAAGTCACGCGTGTGTGCGAGTCAAAAGACACGGCCACGTACGAGGAAATCAAAGAAATGGTCTACTTGGATGCGTGCATCTCAGAAACGCTGCGGCTTTATCCCCCAGGTTAGCTATTTGTCATCGTGTTGGTAGAGGTTCTGCATTTTAGAGACTACGCGTTCAAGGTCAAAGGCCGATGAGTAGGGAAGGCCATCATTGCAAAATTCTATGAGATTTATGGGGTGAGAGTGCAGCGTGCCATTGACTTTGTTTGAGAATTGCTGGGGGGGGGGGGGGGGGAGGGGATGGCTGTATGATTTTGGATCGAAAAAATATAAAAAAATACTTCAACTTGTATATCAAATTAACTAACAAAGCAATATTTCCCGCATATTATACTTCATGCTAGGTGACACTAGAAACATAAGAGTGCTTTGATTGAATGATTTTGCGGAAATCAGAGATATCACCTGATATCTAATCGTCCGAAAAAAAGTTGAAAAAGAAGCAAATCAGAGCAAAAATTCTAGCTATGTCCAGCCCGAAAATCATATATTTCCTCAGACAATCAGAGTGACTCAGTTTTGCCAAGAGAATTTTGCCTTTTGAAATTCACCTAAACATTTATTGGGGATTTTTCTCTCTAAAGTTCGTAATTGAAGGGGGAAAGGCCGGGTTAAACTCCTTTTTCAGAAATTTTGCATACTAATACCCATCTTTAGACATCGAAGAACTTAACTGTTTCTGCTTTCTAGCATATGCGATAACCCGCTTGGTTAACAAGTCCTGCGTGATTGACGGAATTCATTTCAAGAAAGACATGGGTGTAATCATACCAATATACGGCTTGCACCGGGACGAAGAGTACTGGTCCGAACCCAACGCTTTCAAACCGGAACGGTTTCTTCCCAAGAACAAAGAGTCTATAAACCAGTTCGCCTACTTACCGTTTGGCGAAGGTCCGCGGCATTGTATTGGTATGCGATTCGCCCAGATGGAGATAAAGACGATTTTGGCCCGGATGCTACAGAAGGCCCGTATGGTGCGATGTCCCGAGACGCCGGTTCCTTTGAAGGTGGCCCCAAGAACTGTTCTGTCTCCAAGTGAACCAGTCTGGATTCGATTTGAGAAGAGAGAGTAGACTTTCCTTTTTAAAAAGACAATTTTCATGCCGACATGGAGTAGAAAGATTTTTAATTTTCAATAAATGTAGTTTTGCTTGGTTCTCTTGTAGGTCAACCATGAGGCCACCCTATTTTCAAATAAACTTTTGACCTGACCTTTCCGATTTTTTAATTAATATATATTTTATGTGTGTTGGTATGAAAACCAATACAGGTTTATTTTTGTGTGTGTTGATACAAGATGCTGCTTTTCTCTCTTGCGTATCAAAACCAAATGATGACACAAGTTTCCCTCTTTATTAAGATCATGTCTTCTTCCATTGAAAATGCATCTCTTTGCTATGGTTACGAAATCTGAATCAAGAGCTTTTTCAGTGAGTAGACAGAAACATCTTTGATTGCAGCGTGTGAAAAAAAAATATTTGAACATTTCACAACTGTTGTTGAATTTACATCAACTGATGTCAATCATTTTAATTATAAAATGATCGTTGATCAATGGTGCCGTGACCCTGGGACAGTGCCCAAGATGCCTTCCCCCTCATCACTTCGTAGAGGTAGTGTATGCTTCCACTACAGCGTCATTTCCTTTTGTTGTTGTTGTTGTCGTTGTTGTTGTAGTTTTGTTTTCATTTTCGCTTCTCATTTAGCAACGCTTAGCTGCGTGATGTTTAGGTTATTTTAGACTTGCATTTTCCACTTTAACATGAGCTGCCAAAGTGCTTCTATTTCCACTGTCCATTGATGTTGTCGTCTTGGTCTATGTAATGTGATTAACCTCAAACTCAACATAATGTACTGTCACCTTTAAATGGGAGGGGGGTGGTGGGATTTAAAGCTAAAGAGGGCTAGCTCCCTTCATATGTAAGCAGACACCCTTTAGAGCATGGTTTACACATATATTTAGTCAATTGATATCTCTAACCGGAAGTAGTAAATCGATATCTTATCGGAAGTAGTTTTTGCGCAAGCACGCCTTTCTGGATTTAGAGATTACGTAATCAAGGCCATATAATGCAGAGACTTTATTACGCCACATCATTCGAACAGGCCCTGTCCAGTTGTAAGGTAAGGACGTTTGGAGAACAGTCTTGCCGCCGACAGAGTCCTTCCCAGCCTAGCGAAGTAGATCGAGGAAGTTGAGTGGCGTTTGAAAGGCACAAACAAGTTGCAAAGTAAGTAGAATTAAATTGTAGTAGGTTGAAGTACTTTTTTGGTGTTGCTTTGGAGCTCAAGGACATGATGTATTTGTGTGCTGAAGTATATCCAAAGTTAAGACATACATTACTTTCTTGTCTTTCACACCTATACCCAGTTGCGGATCGACTTTTCTTGGGAGGGGATTTATTGGGTTTGACATCGATACTTTATCTTTTCAACCATTTCTCATCTAATAATATTCTATTCTTGTTCTCCAAATAATCACTTCATTCGGTAATATGGTATGTTGGCTATGTAATATAATGGTAAAAAAGTAGGACTTTCCGGGGTCGCATGGAAGCGTTTGTTTGCGAAATCTCATCTCGCGCACTGAATATGCATTACCGTAAATCCTCGAATTGCCCCCTCCCGAAAAAGCACCCCGTCGAATAAGCCCCTACCTAGAACTACAAATTTTGAATAAGCCCCACCCTCGAATAAGGCCCCGATGATTTGTTTATTTTCGACTCCTGAGGTTGCCTTTCAGCACAAGACTTTATATTTTTGTTAATAATATAATCAAATGTTACTTTATAGAATTTTTTATATAAGGAAAAGAAAGGAATTTGAAGAATTATCTTTTATGTGGCATGTTTCAGGTAATTTTATAGCCACCCCCTCGAATAAGCCCTCCCTCGATTTACGGTACGCAACTCTCACTAGTCACGCATAAAACGTGGACCAAAACGGAGCTGGAATGCTTGGTTAAGACCTAGTTAATCCACGTGACATTTACAACCTGACTCAAAGGTCATCTGGCATGATAATAGCATGAACCCCATCATGCAATCAACAATATACTACCTTACTATGCCAAGATCAGGCCTTCCCAGGTTGCATTGCATATCAATTGCGCGCCGAAGGGGCATTTGTACGCTGAGAATATGAGCCGTTATTAGAACTGCAAATAGTTAGGCCAGACAAAAGAAACGTAAATAATGATTTATAAAGAAAACTGTTGCGTGCAAGTCTAGATATCTTTAGCATACATGTAAATGATGTATGTGGGTTATTGTTTCCCAGTTTAGCACGCCAACTAAACAAAACTTACGTAGGCCGGAGATTTTTTTGATTGGCTTGCACGCCGTACCCCGGAAAAAACATGAGTATTCGCCGAAGATCTTCAGGCCTAAGTACATGTCTCCGACTGTAGAGCTAGACGAAAGAACATAGGGCACTTTTATGGTTAATGTTTGACTAAATTTGTAAAAACTTTTTGTTGTTGCAAAAATGAAGTGAAAGGTCACCTGAGGAATATCGAATACAACCGTGCTAAAGACGGTTCAGAATCAAGAATCTTTTTAACAACCTAAATGACCTCGATTTCATGAAGTCTCGTTTTCAAATATTCATGTTCCAGACCAGATTGCTCGGGCAGCGTAAAATCTCATGCAGGAAGACATGCGTTTGGTTGCAGAGTCAATAAACAAACAACCACAAAAGATATTCAAAATATATGTATCTATACACCTCATTCCTTATAGTATAAAAATGAAGTTATCTATTTAATTGCATGGTATCAAGGGCCTCTTTTTCATGATATTTTTCTGTCCTCTAGACACTTGAATAAAGAGACGCCAAATATGGACTTTGTATCTGACGCAGTGACTGCTGCGAAGGAGCATTGGCTTCTGACGTCACTGATGCTGTTTGCCACACTGGTGTATTGGCATTACGTGGTCAACTTCACTACACTGAAGAGGCTCGGGATCCCAGGCCCTACCCGTTGGCCGCTGATCGGCAATTTCATGATCGTTATACTTAAAAGAAAGAAATTTCACGAGTTTTTCGAGCACGCTGCCAAAAAGTATGGTAAGGTGTACGGAATCTACTTTTTGAAAATGCCGATGATAGCTATCGCTGAGCCCGAAACTATCAAGAAGGTCCTTGTCAAAAACTTCGAGAACTTTTGCGACCGACCTGTGCGTAATACTTTCCGGGAAGGCCCTTTTCCGGGCACTAGTTACATGAAGGCCCTTTTCCGGGCACTAGTTACATAAAGATCTTTTTCCGGGCACTAGTTACATAAAGGCCCTTTTCCGGGCAGTAGTTACATAAAGGCCCTTTTCCGGGCACTAGTTACATAAAGGCCTTTTTCCGGCACCAGTTGTATGAAGGCCCTTTCCGTGAAATTTTGCTTCTGGTTGTAGGCTGAATGTTGACCTCTTGGCGCTTGCATAGATTAGAACGTCCGCAAAACTCAAACTCTCATCAATTTGTATTTATTATGACGAACAAATCTTTAATAGGAATCTGTTTGTTTGTCATGTTATTACAAACTTTAATGGCATCAAAATTTTTGCCACAGTCTGGAGGATTGAAGTTCCCTGAGCCCCTGGATAGCATGTTGACTGTTGTCAAAGGGCAAAGGTGGAAGGACATTCGCAGCATAATGAGCCCCGGGTTTACATCTGGAAAACTAAAGTGCATGATGCATATTATGAACCAGGCCGGGGATACGCTTGTGAAGAAGATAGTAGAGGCAGCTGACAGCAAAGAAATAGTGGATATTCACAGGTAGTTTTTTTATATTTACATTGTTTGGATAAGAGTTAGGCCTATGTTTTTTCTTTTACGGCGGCCTATTAACGGTTGGCGGTTCGGCGGCCTGAACCCTATTTTTACGCGCAGTATCCGGATTCGGGTATGATTTTTCTACGGTTCCGCAATAGATGCGTCTTTGATGTGTAAGTTTTCGACTATTTACGGCATCTGTAATGCGGTTGCGGCTACTGGCTGCAATAACGGCTTGCGACCAACCCCATCATTTTATTATTTTTGCTTATTAGCAAATTATTGGCTTTTTGTATCGTTTTGCAAGGCGACCGCGTCTTTGCGTTATATTTCATTGCGGATTGCGGCACTCGCTCATTTTTGTGCCGTTTGGCAGCTTATAATACAACGGCAAGCTTATAATGGGAATTGGAATGATAATGCGTTGACTTATACGTGGATTTTATATACTCTAAAAAGCTTTTATCGATCTTTAACTATGTTAATCTTCAACTTTAATTGTTATTTTCAAGCTTAAAATCTCTCCATCGTTAAATTTTGTTTTTGTTGAAAATTGTTGATCTTAAAACTTGTTAATCTTTAAATTAGTTTTTCATACAATTTATCAATCTTTAATCTCGGGATTGATTAACCTTGAAACTTGTTAATCTTTAAATTAGTTTTTCATACAATTTATCAATCTTTAATCTTGGGATTGATTAACCTTGAAACTTGTTAATCTTGAGATTGATTTATCCTGTTAGATTGGCCTTGGCTTTGATCTATCTTGCTTCTTTGCTAGTATGGACAAACAGGATCTTTAGCTTGACAATAACTGGTATTTTATTTTGTTCTTGAAAGCGGTTGGTGTTATCAACCCCTGGACCAGATTGCCTAAATAGGCTTTATTCTAGCTGTGAGGCACTTTGGTGTCATATTCTTGAATTCGATTGGCTTATGGGGTTTGCAGAATGTTGGTCTCTCAGCCAAGCAAAGATTTGGAACCTAATCCTGGGGCTAGTTTGCCTTTTTTATCATTAATAGTCTTTGCCAGTCATTTATTGAACATATTGGCGAATGAAAGAAAATGATAAATAAATAACAAACTTTACTGATTTACAACATGCCTTTTAGTTGGCAGCAATCTGTGACGATGGAGGTGATTTTGTCAGCAGCATTTGGAACACTTTCTGAATCACAGACCAACCCGAATGACAAAGTGACGCAATATGCTAAGGATGCGATGAACCCAAAACCATGGCCAAACATTGCAATGATGGTACCTTTTATTGGCAAGAAACTGGCCGAGTCACTTTTTATAAGCAGATATGGATTTAACTGGGATCCAATGATTGACATAGCAAAAGCAATTCTGAAGCAAAGACGGGAGGGAGAAGGAAATACGAGAAGGGTAAGTGATCTGATGGTTTCGCTTCGAGGCTGGCCGTTTCACTTCGAGGCTGGTCGTTTCATTTTGAGACTGGCCGTTTCATTTCAAGACTGTCCGTTTCAGCTCGAGACTGTCCGTTTCAGCTCGAGACTGTCCGTTTCACCTCGAGACTGTCCGTTTCAGCTCGAGACTGTCCGTTTCAGCTCGAGACTGTCCGTTTCACCTCAAGACTGGCCGTTTCACCTCGAGACTGTCCGTTTCACTTCGAGACTGTCCGTTTCAGCTCGAGACTGTCCGTTTCACCTCAAGACTGTCCGTTTCAGCTCGAGACTGTCCGTTTCACCTCAAGACTGTCCGTGTCACCTCGAGACTGTCCGTTTCACTTCGAGACTGTCCGTTTCAGCTCGAGACTGTCCGTTTCACCTCAAGACTGTCCGTTTCACCTCAAGACTGTCCGTTTCACTTTGGGACTATCGTTAAATTTGAAATATGAGACTGATAAATAATGAAAGATGATTAATTGCTGATAACTCCCTTGTTTATAGAATTTGAAAAGTAAAATAAAGACAAGCTAGTCTTCATCACACCATTTTGTTATGAGTTATTAGGGTGATAGCGGTACGATGAATGCCAAGATCAATAGTAAATGGCAAATGGCAACTATTTTTAAGATAAAGTTGGCTCATTCGAAGTCTTACAAAGGAAAGAGCATTTTGATGTCAAATAGTCAAATGTTTTTTTATTATAGACATTTGACAGTGACTTTCTATTATACATAGCGTTTTCATTTAGATATTACCTAAGTCATTATTTTGCATTCATCACAGGATTTGTTGCAAAATATGCTAGATTCCCAGCACCCAGAGAAAAATGGTTACAAACTCTCAGATGATGAAGTGATCGCCCAATTGGTTATTTTTTTGTTGGCTGGATATGACACGTCAAGCAACATCCTTGGCCTAACCTGTTACCAACTGGCATTGTGTCCAGAGATCCAAGACAAAGTCTACGAAGAAGTCACGCGTGTGTGCGAGTCAAAAGACACGGCCACGTACGAGGAAATCAAAGAAATGGTCTACTTGGATGCGTGCATCTCAGAAACGCTGCGGCTGTATCCCCCAGGTTAGCTATTTGTCTTCATGAGGCTCTGCATTTAAGAGCTACGCATCAAAGGTCAAAGGTCGATAAGTAAGGAAAGCGAAATTCTATAAAAATTATGGGGCGAGAGAGCAGCATGCCATTGGTTTTGTTTGAGAATGGTGGTTTTAGTAATCTACACTCAAGTTTATTTTCATTTTTCACTTTTAATTTTATAATGTTTATAGGTTAAAGGTTAAGGGTTAAAGGTTCATACATGTATTTGTTTTTCAACCGGACCTGTTTAAGAGATTAAAATAAGCACCAATACTAATAACAAAGTAAATTTACCAATCGAACCTAATTTACAATATCACATGAAACTAAGGCCATAAAAGGACAACGTAAAGATGAAATAGAAGTTGTCCCCGACTATAGCTATTCTTTAAAGGTTTTCAGGGAGTCAGCCAATTTGAAAGGGTGGGTCAAACTCCTTTATTTGAAAGGGTGGGTCAAACATGCTAATTCTCATTTATAGACATCCCCTAATTATATATTTCATGCAAAAGTCAGCCCGTCATTTTGGCGTTACAAAATTTGAAAAATCTAAGCATATCAATCTATTATGATCTTTCCCTTTGTAGGTTATTTAAAAAAATGCCAATCCCCCCTCTTTATTAGGCCCCACTACAGAATTTGCGAGTAATGTGGGGGCTCTATTGTCAAGACGGATTTGTCACTGCCAAATAGCCCTCTTTGAAGACATGGAACCGGTGTTAGGGGGGAAAGGGGCGAAGCCCCCCTCCCCCGGTACCATTGAGTCAGGAAACTTTGCATAGTCAATAGGAAGAAGAGCATTTTAACATTGATAATTTGATATCATAATTATGCATGCTTTAAATTTTTTTGACGTCATCTTACATTCTGACTAAAAACACGGTCCTGGGCTACTCCTACTTGCGTATGAACCACCGTCACTAAGAAGGCGCTTTTTGTTTCCTTCTTACATCCACGTGCCTGGTGTAGCCCGTGAACTTAACTGTTTCTGCTTTCTAGCATTTGTGACAACCCGCTTGGTCAACAAGTCCTGCGAGATAGACGGAATTCATTTAAAAAAAGACATGGGTGTAATCATACCAATATACGGCTTGCACCGGGACGAAAAGTACTGGTCCGAACCCGACGCTTTCAAACCGGAACGGTTTCTTCCCGAGAACAAAGAGTCTATAAACCAGTTCGCCTACTTACCGTTTGGCGAAGGTCCGCGGCATTGTATTGGTATGCGATTCGCCCAGATGGAGATAAAGACGATTTTGGCCCGGATGCTACAGAAGGTCCGTATGGTGCGATGTCCCAAGACGCCGGTACCTTTGAAGATAGTCCCAAGAGCTGTTCTGTCTCCAGGTGAACCAGTCTGGATTCGATTTGAAATGAGAGAGTAGACTTTACTTTTTAAAGGACAATTTTCAACTGACATAGAGTAAAAAGACTTTTAATTTACTAACAACGAAGGTTTTCTTGGTTCTCTTGAAAGTCAACCAGAGGCCTCCCCCTTTGACCTTTGTCCTGACCTTCCGAATTATCCGAAAAGTACATCAATTCTAAAATGACCTGTGACCCGACCTCTCGAATTATCGGAAAAGGCCATAAATTCTAAAGTGACCTTTGAAATGACCTTTCGAATCTCATATTGGAGGGGTAATTATTTTCCTTGTTGGTACACGATGCTGCCTTTCTGCCTTGTGTATTAAAGCCAAATTATGATGTAATTTTTCCTCATTGTTGAAGCTAAAGATGCTATGGCTACGAAACCTGAATCAAGACCTTTAGGTTGCATTTACACGATACCGGATTCACTTCATGTAGGATTGGTTGCATCGTATCGGATTGGTTTCGTACCAGATAGGGCTTCTATTAAGACGACAGCAATAACTCCACTGTCTTTTGTTTCGGAGCCTCTGCGTTGGTATTTCAGTCCCGCTCGTGTGAGCAATGATCTTTCAAGTTTCACACAATTCCTTTGTGCTGTTCACATAATCAAACCTTTCCTCTTTAGTTCTTAGTTCGTTGTTGACAAGGAAAGTATTCTTTCCAGCCCTCGTCTTCTTAAAGATGAGTAGTATCTTGAAAAATGTCAATGAGTTGACCACTTGCCTGAAAATATGTGTAATCGATAGTTTGAATTTGGAACTTTCTAAAAGCAAAACCGTATTTTGACTTAATAAATAATATATGATTTTAATTTCAGTAGATATCGTTTCGATAGTTTTAAAATTCGAGATTTTGATTCAAATTCATATTTTTTCCTTTTGCTGAACATTTTTATTGTTCCTTTATTTAGCTAAAGTTTTGACGCATCTTTTTATTCCATTATCTCATTAAATCTATAGAGCCTTGGAGTTGTCATAAGAGCTATACTTTGGTGTCTGACACTCTGTGTTACATAGCTAAGTGTTTGACACTGGTTGCTCAAAGCTAAATGTTTGACACTGTCTTTCCCAGTTAGATGTAGGTCACAGTCAGAATTAAATCCAGCTTGGCTTATTAACTGCGTATGAAATGTCAATGGACTCAGATGCAAGGACAAAACAAATATCTTCAGTTGTGATAGGCAGGGTTGTGCCTTGGCCATTTAGAGTGGGGGAGAGGGGGCTGTTAATGAATGAATTTACCGGTCAGAATTCAACGCTTGCTAGTCAGTCTATAACTTATGCATATAACTTAAAGTCAAGACACGCTTCTATCGACAATCCGTACAAATTATTGGCTAACCCCATCCCCCCCCCCACCCTTTCCCGAGGGTACGCTCATGGTGATGGGCTTTTCGTGCGTAGATTCTTGCGTAGAATAGATGTCAGGGAAATAAGTGTTGATTTATGCCTTCTTATGTCATATCAGTAACAAGATAACTTTAACAACTTTAGAATCACTGCTCTATATAGAAACACTAACTACTTTCCTACAATTCGAAAATGAAAGGTAGAACACATGAGAAAGAATAAAGAGCGGTAATTCATTTATCTATGTATGAAACTCAGTCTAAATGATATGGAGGCTATTACTATTACACAATGTTGGGGTGGACGGAGCAAGTGCACAGCCATGTTTTCAAGTTGTGGACAGCCATGTTTCGTTTTGAAAGAGTACATGTATACATCGATAAAGAATTTTAACAGCCAGGCTTTGAAAAAGGCCACTCATTGCTTTTCCTAATTTATCTTGAACCTCCTCAGCAACATCAGGAATCATTTTAATTACTCTGTAGGCAAAGAAGAGGCATATCTCATTTGCTATCTCAAATGTTCTAAGCTGGGAGAATTAGGCATATGCCCACTGTATGCCTTGGCGGTGTTCAGGTGGCGTGGGCGTAGTTATGGTAACCTGAGGGAAGAAAAGCTAGATACTTCGGTGCTAGGCTCTGACGTGTGATCACTCACGTGACTAAGAGCAGGAGATTTGCGGATAATAGTGGGCAAATCTCACAGTCCTGCTTTCCTGGGCTGTCGTTTCCTGATAGTCAAATTATGCATTATCATTTTCTGTTCTCGTTTCCCCGGAAGGATGTTGTGTCCTGTTAAGTGGGAAATCTACAAACTACTCAGCACGATAAAGGCAAAATTCTGATAAGACTTGACCTAAGATGAGTCTCAAAGTCAAGTGTGATGTCATTCTCTCTTTCTCTTGCAAACAGGTTGCTCTTAGTCAGCATTTATCAATACTTATCTGATTATTTCGCAGTTTACGCTTCCCGCACACTGTGGTAACATACAGGGTTGTGGGCAGCTATTTACGACAAAGACGAAAAAATCGTCCTGAAGTCTTCGTCCGAGGGATCTCCATACGAGGACCACTTTCAATTAACTTCCTACGCAGGTAAAAACATGAAAAATAGGAACTAAAAGTCTTTTGCGACCCTTCCAAATCAAGATGAAAAAATTCAATGCGTAGAATCAATGATTACGTCATCTGGGCTATATTTTGGCTAATGATAGTGTTCTTTTGGCCGTTAGAACACAATTTCCCACTAGTTAATGAAAACTGTTGCATCAAAACATAACATTAGTAATGATTACTAAAGAAGCGCAACTATTTAATTTTTGCTCCAACATGATATCTATCGGATAATGATATCTAATTCTAATGAATAATTTTCATTTGCTGACTTTTCAACTAACTACTAACCTTGTAACTACAAACTAACGACTCAATTTCGCAGTTTGGTTATAAATTTTTCTCTTTGCTTTTCGAGATGTAACTCATACCCCATCTCCCTTCTCTCAGTGTACCTACTAAGATCATAAGGAAATTCTTTCAAATTTGCGTTTAAGCCGTAAAATGTTTGTTATGATTTTTAGGATCGTATGATTTGTAAGTTAAAACGACACCCTGGCATTTTTTTCAAACTAGCTTTTTTCACCTGCCCTGATGTTTCTCAAGCGAACTTGCAGAAAAAGTGAGGTAAATTCCTTGCGAATGAATGAGCGTGTGGTATGGTGTCTTCTGTTTTCTTGCAAGGAGACTTCTACAAGATTTCGTCATTGGCACTTAAAAAGCATCTCTTCAGTCGACCATACCTCTCATATATCAAACGAAGGTGAAGAAGAGGCATTGTCAACAAATAACTTATTGTCTATTTAAGGACACCTATCCGTCTTGTACACTATTTATATAGCATGAAAGTATTTATTTTTGAATATTTGTTGATTCTGTTGGCCTAAGTTGCTTTCTGATTGTGGTTACAAGGGTCCCATAGAAAAGCTTCCCGTGTGTATAAAAAAGCAAGCATGACATTAAATGCCGCATTAAACTTTTTAGGTGGATTTTGTTCAATTGCTCCAACATCCTTTTAGAGTTTAGATGGTAGCGAATTTCCCTTCAATGCCGGTAAAATTTACGGCTGTTTTTATTTTCTAGTTTCGACCCCGAAATGTGCTTGGTTTGTCCTCAGTCCACAAGGTCTATTAAATCAAAAACGTGGTTAAGTTTGGATGACACACAATTTGTGGTCGTTGCTGGCACGGAGTATTTAAACGAAACATTGCTTAGCGGTCCCAATACGGAAATGGCTATAATTTAGTCTTCTTTCAGCTTACAGATCCGCTTTTTCCGCTAACAAAAACACCAAGACATGTGACGTCAATGCGTTGTCTTGTGTGTATCTCAACCTTTTATTTCTAGGAGTCCTAAAGCGATGATGTCACAAAAACTTACCTTGGGAATTTTTTACTTTGGATCCAATAGCCTAAAACAGTATAAGGAAATACTTCTAAATAGGTAACATTAGTCAGTTGTATTGCAAATTGGGAGAGATATGGCAACTTGGTATTAACTCTTTCCCCATCCAACCTCTGTATTTTGGTCTCTGCTCATAACTTTACGAACAGAGCTAAAATAACAGTGATTCCTTCGCAAGCTTTAAATATTTCATTGGCCATGTCTCAACCGACTTTAGATATATTTGCCCAATATTGCATAGTGGGAACTAACTCAATATAAATTCTAAAAAAAGGTTTTTGATGACGTCACAAGCCAGAACTCTGAGACCTGGTAGTTATCTACCAACCTTGATGGCAGCGACGGGGGTTTCGGGACTAGGGCTTCAACCTCTATACAATTTTGTGCGAACAGTTTTTCAATGACAAAGCAACAAGCAAGCCAACTATTTTGCTCACGGTATTATCAGTTATGACTTGCTATAAACTAAATAAATACTATTCAAGTGTTTGCATTTGCATTGGGTGCTGATTGGTTGGACATTGATTTCTCTTAGCACCCCGGGCGAGAATTTGCCGCGATCCAGGAAATGCTGGGTTCTGATTGGATAACGTAGCCCACGTGATGTACACAGTCTTGTCTCATACGGGGGCGTAAATACGGTGGCCAAATAAAGCTGAAAGATTATAACAAACAATGCATCTTAAGACCATTCTGGCAATTTGTTTTCCGACAACAATATAAATGAAACATTTAAATACAAAAAGGGGAGTGCTCCAACATTCTGGAGTCAAAAAGCAGCCCTTCCGAAACAACTTTTATGACGCAACGAATCCCGGGTGGCGACCTTTGTCGATCGATTTCCGTGTTTCATTCCACTTTATTTCAGCTCAATGTTGAATTAATTCCAAGAGACAAATCATACACTCGGGGTTCATGCAAACAGGAAATTATTCGATGATTCATATCTGTGCAGGCTCTTCATAGCAACCCGTACTTTTGCTGACATGCAGTTCCTCATAATCTAGGCTTTTTTTCCGAGATGGACCACGATGGCATGCGACTAGTAATACAAGCCTTTACACAGAGTACAATTATCCACCATGAAAAGATACCTCTCTTCTAAAATGCCGGTTTACATAAATCATTAATGAGGAAGGGGGAGATCCAATACTCGAAAAATTCATTCTTTATAGAAGATGAACTTACTGCCCTTTTTATAAGGAGGGACTCCTAGACTGTAGGTATAAAAAAGAGAGGGAGGTGGGGGGGGGGGCTAACTAGTAAAAACCATTAAATGTTGTCTGTATTCTTTATAATTGAGTCAAATACATATCAAAGGACGTAGAAAGAATAGAGAGCATATTTAGGCCGAAGAGAGGCAACTTTTTGTGTGTTGTGAAGGGAACTTTGTCTCAACTGCGAAATATTTGGGGGGGGGGCATGCTCCTGGCTCCTACTCCGATGGGCATACGCTTTATATTTGACATATCTTGCTCCTGTTCTCATTGTTAGTGAAAGGGGTGGGCTTCCCTGTTACCCCTACGGGTACCCTTGTCCTATGCCAATTGGCTATTACAGCAGTTCCCTGGTCCTGCTGGTTCGGTTCTCTTTTTATATTACACACTCTTTAGCAGCGTAGAATTAATTTTTCAGTTCTTCTAAACACACACACACACCCTACAACTTCTCGTCGAATTGAAGGGATGTTTTCGCCCGTTACTCAATCTGGCACCAATTGTATAAAGTTTTAGTGCATAGATCGACATATTTTCAAAAAGGCGAAAAGCATCGGTTCAAGTTTGAAGTAAAGCCGTCTGTTTCAATTGTTTGAAGAACTCCTCTTGTATAGTCTTTTTAAGCGATGTTGGCTCTCAAATAGCTCCCCGGGAAATAACAGCATGATCTAATCAATATTTAAAAGGTAAGACGAAAATTAGTGCAAATTTGCATTTTCTGAATGTGGCAAATTTTACGCATTGTAAGCATATTTAAAGATAGTATTTTGAAAGGATGATGAAACTTCACTGGATGGGATTTGAAGTTTGAGACAGTTCGAGGGTTGGGCACAAGCCGGGTCGATGTAGCGGATGCTCTTTACTCGAGGACGGTAGCAGTTCATTTGTAGTGGTCATAGATCAGGAACAGAAGTATTTGCTGGAGTGACATGGGGATCAAGTTAGTGTAGTCCAAAGTAGTTATTTGAAAACAGTATCCTGAATCTTGGCTTTCGTCTTCTTAAAATTCACGAGCCAGCAATTTGTGGATCGAGTATATTGTTATGTACACCATGGCCTAGTTTATACATGCTCAGGGTTTCCAAGGAAGATGAGTAAGTGAGTCAACGTGGGTTAGATTGGAGGTATTTCAAAGTCATGGCACTTTCCTTGGACGAGACAGATAAATTAATTCAATGTGAGTGTTTGCAATTTTTTTGGCAGGTCAGATTCATTTTTGCCTGACATGAAATTTATCGGCCCGGTCGTAACCTGCTACCAGTTCCGATGGTTCCAAACAGTTCATATTTATTCACGTGTCTTGTTTTAAAAATTATTGAAGTACATGTTTTATGTTTCATTTTATACGATTTTCGTTTCCAGTCGATAAATCTCTATTTATAAGATTGTTTGTTGAAAGAAAATCTGGGTGGTTGTTTATCATTCACACACATCCGGGTGGCAAAGCCAAGGCAGGAACGGTGCCAAGTGAATACAAACAAAACAAAAATACACCTTTTAGAAGTACAATACCAATGATACTTAAATAAAGTTACTTATAAAACACTGTCTAAATTGATATGTATTGCCTTAATGGTTTCCGGTGATTAATAACTGTTATGGCGATACCAATGTGGTCATGCTCCAGCTTATGAGTAGGAAGATTAGTAAACCCTAAATTGGATAGCTTTCAATCAACAACTTTTAGTTGATAATTTTGGAGAAAGCTTCTATACGACTATTCTGCGGAATTTAATGCATTAGGAAATTAAAGTTTTGGCGAATATCCAGCATCTAGTGTCTAAGTAAAACCTAGTAAAAAAATCTGCAAATAATCATGGTTCTTGAACTGAGAATGATGCTATGCTGATTAATTCAAAGATATATCATTTATCTCTGAAAAAAGCATGCAAATGACGTAAAAGATCTGATAAGCTAAAGTTCCCCATTCTTTGCATGTTAGGCTGTAGCTTGGTAACAAAATTGCTTAATAATAAAGGAAAGTTTAAAAAAACAATTTTAACGAATGAAGAATTGTTATTTTCTTCTTTTATCAGAACTACATAAACAAGTTGAAAAATCACCAGATCATTTGAAGCATAACTTCTGATTTATAATATTCTCAAATCCTATTTATTCTCCTTTTTTGTTAATTTTTTTGTATGTCTTATTTATATTGCGTTTGATGTAACTCTAGTTACACATTTTTTAAGAATAAAGTCTTTAAGAATATTAAGAGCTCAAAATTATTAAAATTCAAGAATAATTTGAGAATAATGCCAGACTTCATCAAGACTAAAATTTCTCTTTTATCTGAGTTTTCTCCCTAAGCAAAACAACTCTTTGATGCTATATTTATATATGTGCTTGTCTTGAAATACACTCAGCCACTCATTAAGTAATTTTTTATGAAGCTACACGCTAAAAAATGATTCATATTTTTCTTTGATGTTAAGGCAAATTAACACCTTGTGTTGGGCAGGAATAATTCAAGAATAATCTTAGGCTCAAAATTGGGAAATTTTTAAGAATATTAAGGCTCTGCAAAAAATTAGGTATTCTTATTTGAAAAAAATGTTTGTATTCTTTATTTTCATCTTCAGTGCTTGTCCAATTATTCCTCCAGAGTCTACATTATCCTACTTCATAGATATTTCTTACAAGACACTTTCTAAATCAAACCATGGCCTAAGTTAATTGAAAATAAACTTATAATTGAAAATGTCTATGCTCTTTATTGAAAACTAGATTCAAGGTGTGATGAAAAAAGTTTATTCGCACAATGGGTTCTCCAAATTTAGTTTTTGGAAGCATTTTATTTGTAAAATTGTTATGCCAAAGGTTAGATTTGCATTTGTCCAGATGCACACCCTTATAAACATGGAATCACAAACAGCATTAATGTATCTGACTTTTTGAAAGTGTCCTGTAAATATCTGCTTCTCTTTGCTAGAAGTAATTGACCAGATATGGTTGTTAAATCATTCTCATATGAGCAGGAATGTGTCACTTGTGCATGGAAATATATTTCTTATGGGTTGTTGAGATAATGAATGTAACTGTTTATTATTCTTCTTCTTTCAATTTATATGAATACACACACATTACATGCATCTATATCCATGGTGCCTGTGCTAGGCTTTGTAGGTCATACATCTTAAAAAGCTTAAGTATCTTTAATCATAATTTATACTATGGTAGCTAATGATTGTCAGTAAATATATACATATATATATTTATTATGCACAGTTCTAATGTCAAGTATTACCAATTTATTTGAAGAGGCATAAACGTTTTGTAGATTACTTTTTACCATACTTAACATGCCTAATCTAAAGCCAATAGTACATTTGTTTAAACTTAACACACGCCAATCCCCAAAAAAGCCCAAAATATCTAGAGTGCCCTATGATTTTTACAAAACTTTTTTATCTTTAGCTTGAGAAAGTTTACTATCTGGTATTTTTGAAGCTGTTTTTGAATTCCTTAACCAAGAAATTTTTAAATCTTTAACTGAAAATATCCAGTTATATATATCCAGACTATAAAGTTAAAAATGCCCAGTGGCAGATTATATTATCATATTACTTTGTCACACCTTGGAATACAAGTAAATTTTTATTCAGAAAATATGTGGCGATAGGAAAGTATTTCTAGGGCATAACTTCATTTTTGTTCTCATTTTCTTTCAGTACGAAAACATTTGCAGTGTATTAAAGCTAACATTTGCAAGAGATGCAAAAAGAATTTTGAGTTGGAAAGAGAGGTGCGCTTCTTTGATCAGAAGATTGCACTTTTGATCAACCACAGAATCTCTCTGCAGGTGAAGTGCTTTATAAATGGTCATCTTTATTTTTTGAAATGTTATTTAAGGAATAGGTCCTTAATTGGCCTTTCCTGTAACCAAGAACTAAACAAAAAGAATTTTAATTGCTGAGATATGTCTAATTTGTTTTTGTTCTCTTCAGACTCATTTTTTATTTCTAATTAACAGCAGCTTTTTTCTATCCAGCCCAATTGTTATTGACATTGAGTTTTATAAAGATCAGGGAGTCAAGTTTTTATTAATAAATTATCTGAAAGTAATTTGTTTTTTGTTTCTGTGGAAGTCTGCTAGTCTCTTGTCTGAAACACGATTTATTTCAATTTTGTAATCTTTGATTTCTTTGTAGGAGTTTCCTGACAGGATGTCATTTGGCCACCACAGAGCAGGTAAAAATTAGAAAGCTTTTCCACTTCCCAAGGAATACAGTGCCAAGGAAAATTAATAGCATAGACATTAGCTAATTTTGCTGCAAGGCAAGTCAATTCAGTAGGTTTCCTGAGGCAAAGATGAAACATTGAAACAAGCTTGCTATACAAATGGTGTAGGGTTTAGGCACGGATCTCTTTTTGATGCTTTTCTAGGAGTACAAAGATTAGTTAGTATGAACATTTGATTATTTCAGAGTATTGGGAGGCATGTGAATATAATTGTGTGGTGAATTGGTTGCTAGATTATGACAGATAGAGTATTTCAAATAATGACAGAGAGTTTGCTCCATAATGTTCCAGCAGATGGGTTCTAAATACAAACTGCGTTTATTTTTGAAATTTCTTCTGTAAAAAGAAATGTGCAGAGTTTTAAATTATTTTATTATAAGCTGATGCAAAATTGATGAGGGGGATTAAATATAAGAAAGGTTTTGCTCGAAATAATCCTAGCAAATTATTGTCAACCCTTCTCTCTCAGCTGTTTTCTCTCATTTGCACCAATAGGTTAAACCTCATTTGAAATATCAGGTTGTGTTACAGAGAGACATTGAAATCTTTTAGGTCATCCATGGGTGGTTGAACGAGAAAATGGCAAACCCCTCAAATCTCTGCTAGTAGCCTAGGGAATATCTGTCAGCTTTACTCTTGTATAACCTATTCTCTCGATGATCTTATAGAATTCTATATTTTTAAAGAGGAGGGGGCTAAAAAATCAAAATTACAGGTTGCAAATATATCATTTGAAACTGGAACTGCCTTTCATTATTTATTCATCAAACAAAGGAAGTTACGTTTCCAATTGAAAAGGTAGAAAGACAGACAATTCTCGAAAGACAGAGAATCGCTATTTGTAGGCTGAGGATGAGAAAATAAAATGCGATATTCGCTCTAAGTACTTCCTGATTCGTCGCAGTGAGCGGCTTTCTTATGTTCTTCTGCATTTTAACGGAATGTTCTTTCAGTTACGTGAGGGTTCTAAAGATTAGATTCCCTAATTCACCGTTAAGCACATTATTGTCTTCCGCAATTATGAAAAACGATCTCAGCGAAATCGTCCTAATTCTATTTTGATTTCATTTTTTGCTATTGTGTTGCTGTATAATCTGGATCCTTTTAAAGGCTCCAAAGTACCATTTCGAAACAGAGCTGTCTTGTTCTCGCTAAGAGGATTTTCGTATTCATTTGTTCGACAAGATCTCCTTTTTGACCAAATCAAGCAAACCTCAGAATGTTGCGTGAAATTCCCCTATATATTTTAGCACTACATCTAGAGAAACAACGAATATACTGTAAGATCACGAAGGTTGAAGTGTTAATATGTGACTATTTAAAGAACTTATCTATAGGAAGTTTTAATAATAGACCGATTAAGAATGTTTTTTAGCTGTCGTCTCTGAAAGATCTATCTAAACTGACATCTTTAGATGTCATCGTGGCAGCTGTGGTGTGAGAAAAAAGATTATTTTAAAGTCAACTTATTTTTTTAATTCTTAATGAAATGACACGTTTTGCTAAATGTGGTCTCAAACAAATTTCAAAGTTAAGTATAGGGCTTATATATTGGTATCTTTGCGGTGTTTCGTATGATGTTTATAAAACATTTGTGTGGGATCTTTGCGAATTTGATGGAGTTGTTTGATATCTTGACAGGTTGTCACTGGATCACGTGATCTTTATTTAATGACCAGCTCCATTGTTAACCGCTGCAATTTTGAATTAATCTGAAGTGTGGTTTTTTACAGGAGTCCTGAAGGATGATTTACAGCGGCAGGTAAGATTTATCAATTTTGATGTGAACACATGATTTTCTCTCTTATTATGCAATCTGTAAAGTAGTCGACGAAATAAGTAGCGCTTTAATACGGTTTACATTCAACGGAGAACTGTAAATTAAAAAATGAATAATACGCTTTTGATTTATTTAACGTCGTCTACAATATCACGAAGTTTTTGAATGATAATACAATACGCCATTTGTGAATATTTTGTCATGGAAAGTAGTCTGCAATCTTCAACAAATATTTCAAGCTGTCCATAAAACAAGACATCTAAAGTATGTAACCAAATTAACATTTAATGAGCAATGCGCCAGCTTTTTCTCCCAAGAGAGGACACTTCTCACCCAGTTGCTTTCACGTGTTTGCTTTGTGTCATATACCCATGGGAGGGATGTTTCGTAAATATAGCAGCAATGTTTCGATGCTGACAAACCAATTCAAATGCTTTCCTCTTTCTCTCTAGCATTTCGGCAACCTGTTTTTCCTGCTCCAGAGTAAACCGGAGTATATTGCACAATTGGCAAGAGTTGTGCTTCCCAATGAAATCGATGGTGAGTTTCGTGTTATCTGTCAGAAGTATTTTGTTGTAAATGGACCAACGCTAACAGTCAGTTTAGTTTATGTTGTTCCTGCAATTCCAGTCAGCTGCAATTTACGCGCTTTGATTTAGATTTAGAGAAGCCCAGGGCGAGACGTGATGTGAAATTTATTGAACTTCACAGGAATTTTGTTGTTAGATTTTCAATAACTTCAAGTAAAGAATCAGTCTCAAATTTGGTAATTTTTGTAACGCAAAATGCGACTTAAATTGTGTTACAAGATGGACGCTTGATATGGCTTGAAAGCTATTCTAGGCTTAACCTCACTTTGAGTCTAGACTTCACCCCGAGGCGTAACCTCACTTTAAAACTTGGCCTCACTTCGAGGCTTGGCCCCACTCCGAGGCTTGAGCTCACTTTGTGGCTAGAAAAGGTTAGTCAGATGTTCATTATAGGACTTTAAAGAAAGCTTTTTGTCCTGGGATGTTATCTCAACTCTGTGGTTACTCCCTCGAGTTCCTGACCATTAACCAAAATAACCCTGATTTTATTTAATAAACATTTTCTTTTCAGAGCTTCTAAAAATTGTGATGTTTAGCTTGTATGGAAATCAGTATGAAGCTCGCGAGGAGCATCTTTTGCTTCGAATGTTTGAGGTGAATCATTGAATCAAATTTTACTCGTGCATGAATCATACAAGGTACAATAATATTGTGGTTTGAGCCTTCTAAATTGTATCTTTGATCCACTGCTAGAAAAACAATTTCTTCTGCGATTTTATTGGATTGATGTGATCTGCCTCAGTTCTCTAGAGCATTTGATTTTTTTGTCGATTAATTCATGATATCTTAATGAATCCATGAAATCTTCATGAATCCATGAAGTCTTGTTGAACCTATGAAAGCATTATAAATCCATGGGATTTTGATTAATCCATGGAATAGCGAAAAATATATCCTTGATAGATTAATGAGTCTTGATAGATAAATAGTCTTGATAATCCTACTGAATCTTGTGATTAACTATATTATTTTAAGTCTATAAAGCCCGCTTTAATTTATCTGTACAACTTTTTAAATCTGTGAAACGCAAGTCAAGGCGACAAAGCCCTTAGCATGAGCCTTGATTAATTCCTGCTAGGCTCTTGACAGTAAATCAGCTTCCTTTGAGACAACAACGTAACTATTAAGGAAATGACGAGATTGCTAAGGAAGTGTTATTCATCTTTTCAAATCATTTAGATTGCTATCAAGATGGAACTGCACGAAACGGATGACTTCAACAACCTACTGAGAGCAAACACGGCAATATCAAGAATGATGACGACATACACGAGGTACTTAGGCGACTTTGTTACCCTTAATTTAAGACATACAAGCCGTTTGAACAGTGTTGTATCCACGTGACTTATGTCGGACTGATCCCAGAATCACAGTCGAATCTTAACGTTTGTGATTTTGAACGGTGATTTTTTATTAATCTTGATTTATGTAGTATTAGTATCTGTATTTAGTATTTAGTATTAGTAAAAGTATTAGTATTTAGTGTTAGTGTTAACATTCGTTGATTAAGACGGCCAAAATTAGTTCGTCCTGTTCTTTAAGTTGATAGGCAATATGCAGTTGTGTTTGGTTTACAAAGAAAAATGCTCTAGAAATGGCTATGGTTTTCAAGCAAGCATCGCGCAAAATTCTGAACATTTTAAAAACGAAACTAAATCACTTCCTTGGTTCTGTGAACATTGGTGTGCATTGACAAGGTTGTTCTATATAGCCCGCCTCATCCTCATGAAAAAGCATTGTAGGATTATATTTCGTGGGGTATGTTATTGTAACTTTTATCACACTAGTGTTGGCATGCAGTTTGTTGGAGGAGGGAGGGGTCAGTGGTAGAGGCGAGTGATGAAGTTGAAATGAGTGGATAGTTTAGGAGTAGGAGAAAGTTATGCCTTAGTGATAAAGTCAAGCAGTAGTTAGCAATAATTCATGAAATCTTAGAAGAGTTTACAGCACACATCTGCTGAAGTTATGCTTTTATTTGTACACCCTTTTGTCTCTAGGAGAGGACCTGGGCAGGAGTACCTAAAGGCAACTCTTGGCGACTTGATTCAAGAATTTTCCTTAAACCATACGTTATCTTTGGATGCGAATCCCTCCAAGGTATTGCGAATCCAGTTCGACAATGCGATTAACTTACTGACACGATCAGTTGTTTTTATTTCAAGTTGATGAAATTCAGTTTCATTTCTCGAGTTTCGCTGTTCCACTGTATGGTAAGAATCCCACTGCTTCTCTCTTCAGTCCTGTTGTGCAATATTCATGCATTTTATTAAAACTAAACATGGTGCATTTTAGATATATGCAGAATTGCGGGGACTGGAACACGGAAAATATGCCATTTCCATTGAAGACGTAAGTGATTCTAAATGTTTGAGCTAATTTGTTTGTTCTTAATAAAAGTCTGAAAGATACTAATTATGACTTGACAATATACTCGAATATTTTTATCTGACATTTAGCGGCAACTTCAATAAAGGGCTACATTTGACGTCATTTATCTGTCGTCATTTGACCTCTGAGTCTGGTCTCATCAAGTTTGTCATCAAGAAAATTTATTGTTTAGATCTATTAGGGTAAGGGGGGCTCTTCTGATTTGTGAGGCACAATTCGCTGCTCTCGAAGATTCCCTCAAGCATGGCTCGTAGCCTTTTTCGCCTCCGCACCGCTTTTGATAGAGCTGTGCAAGTCAGAACTCGCCCAGCTAAGAATAGCTGGTAAAATTCTGGTTTACCACAAATAGGGACAATACGGGCTTTGATGGCTCAAAATGAGACATGTCACACGCGCCACGTTGCTTCTCACCTACGGCAAAAGCACCACCTAATTCGTATTTCTAATTGTTTCAGTTTATGACGTCAAGTGTCCTAATTTCACAATCATCTAGTTTTTCGACTCTCTGTTGAATAATCTAGTAGTTTGTGATAACTTTTCTTGTAGCCTAATATTTTTTATTTCAACCGAAACTCGAAACCATCAAAGACCATATTTTGTCTAACAAATCCTTTAATTTCATGCCTATTCATTTTCTAAGACCTGTATAGCAATAACAATTTAGGGTTTTATAGGAGAAAGTTTGATAGAAAATTTTGCGTTGAATCTCTTACTTCCTTCGGAAAACTCTGCTCGGGATTTCAAGCAAGGGTTTTGGGTTTTCAGTGTGTAGTAAATTCTCATTATACGACACTCAATTTTGGTAGTGTGTTTATCAAAGTTTGTCTCTTTGGGTTGGGAATCGCCCGAAACACCCTGTTAATCATGCTGGCGCTCTTTTTACGACATTAGGTAAGCGTAAATAGGTTCTGACCTAATTTGCGAAGACAAAATGGCGATGCCACCCACTCCAACTGTTCACAATTATATTACATTTTTCTCAAAATTCAAGCTGCTCAGTCTGAAAATGAGAAACTTTCCCGAGTAATTCGTGTGATTCGGCTATAGGAAAACATCTTTTAGAAGACCTAGATTGCGCTAAATTATAAAATAAAGAAAACTTTGGTATAATAGAGCAAAATGGCTCGTCTTTTTGTCTGAGAATTTTCGAGTCTCTACATTTCGTGCAAAATCTCATTCTTTGTAGACAGAAGGAGTTTGTATTTTCTCTTAGGCTCTAAAATGGTTGATTGGTCGTATACAGCCCTCAAGTGTTTTCGGTCCGCAACTGGCCATTTATTTTGTCAGCTTTGGTCATTTACGACGTTTTCATACTCTGAGGAGTGTCAGACAAAAAAGTACTTTAAGTAGGCGAAAATAATTGTTATGCTGTATCTCGCAATCGTAAAGTAGTTTCCCTTTGACGTTATTTTATCGTGAATTTTGTATATTCATAAAGGCTTCTGTTTCATTCTAGGCATTGCGTGACCCAGAAGTTTTAAAGATATATGAAATGAATATCCTTTCAGTTAATATTTATCGCTTCATTGTTCTATTCATGCATTATTTTCTTTAGTCTCGCTTAATTTAAACGAGGGATTTATTTGAAAGCGGCATTTATTGTTTACGTGCTAAGTGTCCTAAGCTGTACAGTTTATCTCGGATTCGAGGGTCACCTTCTCTCTAACCAAGGATAAAATTGTTACCTAGCAGGGTGTTTATGCTGACAAGGGTCATACCGTTTTCTGTTGATCTTTCTTTTTTTCTCGCTAAGAGACGTTCCGGAGAAGGCGCTAGGCGAATCAAACTCGAATGAAATGGAAATAAGATAAATCAACTCGAGTTAGGCCAAATGAGCAGGGTAAAAAAAATTGGAAACATTTTCACTTTGTAGTGTTACAGTGTAAACAGAAATGCAGAATGATTAAGTAATACGAATGCTTGATAAATCATGTTATTTATGATTAAAGAAAACTGGTTGCAAGCAGAAGATGACAGAGTGCAACCCACCTTAGTCTAATATAATTTCATTTTAATTACAACTTTGTATTTATGACCTTGACTGATATTTTACGAATTAATGAAATAAAGAACATATCCACGAAGTTTCTTGATGCCATTATCAACTCTCTGCACTGCGTGCCGTATGGTATTCGATGGTTGTGCAAGGCAATAATGCAATTACCAGAGGTATGTCTTTCAATTGTCCTTTGCCGTTCTTTGTCAACATATACCTGCTTATCTACACGCAAGCACGCACGCACGCACGCACGCACGCAATGCAGATACACTCCCGTACATGCACGCATGCACAAACACACGCTGGCATGTACACGTATGCACGCCGATACACCCGCGTACACACACGCACATACTGCACGTACACGCACGTACTTGTGCGTACACGCACGCATGCACACGCATCGCATTCATTGCTGCGTTCTTTTCAGTTCGATATTCTCCAGGGATCCATCTATTTCATATGGGGTTTTAAATATCAAGTTTTTAAGCACAAAGGTTAAATAGCATGTCTATAAGCGCTGTAGTTCAACTGTTACTAATATGAAGATATTTAAGAAAACGATTTATATAACATAGTTGTTAGCTTTTCGAAAGGAAATGTGATTAATGGCAAAAGACTCGGGAAAAGCTCATGTTTCCACAGTGGTTTTAGAAAGTCTAGATTGATTCTCCGGCATGGATCTTCAGTCTCGACCTTTCATGTACCAGGAACTTTATTCGGACTTTCATTGCAATTGGCATAAAAATAAATTATTAAGAATTAGTAGCCTGACCCAGGTTACCCCCACTCACCCCTGTACACCTATCTGTTTTTGACACCCCCGTCTCCAATGAACAAAGCTTGAAGCTTGAGGCATCGTTAACGTCGCGTTCACGTTTTGTCGTCATGAGGGATGTTAATTGGCAAATCGCATCCCCCATTTAGCATCCCCCATTTAGACCGACGCCTCCTGCGTTTGCAATCTTTCTGTCGTCAATACGCCAATTTGCTTCTTGCTTCGAGTGTGCCCACGTAGGTAAAGCTTGCATACGCGTCGGTTGCAGCAGAATGTGAAATAAACAAACATCCCGTGAAAGGAGTCGAGAAAGCAAAACACGTAAAGAAGCGGAGCATTGCGGGCCAGCCCACCGACGTATCCTATTACCCAGGCCAGGCCTAAAACAAGCGACAGTTTGATTGACGTGAGGATCAAACTGGCTTCAGGTGCTGTTCCGTTGTTGTTGTTGCTGCCACGCGGGAACAGGGCCTTCGATCTTCTCTTTGCGATCGCGATGAAGTATACGGTTCCGCAAAGGCAGCCAAGGTTGAAGACCAAAGCAAGGCCTACAGGAACTATGAATGTGATTAAGTTTGCCATTAGATTCGAGACAAAACATATCCCGTTTCTACCGTAGCCTATATAGCGGCCGTTGTTGAACAGGTCTATTATAAAGCATACGAGACAAATGCATGTTGATGTGACAAGGCACAGAGTCGCGCAAATTTGGAACCGTCGTTTTTGCGCAACTGGCGACGGAACTCGAGTGCGGGAAAACGTGGACAAGAGGTCGTAGGCCATGCAGGCCGTCCATGAGAACAGGGCCAGCAAAGACCAGTGCGATGCAACAGCAGTAAACTTGCAGGCTGGGGTGTTTGGTTTGATGTAGTAGGCCAAAGAGAACTGCACGTTCTTGAATATGATTAATACTGAAAGCATGATCAGGCTTCTGCCATACGAGGTCTGTAGGTCTTTGAAGCACAGATACGTGGTCATTAGCCCAACAAGAAACAGAGAGCCAATTGTATTTCCAGCTGTGCTCATCTTCGCTATGTGATTCGAAGTGACAACCTCTGTCGTGTTCGTGACCACCACTTGTCTCCATTCTACCGTGACGCACACGTGTGTTTCATTCGTCACCAGTTCCCTAATGACGCACGTCGACCCGTCTGCTGCAAGGGTGGCATTGTTCTTCTTGCAGTATGCCGATGCCGCCTTCTTCCGCGCCGCCGTGTTAACGCTGTTTGTCAGATCAGAGGCGGGTGCGGGGACGATTCTCTCTGGGAAATCGTTTTTCGGCATCGTCGTCGTTTGCATTGTCGGGGACTGTGCAACACTGTTGAAGCCGTCCGAAGACCTCTGTACGCAGCGTTGTGTCTTGATGCTGCCGCGGAGCTCAAAAGGGCTCAATATCAAAAGTATAAGCACAATCGAAGGGAAATGATTCCTTCCCATCGTCTGACTCGCTTTATTACAACTCAACCAGCGAATGTTTTTCAGCGAATGAACGTTTCTTGAGCGCTTCTTACCTCGTTGAGCGTTTCCTCAAACTGGCTCCGATCGTCACTAATAAGACATTATAAGCGCGAATTGTTTAATCTTTTACACTTATTTGCACTGTTTCTGCAAGCACATCATTAAAATGGTTCTATAATTGCGGCTGTTTGCTCATATGTTTCATAAACCCTTGAAAATTGATTGAAAACGTCTCCTGTTTACTCAAGGTAATTTCAATATCGTCTTCTTGCGGCTTTGGCCTAATCGATCTCCACAAACAAACCGTACCGTTGCCTTGCTCAGGGTTTAAGTTGCAGCGAAAATTCTAGTTCTTCAATAAATATTTCTGGTGGCATTAAAACACGGTACCAGCGTTTTCTAAGCGGCTTCAGATTCATCTTACGCAATACTATGACTCAGATTTATGACTCCGACTTACGCAATAGACTTACGCAATACTTGTCAAGCATTCAGGTAGCCGGTGGAACTTTTAGATCAAACCGAGGTTGTGACGTCAAGATGTGGATATTACCAGGCTTTTAAGAAATGTAGTTACCAGCCTCCCAGAATTGTAGTAACCAGGTCCTCAGAAATATAGTTACCAGTCTCCCAGAACTATAGATACCAGGCTCCCAGGAATGTAGTTACCAGTCTCCCAGAACTCTGGATACCAGGCTCCCAGAAATGTAGTTACCAGTCTCCCACAACTTTGGATACCAGACTCCCTAAATTCTGGATACCAGACTTTCTCAACTGTGGATACCAGGCTCATATTACAATGGACAACACCAAACCTTCTCCAAACATTTAGGCTTGCTTCATTTATTGCTTGTCTAATTCAGAACTACAGGCATGACTCAAACGGGTATTCTAAAGTCCCTGGTTTTTTCTTGCAGAAAAAGTTCCAACACATTGCGACAGAAACTGTCACTTGCTTGATCGGGGGATTCTTCATGCTGCGTTTCATCAATCCCGCCATCGTGTCACCGCACGGTTTGTTACCCTTCTTTTCTTTCCCCCTTTTCTCACCCCCTTTTCTCACCCCCTTCTCTCCCCCCTTCTCTCACCCCCTTTTCTCTCCAATCTATCCCCCCCTTCTTTTTCTCACCCCATTTTTATTGTTTGCATTAATCAGTGGATGGTTTCTAACATTTTGCTTCCTCATGGTACATTGTAGCAAGACCATTTTTTGAAGATAGAACGCGGAAATGACATTGTAAATTGAAGCATGCTTATTCCAAGAGTTTCGCACACTTTTTCAATATGTTGCGTGTAAACCCTTTAGATACATATTCTCTCTCTGTAGATAACAAATCTTGCCCCTATGCAATTTTAGAATAAAACTTGTTGATACAATATGGTTTATACTCGATGTTTTTTATTATTGGATGATTGATACTCCATTTTGGTTGATATAAGATTATTTATACTCGATATTGAGGAACACTGATGGTTAATATCTTGGTTGATGTTAGATGGTTAGTATTAAGTCGTTAAAGTTCGATCTTGGTTAATATTAGATGGCTAATACCCGATTCTGGTAAATATTAGATGGCCAATTTACGATACACTTGAATTAAGAATATTTTCCCGTTGATTCTCTATACTGGTTCATATTCGATTGTTAATACTCTATGCTTGCTTGTATTAAATGGCTGATACTCGATATTAGCTAATATCAAGTACCACTTACAGCTGACATGCCCTTCATTGGTACTGTTAGTGTAACTCATTTTATTTGCTTAGTTGTGGCATACATTTCAAGTATTTATTTCTCCTGATGTAAATTTAAAAAAAACTGAAATGGTTTTTTTCAGCTCACATGTTACTGACCTGTCAGCCAAGACCAATGGTCAGAAGAAATTTAGTAATGGTACGTTGTTTAAATGCGTTTCTGCTCTGCTGGTAATCAACTCAAAATAAAAAAGTTTCAAAGTAAAGTAGAGTTGTAAGAAATAGCGGAAACACGATTTTAGCATACATAAGCACTTTTTTGTCCATAACTTCGTCTTTCTCTTTAGGCTCTTCTAAAAGCTTGGTGTCAAGTAACGTTAATCGGTCAATTATAACCAATCATGCGCTTTTCTTATCACCCTCTAGTGTTAATCACCAAACAAATGGCCATGTATTTTGTCAGCTTTTGATAATTTTCCGACGTTTGCATACTTTGAGGAGTGTAGGACGAAAAAAAAAATTGCAAAAACTGGTTCCGCTGTTTCTAGCTCTTGTGAACTCCTCAGAGTGTGAAAAAGTACTTACCATAAATCCTCGAATATACCCCCCCCCCTCGAAAAAGCCCCCCCGCGAATAAGCCCCCACCCTAGAACTACAAATTTTCAATAAGCCCCTCCCCTCGAATAAGGCCCCCTCGATTTGTTGATTTTCGACTTCTGAGGTTGCCTTTGGCATTTTAGTGAATTACCACATAAATTTATGTTTTTGTTAATAATTTAATCAAATGTTCATAGAGAAATTCCGACTAAAATAAAGTATCAGAACTACAGATTTTTAATAAGCTCCCCCCCCCCTCGAACAAGCGCCCATCCAAAAATATCAAAAATAAATAGGCCTCCAGGGGGCTGATTCGAGGATTTACGGTACGTATGCAAAAATCATGTCTCCGCTGTTTTTTGCAGTTTTCAAGTTTTGTACCACAAAGCATTAACAGCAGAAAGTTTTAAAAGATTATGTAGAAAAGCTGAAAAAGTTCCAATTTGATGATTTTCATATTTTTGAATGGAGATTTTTACGGAAATAATCGACTCTGTTGTTATAAATCTTATAAAAAATTAATTCATAATCCACATTTTAATACCGTGTAGAGCGACGCAAGAATTTTTCTAGCAAAATTAAATATCCCAGTAAATTATTAATTAGCGATAGTTGCGTATGTGTCAGTAGAGGAACAACAAGAGTATAATTAGAGATTTCTTTTAGAAATGGGCTAGATTTAGCTAAGTACTGACTTCTCTACTATCAAACACAGTGTTACTAATCTTAGACTATATCTAGTAAATTAAAAGGTCTTTGCGCAGTTCTTTTATTTCGAAATGTGTTGTATTTTTAGGTTGCAAAAATACTACAAGCCATGAGCAATAAACTCACCGGAGGTCCTTCGCTGAAAGAAGACTATCTCAGACCGCTTGAATCCTTTGTGATGGATGGTCAGAAAAAGCTGCAGGTAAGTACCATTAAAAAGATTTTCGCTTTTGTTATATCACTGTGAAATTTTCACTGTGTGGAAAACAGGAAGCAAGATGGAATTATTGAGTTCTTGGAAGTTGAATACGGATGTAAAACTTTTTGACGTACTGTCGAGAATCTTCGTTTGACTTACCGTCTTTTCTTGAAAATTTTGCACCGATTTTAGATAACGAGAACCCAACCACTTTACTCGTTGAGTTTTTATGTCTCCCTGTCCATTTCTAATTACCCTACCAGATTGCTATTTTTCGTTTTATTTTACTTCTTGCCCCTAGTCTCTTTTGCGATGTGCTTAATTGTAAAAGTTGCCTACCCCAATAAAAGACACGTTTTCTCTGTTTCAAACCTATTGCATACCCTAAATCGAATCAATATTCATCAAATATTATAACCATAATACGGTGAGTACACTGCAACTTCTTTCTTATTGTATCATTATAAATCTTTTACACTTATTGTTAGGTGTTCCTGCGCAGCCTCTGTGACGTGCTTGACTTCCACTCATATCTTGAGGTATGTTGTTTTCCAGACTAGTAACATTTTGCCTCCATTTATTTCCCTGTTGCAAAATTCCTTCGTTTCTTTTGTCAATGGGATGTTGTCACTTGTACTTCTGATATTGTTTTATAGATAGAGCAGTACCTCTCCTTGCCCAAAGACACATACATTACAATTACAGTGAGAGAAATGTACCGAATGTACGAACTTTTGTACTGCTACAAAGAAAAGCTGGTAAGTCGTTTTTCAGTTTACAATGGCAAGAAAAAGCGGAACTAGCTTCTGCATACTATAGAAGTATGCACTGTAGTATGCAAAGATTAGTTCCGCTTTTTCTTGTCATTGTGAAGTTTTGTACCGCAAGGCACTTGATTAAATGAAGAAAAGGAGAAAAGGAAGAACAGAAGCAAGATGAAATGATTCAAGGAAAAGTTGTTCACATTTTTACAGTTTTATCTCAAGCCCTTAAAAGAGGCTCCTCTCTCAATAGTAATGTAGCCATGATTGATGCTTGTGGAACAACTTCATTTCAGAGATTTATGTGCTCACCTTCATCAGCTATCTTCAACCATCTGGTCAAAGTATCCCAATTAGAGCATTTTATCTTTAGTCTTGAATAGAGGTCCTCTACTCAACAGCAATGTAGCTATACTTGGTGCCTGTGGAACAACAATTCAATGAAGAAGATTTAATTGCTTACGTCTTTGTCACCATTTTTTGCTTGAATGTTGTTCACATGCACCAACGAGTTTCATTTTTGTGAACAAAACTTCACAATAGCAAGAAAAAGCAGAAATAGTTTTTGCAAACTTAAATTACTTTTCCGTGCGACACTCCTCAGAGTGTGCAAACGTCGGAAAATAACCAAAAACTGATCGAATAAAACGCCACTTGCGGGTCGAAAACACTAGAGGAGTGTGGAACGAAAAAGTACTTTAAGTTTGGTTCCGCTATTTCTTGCTATTGTGAAATTTCATTTTTATAGTTTTAAATATTGTTCTGTCAAGAAGTGGAGACATTTGGTCAAATTGCGCTTTTGTGATTCGGGTCCTCGAGTTTCTTGCTGCAATGTCTTTGTCTTCTGTTTCAGTACTTCGAAGAAGATGATAAGCTGCAGGCCATCTTAGAAGACATCGGCGAACCAATGCCCTCTCCACCAATGGGCCAGGACTTTTCCGTAGAACTGCCGATATTTAGTCGATGGAACAAGGCATCGGGTAAGTTTTTCAAGGTGATGAAAATGCCCTTGCAGAAAATCGTCTTTGTGGGTTTATAAAAATTCACCTCTATCATCAGAGTTGGGTGCTAGAGGGCTAAATTTACTGATCCTACTTCCTGGGAAAATTAGGCTGAATTGACTGACCACCGATTTGTTTTCATTCTGAGAACAGTATAGAAGTCACTGATTCATAGGAAAAGTTTAAACTAACCTCTCTCCAACCGTATAAAATTCATAAATGACTTGGAGATTTTATGGAAATCCACTGGAAATGAGTAGAATGGTTCCTTTGGGAACTTTTCCGTCAACAAAAGCAACGAGTGTTCAGGTTCAATGGCTGTTAAGTAAATCAACTAAAATATTACTTCCCGTTGTTGCTGTTGCTGTTGTTGTTGTTGCTTTTATTGTTGTTGTTGTTGCTGCTGATTTTTTATTGTTGTTGTTGTTGCTGTTGTGTTTTGTGAAAGAATTGTTGATCAATTGAATACTTTAGGACTATATCAACCATCTTCATCTTTAATATATTTCTAAGGGAATTCTAGGCTATCATGGAACTGCATAGTGATGCTTTGGCGGTTTTCGAATACTGTCTGTTTATCGATCTAATACTGTCTGTTTATCGACCTAATTCAACTTTGTAATATTGATAAGGAAACTATGTGACACTGAAGCGATCGAGGGTCATTGTAAATAAGAAGAGAAACTTAGACCCATTGCTAATATAGATACTGGCAAGCATATTTGGGAAGAAGGAATGTAGACAAGGCAAAAATGGTATAATTGAATGAAACTGTCCCCTACCAAGTTCTGCATGAGTTCATGCTGGTTAAAGTTTAAAAGAGAGAAGTTTATTTTGAAACATTAAGTAACGAACTTGCTCATAAAAATGCTTATATGGAGTTATTTTTGTTAGATTTGAAAAACGAGTGCCCAGGATTGGAACAAACAATCGAGCGGGGTGTTCCAGCTCTGCGGAAACGCTGCCGCAAAATCCTCATCACCTTGTTTTTAGCGGTAAGTAAAACGACAACGCGGGGTTTCTTCGTTTTTGTTGGCATCTTATCAATGATCTTTGGTGATTGTGGTCAACAAAGGAAGGAATTCGGATCATTTTCACTTAGGTCAATGTATGTTTTTAAAATGTGGTCTGTTCACTACGACCTTTTCACAAACGCATTCATTGATATTCGACTAAAACCTGTGTAGACCAGGCGGTGATAGCTATTTTTATCATATTTAACATGTTAATGACAACCTTTTATTGAAACTGAATCTCTAACAATAATCCAAGTTCGTAATCTCTGGAAATCCTTAATAATGCTTGAATGCATGCATGCGAGACTTCAATCACTATAAAGAGGCTGAAATTCCCGGATGTTGCCCGTATAACATCGATATTCGGAATCAGCGCCCCGAAATTGACCAGTCTCAGGTGGTCTTATAAGCACCCCTTGGGGGGGGGGGGGGGGAAGAAACCCACTTTTCACCGTCTAGTGTAGTATTGAAAGTTTACAGTTTTTAGTCTTATGCAGCTGTGTTTGAAACATTTTCTTGCTTCCCGTCACGAGTTTTCAGCAATTTAATTAACTGGTTTTTATCGTGGCAGCAAAAGCTGTAGAATCAATATTTGTACAAATGGTGCTCTCAGAACACGACTTAAAAGTCACTTTACTTCAAAATTTCGCTTCATGGACAGAAGTTCGGTCCAAACTTCAGCTACCATACTGTGTTGCTCGCAAACGTTTCGTTGCTGGTTTGAACCTGTTCAAACCGGTTTAAACCTGTTTGTTTATGCTCCAGCTGTGTGTTCTTTCTCGTCGATTATTATCATGTATTACATTAACAATCATTCATAATCATTGCTGAAGAAGTCCAGAGAAAAGTGTGAGGCCTAGTTGGCAACCAAAAATTAAGCTGGGTTGTCAAATCCACCAACAAATGAATATTTTGTTTGACACATTCTGTTTGACGTTTCGAAGCAAACACTTTGCTTCATGTCCTGAAAATTGATTTTGGAAAGCACGTGGTCCCCTCGACTTAAATATTGCGAAGTTCCTAATAACTTTTTAAAGGCAAAGTTACCATGTTTGCCAAAAATGCGACATTCCATGTTCTATTAGGGTCCATGCAAGCGCTCTTGTAATTCAGTAATTTGCTTGTCGGAAAATTGCTTCCTTTTTTGTTCGTTAAAAGCTGCTCTGAATGCTGCCTAAGTTATTAAGAAATTCTACCTTCCTGGTGCTAGGGGAAAAAGGGTTGACGTCTTTTATGAGCTTTTATTGATAAATTCTACATCTATTTGTTTTTCATACCCCTAGCTACCAGCTCTGTTCCAAGAAAAGACTCTGACGTCAGTGTTAAAGAAGGCACAAACTCACGAGGACCTGGAGATCCGGAGATTGTATGGCCTAGCCGCTTCGCACCTTGATGCATTGAAAGATATGGACTCTAAATATGCGGAGGAGGAATTCCTCTGCTCAGTAAAGGAGGTGAGGTTGTGCATTGAGAGTATTTGATTAATGAGTCTTGTTTGACTTGAGCATTTTGCTCAGCACTTTGCTCACCGTGTGCGCCGCATTCTGCTTGGTACATCAGCAATGTGAAGCATGCGCAATTGCAGGCTTTGTTTGCCTCTTCTGCGCATGCCTGGCGTTGTTATTGTGCTGAGCAAAATGCTTAAATCGACGCACATTGTGGCAAAGAGACTCGCGAGGCAAAAGTCTCATCAAATTTTCCCAGCTCCGATGAGCTTTTCACTAAGCAAAGTGCATCGAATGATACTTTGCTCAGCTGAAGTGTCACCGTGTGTGCCTATCATTGTGAAAGAAATTCCACTGTAGCTTTGTAATCTAATTTTGGCTTAATCTTCGTTTATCGGCTTTTCAAACAGTTCTCAATGTCTCAATCATGTAAAGCCTTGGCCAAACGACTAGATTTTTCAGTCGACTTTTTGCTGTACATTTGCATTCCAAAAATCAAAAGGTGTATAGTGTTGTGGCCAAACGGCTAGACATTTCGCTATACAACTTGCTCGACTTTCTAACTTGGAATCTCGCTTTCGCGAAAATCTCATTCTCGTCACCCAGCGCGCCAAAATTTTTTTATTTCAATCGCAAAATGGAGGGCAGACAAAGAAAAGTAATTGCAATGATACTGTTATTAGAATCTGATGATGATAATGAACGAGTAGCTCCATGCTTTAACAAATCGGGTGCAAAAAACGACAACCGCGAAACTCAAACAGTGAAGTAAGCAAGTAAAATCGACAGCGAACAGT
This sequence comes from Nemopilema nomurai, assembly GCA_003864495.1. Classification (NCBI taxonomy): domain Eukaryota; kingdom Metazoa; phylum Cnidaria; class Scyphozoa; order Rhizostomeae; family Rhizostomatidae; genus Nemopilema; species Nemopilema nomurai. The sequence goes on from ML133478.1 coordinate 2,415,523, forward strand.
TTGGCGCGCATTTTCTGAAAAGCAATTAGTGGGCATGCGCGCGCTCTACAAAAGTCTAGAAACCGGCCAAACGACAATACAACGCTATACAGCTTGAAAATCCACTAGATTTTTTTTACCAAGATCAAAAACGCTATACATTAAACAAATCCACTATACAACTCTATACAAGGTGGCCAAACGACAAGATTTCCTCACTAGATTTTTGTATAGAGAAAAGTCGAGTGAAAAATCTAGTCGTTTGGCCAGGGCTTAAGCTAGGATTGGCCTTGAGTTAAGATTTAAGTTGAGATGCGTAAGCCCATCGCATCTTTTAATTTTGAATTAATTTGTAATACCTTTGAATGTAGTTTTGTATACGAAGGTTTAGATGGATACTCATTTGAACTGGGGCTTGAAGCTTCAAAGTCCAAGCCATTTAAGCCCTTTCTGGCTTGGCTTAGGATAGCATTAATACAACAAGTCTAAGGGATATTATCCAGGGCACAGCACAGGGTATTGCCTATTAAAGATTGCCATGGATTGCATTTTGAATCTTTGTTGTGTACCTATATGCCTCAATATTCTTGTGATTGTCAAGGAACAGCCTAATCACCTAGTTTCAGTCATAAAAAGCATTGTCACTTGTTAATGAAAGCTATCTGTTTTTCTGGATGTAGTTTATTGCGTCCTGTTGATAAATATTTTCTATCACTAGAAATTGCTGCAACAGGAACTTCAATATGATAAACTGAATATGGAGTTGAAAAGTTTGCAGTCAGTTCATGATGTAAGTGCAAAACAGCTTCTACTTCTATTATATGTTTTGTTGAATGGAGTATATTTGCAGAAGTTTTGATAGGTTTCTACTGACTGCGTTGCTCATATGAACGATCCGAGCCATAGTTGTCTTTTTAACGTGCTGAGAACACAGGGCCAGGCCGAGAGAAAGAAATAGAAAAGAGAGAGAGAAAACTTATTCTGACACTGGAATCTGAATTATAATAAAATTTAAGTGGAATCTGAAGCCGCGGTACGTGGTCTAAGCGCTCGACTACCATATCTGCATTCCAGGCTTGGACCTAACTGAAAGGTAGTTGGAGACAACTCATGTGCAAATTAATGCCTAGTTCTGACACACTAAGGAGAGAAAATAGCGTGGAAGGAAAATGGCCACCCTCTCACACAATATCGTGGCCCACTGGGGTCACACCCATCTATACCCCATAGCCCCAACTGAACACTCCCCAATGTTGGGCATCGAATACGGGACTAGAACTTACCTTTACTTGGTATAGAATGTATACATGCCGTCTTTTAACCGCTTTGATTGGCTGATAAAACTGTAAACAAATCCGCTGATTGGTTAGAAGCATTTTCCTCCTTTCCCTGTAATCTTTTCCTTTACCGAATGCATCAAAGACGTGTTAATGGCTGACACGCTATCCTGGTCAAATGAGAAAGTAGAAACGAAAGAACTTTAAGTGCGGTTTTAAAATTTCACATCTCAATGGAGCAAGCGCTGTAAGAATTTAAGGAAGCGAAGGAAAGGCACGATCTAAGAAGCTGTTATATTCGTTGTCACAATGCCCGTTACCGTGCAATACCCCATTCCATCATGATATGTTGTGCCACGCAGCGTCTTTGTAACGGCAGCGTCTTTTAATTTCCAGACACTCTGTTGGCACGGAGATTTCCTCAGTGAGCAGCTGGAGGCATATAAAGGTAATTGCAAATATTTTATGAATATTTTATTGCAAATGCATGATTAATATAAAATATGTAGAATACAAAGTACTATTGCATGTCCTGTGACACTTTCAGCCGAATTGACTCGTGTATCAACAATTTTCTTTTTTATCAAACCACCATTCGTTTGAAATATTTTCTGCTCATAATAATTTTTTCATCGAATCCTGCCTCTATTTTACAGTTAATGTGAATTTTATTACAATTGATATAATCTCAAAGGTTAAGGAACTTTGAAAAGGGAAAAGCAAAATGCAATCTCTCTGTATTTTTAATCACCCAATAAGCAATGGATTATCTTATTTAAATATGATGTTTTTTACAAAAATGTGATGATGAACTTTATTTATTGAATTAAGATCATTTTCTTCACACTCCTTTTCAATAACCGTATGGCGGTATTTATTTTAGTATTTATTTTTAATATTTATGTATTTATGTATTTATTTAGTATTTACTTTATCGTAGAATATTTAGCCGACGTGAGACATAAAGCTGTATTCATGGTGAGACACAAAGCTGTTTTGGCCTTTCTATGCAATCTTTGGTTTTAGTAAAGACTTTGTTTTCGTGACAGTGAGAGTTACTCTGTAGAATTTCTCATCTTCTTTTTCCCTTTCTTCACTGTTGTCCTATTTTTTATGGTTTTCGCTCTCATTCATCCCTGAGTTACTTCCTTACTCTATCCCACTTTTTCCTTTTGCTAGTTTATGTCGCTTTCTCTTTCTCTTCGTCCTTTCTTTTTCTTTGTTTGTTTGTTTCTTTTTTCCTTTTTTCCTTCTACCCTTTCCTCATTCCTCTCTTTTTTTCTTTTTTCTATCTATTTTTCTTACTTTATTTCTATGTTTCTTTCTTCTTTGTTTCCCTCCTTCCTTTCTTCTTTCCTTTCTTTTTGCTTCTTTCGAACTATCGTTCTTACTTTGTTTTTATGTTTCTTTCTTTTTTCTTTTTTCCTAGTTACTTCTTCCTCTCTCCCACTTTTCCATTGCTAATTTATGTCGTATTTTCTTTCTTTTTCTCTTAATGTTTTTTGTTTTTGTTTGTTTGTTTGTTTATTTTTTCCTTCCTACCTTTCTTTCTTCTTTCCTTCCTTCTTTCCTTTCTTTTTTCCCTTTTTGCTATCTATCTTTCTTACTTTTTTTCTGTTTTTTTCTTTATTTCTTTCTTTTTTCTTCCTTCCTCCCTTTCTTTTTCTCATTTTTTCTATCTTTCTTACTTTTTTCTGTTTTTCTGTTTTTTTCCTTTATTTCTTTCTTTTTTCTTCCTTCCTTCCTTCCTTCCTTCCTTCCTTCCTCCCTCTCTTTCTTTTTTTTCTTCTTACTTTACTATTTTCTTTATTTTCTTTTTCTTAGTTACTTCTTCCTCTCTCTCCACTTTTCCATTGCTAATTTATGTCGCTTTTTTTCTTTTCTTCTCTAATGTTTATTTTTTTTTTTTTTTATTTTTTCCTTCCTACCTTTCTTTCTTCCTTCCTTCCTTCTTTCCTTTCTTTTTTCCTTTTTGCTATCTATCTTTCTTCCTTTTTTCTTTTTTTCTTTCTTTTTCTTCCTTCCTTCCTCCCTCTCTTTTTCTCTTTCTATCTTTCTTACTTTGTTTCTATGTTTCATTCTTTTTTCTTTTTCCTTTCTTTGTTTTCTCCTTAAACATAGCCTCTCTGGAATTGTGTCATTTTGTACATTTCGTATTCCCTTACAGGATGAGCCAATGTCTAATAAACCAAAGGAGCTGCAACCAAAGAGAACGCAAAGTGCTCCATTAAAATTCTCCTTTCTCAACCTGGAAAAAGAAGGCTTGATATTGGAGAGCAGAAAAGTGCCAGAAAAGAGGTGAGAATCCACATTCTATGCTCAGATTTTTAGATGTCAATTTCTGTTTGATCTGTTCTAGTCAAATATCAAGATTTATTTATTTTCTCAAATGGCGAAGCAAGCGTTATATGCTAGCAATGAATGTATCGGCTTGAACATAGAAACTTTTCTCTCTTTATTTTTATAACTTTTACTTAATAATTTTTCTTTCCTCCGTTTAGGAAAAACAACATTTACTTTACTGTATTTTCAACGCAGCCTGGCATTTACGAAATTGGCCTGCACTACAGAGGTGCGTACTTCTTTGAATAAACATTTTCATCTAAGCTGTTCTTTAGTTCTTTAGCTGTTCTAAGTATATTACACTTACCTACATGAAATCTTGTGCTGTAGCAACTCGGACCCCAGAAATAGTTAAAGCCTTCCTACGGCTGCAATCTTTATAATTCAAAGCTTCCTCCCGCTACCAGCATTATAGCCATCAATTTTTCTGGACTCTGTGACAGCTTTTATGTTTGCTATAATTTGATTAAACATGATGCAAATTTAAGATTTTATTAAATAACATTAACCAAAGATTAGATTAATTGATTTTGAAGTAGGAACTCACGGTAAAGGATTGGATCTAAAGCCGAAATACACGATCAATTTATATCAATTTATTGACTGGGTTTATTGACATTTTGATTAGATCTCCTCTAAAAAATTTGCGCACGGGGAAAATAGTGGCGCCAGCTTTAACAATGGAAACCAGCCAATAAACGGAAATCTCATCAATTTAAAACTGACGAAGTTGGATGTGTTCAACTATTTCAGCCAAAAACTGATGGTCGTTGGTGCATCAGATTTTGTCAGATTTTGCTAAATTCAGGATAAGTTTTTCACTAAATGCTGAAAACTTTCGGTCAACAACTGATGAAACTGATCCTGCATTTCAGACTTTAGATTGATAGACAAAGTCTTTAGATTGAATTCTGGATGTATGACAGGGCTTGCATAAGTGTAAACCTGACGTCAGATATATTGTTCAACTCGCAATATCTCGTAGACAGTTGTTCAACTCCCTGCCCTATTAAACGCCATTCAGAAAGAAATTCATCTTTAACTAACTGTATCATCATTTGAATTCAAATAACCTACCCGCTATTGAGCTCTGTAAACTTCACCCAACCTGCCAATAGACCTAGTTTTATTCTGAATCTGAATGGAAAATTTTGTATTTCAGTTCCACTTCCTGGTGAGAATCCAAAGCTGGACACAATTGAACTGAATTTGGAGGATCTCCTTGAACTACAGCATCTTAGAGATCCGGTGTGTGGTTTGTTCTTTCCATTTTTTTTATAAGTGATTAACGTGATTTCAAGAGAAATTTGCATGATTTCAAGAGAGATATACGTGATTTCAGAAATAATTTCCGTGATTTTTTCAAGTGATTCCTGTGATTTCGGACCGTTTTTTGTAGCTTGTTACCGCCATTAACCATGTACATTCTCAGAACTTCATCTATGTTCTGTCTTTATTTTGGTGGATGACTAAACTCGTCATCTCTTTTTTGACTTGTATATCACTTATTTATTTTTTTCTTTTTCTTCTCTTCCTCTTCTCTTGCTCCATCTCCTGTCCACCCTCTTCTTTTTCTTATTTTCTTCTTCATCTGGGTTCTTCACACATTGCGTTAATTGGATGTCTCAGCTCTTCCTCTCTTTTTCAGCTCTCTTCACTTTTGAGCCGCTCATGTTATTCTCTGTCATATTCGTTTATTTATCATACATCTCCTCATCTTCCCCATCTTCTTCCTCTTCGTTTAAATTTTCCTCCTTTTCTTCTTTTGAGTTCTCTTCATATTGCATCGATTTCATTGCGATGTTTTTCATCCCTTCTTTACTGATCCGCTATCATCCTTATCTTCTATTTCCTCTTCAATTTCTTCTTCCATTTCTTCATCTATTTCTTCATCTATTTCTTCTTCTATTTCTTCTAACATTTCTTCTTCTATTTCTTCTAACATTTCTTCTTCCATTTCTTCTTCCATTTCTTCTTCTATTTTTTCTTTAACTTCATCTATTTTTCTTTTTCTCTTCTTCTATTTATTCTTCTATTTCTTCTTTTCCTTCTTCTATTTCTTCTTTTTCTTCTTCTATTTCTTCATCTATTTTTCTTTTTTTGTTCTTCTATTTTTTCCTTTTTTTCCTTCTTCTCTTTAGTTTCGTTGCATTGCTCTGATTAGATGCCACAGTTCCTCATCCCTTCCTATTTTACCTTTCAGATTGCTCCATAATAACATAATATTCCTCTCCACTCTGTGTCATTACAAATCAACATTGTTCACCGTTCACTACTCAATGCTGTCGACTACACTAAATATTCATAACTTATTTACAAAAAAGTGAACTTTGAAGACAGAGATCTTCCAAAGTTTCACGACTTTGTTGGATGTGTACCACCTTGTCAAGGAACCCCTGCCTTGCAATCAACTGAAGAAACTCTTCTTAATTTTCAGGTGCTGAATCTTCATGATTACATATTATTGGATGCTAGACAAACATTGGCGTTTTTATACAAGAATTTCTCCTTCAAACACTCGTAGAGGGTGGTGTTTTATAAACTTGACACTACACAGATGACAACACATTTTCTGATTATGCGGGTATGCATTGCCATTAACTTTAGGAGAGTCGTGGTAATCTATTTAAAAATGAATTATATGGTCATTTTTGTTTACAAATTTCCTTTCTATGCGAATGTTATGAAGCTACGATACGCCACTCGTTATTTTGATTCGCATGTTGTGTTTCAGTGTATTTATTTTGTTTTACACTATTCAAGTCTGTAGCCCGTTACTACTACCTATATAATTCATTTTCTCGCCTCCCCAGAGGTCGAAAGCCTGGTTATATAACCCTCTATCGTTCTCCAAAATCCATTCGATTTCTGCGTAAAATCCGATTTCTCACGCTTTGTGTAACGATAATGATTTTTTTGTTTCCTCCCCATTGGAGTGGATTTCCATTTAGATGGGTTGATAGCAAGCTAGCCCTTTTCTGCTCCTTTTTTGGAATTAATTTGTTACTTTTTTTCTAAACCAACTGTAAGTATGACTTATGTAAACTGATTGTTTGGTCTTCGTGAATCTGTAAATATTGGCCTTAAGTTAATGAATTTTTTATTCATCAAATTTATGTAATTAATTTTTTCCATCGAGTCAAGTAAATGCGTATTCGATACTTTGTTAAGTATTTCCACATACTTAAAAAAGAAAGACTAAATGGGTGTAAGGTTCCATTACCTATATGTCGGGTAATTTTATCTCCTCCAAAACATCGCGCTGCCATAGAATGCTGGTTTTCACCTTTTACATCATTCTATTCAATTCCCTGATTTTGGTCTCGTTTTGGTTTCTCTCCAGCCTCTTTTCCGCCCAAATTATCAATAATAGCCTACGTATCTTTAAACTTCTGTAGGTAAAACGTGGGTTACCATATAGTTTATTGCCGATATTGTGTTGTCTATTTCTAATTTCATGTTGAAATTCAATTCGTTTATTATTAGTAAAGGTTAAGGCATCAGGAGACATAATTGAAAAACATTCTCGTTGAGTTTTGGAAGAATTTAGATAAATGGGGTAAATTTTTATCAAAACCAGTTGTGTAGATGCAAATTCTACCCAACCTTAAAGGAATCAGTCAAAGTATGCCCGATAAATTAAAAGTGTTACTTGATTTCACTCTTCTGTAGCGCAATTTTTCGGTGTTTTGATGTATTTAATAGCAAAATATATATTTAACGTTAACTTCCTCGAATGTTTCAATGAAATTAAAAACTCGGCAAGGTACAATTTAGAAATTATTGTCATTTATTGTTTTTTTTTTCAGTTTGATAAATAAAGCATTGGCTCCCCTCGTATCGTACGTAGCATTGATACACAAACTTGCATGTATCTGAGATATAAGATATCTATTAAAACATTGTCGCAGCCTCAAGGTAATATTTAATTGAGTTTCCAAATTCAAATAGCACTCCAGTAGTTGCAACTGATATAAAGACTTGCTAGATGGCGGAATTAATTTTCCCTTGTATAAGATGGTAGATTCTCCAACGTAACCCGATAGATTGTTATAGCTTAAGTGAATAGACATATGTGTGTTTATTTATTTTATAAAAAATCTTTGTCTGTGATTGAGATTTTTGAACCCAATTTCAAGATACCGATTTGATAGCTACCTTGAGACTTCCCCTTCGCAGTCATTATCCTGTGTATAAAATGTCGCTTCATCCACCCCAAAGCTCATTCTATTGGCACAAGCTAGTGGCTTTCAAGGTTAAAAGGGCTATTTGTGACACGGCTTTTACCAAGAAACAAATAACTTGAATGCGATAGTGAGGATTTAGACCTTAAGTGGAAATTTTCATCTACTTGCTAAAAAATAGCCGAGATTTGGTAATCAATTTATTCAAATCGTTCGTTGAACCTAGTACCTAGTTAATAGCATTGTATTTATTTTGTTTCTATTAAGTCAAATGTTGAGTGTGTTATTGTAGAGACTGGTTAATGGTATCTTTGTAGAATAAAAGAAAAATCAAATATAAACTATGGTATTGGGTAATTTTATTGTCAAACAAATATGAAAAACTGGTTCAATGTTTGTGTAAATTTCCTTTAGGTTCAAATCTGAATGGGCAATTTTGTTGAATGCAGTTGTTTTCAGTAGAAATGTACCCAAGGATGAGCCCTGTGCAACGCCACTTGGGTTAATACTTGAGTACGTTAAAACAGGCAGGCAATATAGGATGCTCAAAGCTGAGGGCTTTTCTGTCGATAGGGACTTTAGTCAAAATGCTTGTTCATAAATCACGCCGCAGGTTGAGAAAGCAGGTCTATGTTTAATAAGGTTTTCTGTTGACTGTTCAAACGTAGACGTGGAGCCTGTGGCCTTTGCTCGCCTCTGATTGGCGCAGTTCTCATAAGCCTCGTTGTCAGGAGGATGTTTTTCCACTAGGAGACTAAAGAATAATGACTTCTGGAAGAAATGATGGCAAGGAAAGGAATAATGGCCTGTATTAGGTAGGTTATTGAAACTTTTGGTCTAAGTGGGGCATTTTGAACGGGAAATTTGCGAAAAGTATCGGAAAAGCCTGCACAATTTCACTTGAATTTCCCGTCTTCCCTGCCTTCCAGAAAAACTAGATTAATACCACCGTTTATTTGTTGAAGGCAACTTAAGATAATAACTTTTGTTTCAATTTTTACTGAAGGATTTCGGTATACCTCACTTGCTAAAAAAGTAGAAGAAACGAAATGATATAATTTGAAAACTTGCCTGCTCTTTTGTCAATAAAGGCACTTGGCCTAAACAGGTTCGTGAAGCTCGTTAGAAGTCGATAATTGTGCATGAGAGACAGCGGAGTTTGTTATCAATGAATGATTTGTTTAGAACCCCAAAATGTTTTCATAGAAACATTTCTTTGACATTGTACATTGGTGAAGGTTTACCGTTTAGAGCATTCCAAAAGAATGTTGCAAATAATCCTGTTAACTATTTAGGGGAGTCGAGGTCCGAGGAGTCATTACCGGAGACCTTGTGTCAATGTCTGATATTTATTGATATTCACTCGTTGAACATGTGTGACTTTATATGAATGCTCAAGACTGAAGCCATCGTCATTAAAAGGCACCACATGTTGCTACAGTTCTAAATATCAACAATCAGATAACTAAATATATTGCTAAAGCTTCTTTGCTTATTGAAACTTCATTCCTGATGTGCACTTCCTAAAGTTCTTTCTCTCTTTTAGATTAATTTTACTAGTAGTTTTGTTTCAATGCATTGATGTGATCAGTGGGAAAAGTGAGTCAAAGTTTGTGAAAATAGGCATAGATGCAAAATGGCCACAAACGCCATTGGTTTTAGAAGCTAGGTGAGTACTCATGATTGTTGATAGATTAATAAATTGATGCAGATATGGGTTACAAATCACTTATTCTGCTTTGCTTTTGATTTGCTAACAATGTAAACAGCCAGAATAATTGAATGAAACAAGGAAGATTTCAAGAAGCGCAAAGTCTAATGTAATAATATCTGCTCTAATGTCTAGTTTTAAATCAATCTGTTTGTAACATATTTTCCAAATTCAAGTAAAGCATTTGATGGCTTGGGAAGTTTGAATGCAAAATTTTAGCAGCTACTGCAATTTTGTACCTCTAGGTAACTAAACATCATATATGTAATGCTATATACCAATCATGATTAGGGTTGTGGAGTCTTGGTTGTCTGATGCATGCAATAATGCAAACGATTTTGATTAGTGGCTCGAATTCTACATTAGAGAGAGCATTAAGTACACTACGCTTGGTGCTATTAGATGTGTTTATCACGTAAACAAATGGAGATGCTATTGTGTATTTACATAAACAATAAAAACTGGACTGCTGAAGAAAGAGAAGAGATTATAGATAGGAGTGTTAAGAAATACACTGGGAGACATGCCAAAAGATAAGACTAGCAGCAGAGGAGGAGCCACCAAAGAAGAAAAAGAAAAATCAGGAGAATAATAATGAGCTGATCATGGAATTATATGATGATGGAAGTAATGAGGAGAATAATTTAATAATGGAAGATTTTACTGATGGAGAAATTAGTGGAGATGATGACTTTGTTTACAGCAATAATAACAGTAGTAGTGATGAAATTTAAAACCTTATACATTGCATGGAGAACCTAGTCAGCACTATATTGTTACACCTTCAATGGTAGTTTAGAGTTACGTTTCTTTGGGGGAGTTTCTTATTAGATATCTCAAAACAACTTTCACTTAATTGAACACTATAACAGAACTTCGTTAATCCCGCATGTTTTCAAACATAACTGCGTGACCTGAACATTGAACCTTCACAGTATACGGTCTATTTATTTTTTTATCTATTTAGCCTGTTTGTTATTTTTTGAAAAATTGGGTCTTTATGGATCAAAGCAGTCTTTTAAAAAACCCATTCTTGTTGTAACTTTGCTTATTTCAAAACACTGAAAAACTTTCTTTGTCAAGTAAATGTCATCTCAGATCAACAGTGACAAAAGGTCTAAAATTAAGGGGAAATTCTTCAGTTTTTTTGTCACTTTCATAAAGCATCTCAGAATCTAAAAAGTAAAGAAAATTTGCCTGTGGTTTACCACACACATAGTGATTTCCTTATAATGAAGACTGGCTATGGTTAGGGTTGTGGTTATTGTTAGTTTGGGGTTAGGGGTAGGGTCAGGTGAACAGTGTTAGTGTGATAAAACTTACTCTCCCTGGCCTGAGGTGCAAAACTGTACAGCAGAGATGTACAGCCTATGAAGCTTCAATTGTTGTTTTTCTTTTACCATTTGTTTTTTAAGCCGAATGTTTTTTTCTAAAGCCATGAAATCAATGAAATTTCTTATGCTTTTTGCTTTGTGCTTGAGCTGTTGCAGAGACTGTCTTATTTCTAAACAGATTCCTAGCGTTAATTTCAAGTCCACATTGTCCAAGGTTTAATATGTTATGATGAAAAGCTCTGATTTCAAACATATTATGGACCTATCAGCTACCTCTAAAAAACTGTAAGAGCCACTATGTGTGTAATGTTTCATGTTAATGTTTATTATTGACTGCTTTTTTAAGCTGTTGAAAATTTCTTTCTAGTGAATTTATTGGAACAGTTGATAGTGAAAAGTTTTGGAAATTTATAGAGAGTTTCAACAATGCGGAAGCAAAAGGAAATACTTTAGGTAAGATATGATCCTTCTTTTAAGTTTTTTGGCAAAATTGTTTAATTAGGCCTATTGCATCATATTGTAAACTACCATTGTTAAGTTCTAGTTCTGTCTTATCAATTTACTCAGTTATATAAAAGTCAATTATCTAATTATGTGTTAATGTCAAGGAGTTAGCACTGTAAAACTTACAGATTCAACTCACTGTTTTTTTCAGATGTTTATAATTCAATCTTGGATTCTGCACAGAAGCTTCTCTCTGATTTGGAGATAGATATGATGAAGTTTTCACTTTCAATAAGATCTTTTTCACCACTTATCCAAGTCTACAGACAGGTATGTTGATACTAGATCTGTTGTAAATCAAATATCAGATGACTGAACTTAGTATGAGAATGATACCTTTGCTTAAATTTTTATTGTGAATAAAGTACACAATGGTATATGTATAAACAGCAAGTAGTTGAATTGCTACTCTGAGCTCCATACTTATAAGGATGGTCAGGCAGAATATGTTTTTATTGCAACAAGGCTTTCCTAAACTTGTAATTCCTAAAAATGCAACTTTGGTGCCATTTTATCCTGTTTATTTTGGAAATTAATCCAACTTCTTGTCAAATTGTCTGCATGTTTTATATTTATCACCAAATTGTTTGTATTGTTCAAATGGGCTTCATTTTTGTTCCAAATTGCTCATTAGACATATTGATCATGAGCCATGGTTCATGCAAGATAAATATTATAAGGTCTAGGCCGCTTGGATGGGTTATTCCTAGTGAAAAGGCCTTATGTTGAAGACTGTATGACAGATCTATAAACACTGTAGACAGAGACAGGTCTAGTTATGTGATGTTATCACTCAGTTGTACAAATGCTTTTTTAAGAAGGGTTTCCAATCAGTTCTCATTTACTCACTTGTCACAATGATTCCCTTCTCGAATTCTACTCTTCTGGGTTTCTCATAAAGCTTTCTTTCCCAATTTGTGTACGTTTTTTAGAATTGAATGAGAAATTAACTTTCACTAAATATATAACCAACAAAGAACTGTATATCAACCTTACCATGCAGTGAAATCAGGAGTGGTAAATGACTCTCCTGTTAGTCTTCCAGTGAATCACCCAATTGAAATGATTAGAAAGCAGCTTTGTAATATGAGACATGCTAATCATCGCAGGCGCAAAACAAAGAATTTGCAACAAAATTTTTTAAACTTGCTTATGTTTCGAAGATTTTCAAAGCAGTGGTAACTCAAAGTCATCAAATTAAGTCTCCTTAAAAGCAGCACCCAGTTCTTGACAACAGGTATGAGAAACAATCAAGGCATGCGAAATGCCGCACGTGACAAAGACTGAGAAAGAGAAAGTAAAGTTGGTTTAAATAAGAGCCAGTTTGTCATTTTGAAAGCTATGGAGAGTCACCAAAAGCTGATCTCCAGTATCTAAGTTACGCCCAAAAGCTATTGTTCCTCCAGAATGACCATGCTTCTGCGAGTTGGCTTTTATTTTCTCTCCCTCTTTTAGCTTCTTAGTGAAAAAGATGTACCAGACTGTGAAGTACTTTACTTTCTTGAGGACAAAGTATTTTGTGACTTTGATGGTCTTACTGCCCATCTTTCTACTGTGAACAACAGGTAAAATGCCTAACTTATTTTATAACAATCTTTCTTTTTTACCACCTATCTTTTTATTTAACTGATTTCATCCATTATTTAGTGCTTGCTTAATTTATGTTTCTATGTGCTTAATGTAGCCAATGAGAATTATTGAACATTATTGAAAATAAATAAAGATAAAATATTTTACTATTTGATGTAAAATTTTACCATTGAACTTTTATTCACTATATTTTAGAATTTGTACAATCTTTCTCAGACTGTTTTTTTGAATTTCTAGAAATATTTGAAAGAAACCCCTTGTTTTTTGATACGCCATTATAGTTTCATAGTGTTCTGAAGCTACCCTCATGAGTTATGGCACAGACGCAATATTAATCTGTACAATGTTTCCAGTCCAAGTCATTATCATTTAATATTTTGGGGGTTGTTCTAAGTTGCTATAGTTCAATGAAAATACAAGTTTAGGAGCGAATAACATGTGTTATTGTTATAATTCCTTCCTTTCTTTCTTTATTTCTTCATTTATTTCTTTCTTTCTTTTTTCTTTATTTCTTTTTTTCTTTCTTTCTTTCTTTCTTCTTTCTTTCTTTCTTTCTTTCTTTCTTGGCCTGTCTGTAACTTTTTCACTTCTCCTTCATTGTGAAAAAGAAATTGTGAACAATCATTTTCATATGTTCTGTTTTAGAAAAGGTCAACTAGTAACATCATTGTCATCACAAATTTCTTCTGTCTTCTAACAATGTCAAACATCCTCTCTATTTTAACGTTGTCCAACATTATTTGTTCGTAGAACCAAGAGCGAGGTGCGCACGTTTGACCATGTTTATCCAGGCCTAAACAATGATGCTGTTGCTGTTGTCATGTATGGTGCCGTTGGGTCTTCTGCATTTCTGCAAGCTCACCAAAGTATGAAGGAGCTGGCCCTTAGCGGAAAGGCGCAGTACATATTTCGGCATTTTCTAAAGGTATGTGGTATTTTGTTGCATCAACCATTTCTTTCAGTAACACATGGTTAACATTGGAGTCAAGGTCTTATCAAGCTAATTTAAAAAAGATAATTGGCTTTAATATGTAACGGGACTTAGGGGCCTATTAATTTGTTTGGCTTATTTTGTAACAGGTGTATGCGAGCGAAGCCTCCTTTTCATTTCACAAATATACTTTATCTATGTTATTTATATACAAGACAAAGATGAGATTCCTATTAGTCAAAGATTAAAGGTCTATGATTTCTTCTTTACAAATTTATTATTGTATTTATTATCTCAAAATATTGTTGTACGGTTCGCGTTTCTGCTCATTTACTTCAAGTAAAGTACATTTACGCTTCATTTTGCTAAATCAACACTTCCCATAAGTTTTCAAAACTTCTTTGTGATCAAAGAGTCCTGCGATACATTTTGCAGCACGAAGCATGTTTATTTGCTTATTTTCATTCGCAACTCATTTGTTACTTCCTTTGACGACTCTGTTGGATCGCATAATGCTTTTTTGAGCTTTCCTTAATTTTAATGCAGTTTGGGTGTAAACCTTTTTGTGAGTTTTCGTGTGTCTCAATCCTTGTCATGATACATTGAAATAAGAGATGTTTGGTTAAACAAATATCTTGTCTGGAAAAATCTGCTTAATTTATTGATTCATCAGTCATTGTCCTAATTCAGTGAATAAAGAACTGTTTTTTCGACCCACAAGCAGTGAACGAAATGCTCTTTAGATGGCTTAAAGGATTTTTAGATGATGGCAAAGCTGCGATTTTTCTTGAACCAAATGAAACTCTTGCGGAGATTTCATTATAACGCCTGGCCTGTTAATCTTATCTAAATCCGATCGTAAGATCTAGATCCGATTGTAAGATCTAGATCCGATTGTAAGATGGATATCGGATTATAAGAACACCGTTCGGCTCATGATCCAAGTGGCTTAACAGGAACACATGCTGGGAATGCTTTTTGCGCGATTCATAAGATGATTGAAAAGTGCCTAGTTTACTAGCCACGTGCTAAGATATTCTACAATGCTTCAGTGATATTCAAACTTCTTGTTAAGTTTGCTGAGAGGCTTTATGGTGTGATTTATCTACGTCCGGTGACAGCTCGTATTTGTACAACTAGACAATGCTCCGAACTAGAACTGCAGCATTAGAACAGCACTTGAGGCCAAGTCGATGGTGCTAAGAATGTTGCTGGATTAACAACCACTTATATTTCCATAATCTTTGATGTTCTTCAATATTTTAATGCGAATCGCTACGTTTAAAATTTAGGCCATGTTGAAGCTGCTGCTTCTCCGTTTTTGTACTCGAGTACCGAGCTGGTTTACCTGCCTCGTTTTCATATGAATAAACAGTAAATAGGTCAGTGCTCAAACTGCTTAAAGCAAAGGCGCTGCACGAAGCCTCATTTTGAAACAAATGGTTTATTCACCGAATAGGAGGCTCTACGCCTGCAACTTTTGCTACCAACTGTTAGTAAAAATTGTTTAAGATGACTGTAATCAAGCACACAAAGATGAATTATACTAGGCAGTTAATAAACTTAAGCTTTTTGATGTTTGTTTTTCATGTTCCTCCTTTTTCCTGTTTATTCTTCCAGTCGTCTCTTCTTCTTTCTGTTTCTTCTTTTCTTGATCTTCTTTTCCTTCACCCTCTTCTAGCTGCCTTTTTCAATTTCTTTCTCTACGTTTGCCTGTCTCTTTTTCTTGTTTGCTTTTCTATCTTTTCTTCTTCCTGTTTGTTTTTCTCGCTGTCTCTTCTTTTTTTCGTCTTATTTTTCATGTTTCTTCTTTTCTTGTCTTCTTTATTTCTTCCATCCCTTTCATACCCTGTTTCATTTCTCTTCCAATTCCTGTCTTTTGTTTTCCTGTCTTGTTGTTTAGCTGTCTCTTTCCCCTTCTGTCATTTCCTCTCCTTTTTTTTCTGTTTCTAAGTCGTCTTGCCTCTTCTTTTTCTTTAATGTTCTTATTCCTATCTTATCTTTCTCTAATCCCTTTTACTTTTTGTCTCATTGTCTCATTTATTTCCCATCTTGTCCTGTCTTCCCATCCAGCTGTCTCTTCTTTGTTTCTTCTCCAGTCTACAGTCTTCTTTGTTTCTTCCCTTTTTACATCTATCTCTTCAAATTCCGTTTCTTCTTGTCCCTTTTCTATTCTTTTTGTGCACGATACAGCAGATGGCCTTTCTTCGTTCTTTTTCATCTATTCATGATGGGACGAAGCTTGGTATTATTTACTGTTAAAGTTATCCCTTTCCCGCAGGCTGATTTGGAGGGAAAGGTGCACCTATCAGGGTATGGCGTTGAACTAGCCGTCAAAGGCACGGAGTATAAAGCTGTAGATGACCAGAAAGTAGAAGGAGGCGGTAAGGGGAAAGAGGCTAGCAGTCACCATGACGACGAGGACGAAGTAGAGGGCTTTTTATTCAATAGGCTAAGGTAGGCCCAGTCTATATTGAATTGTTATATTTCTTGCTACTTTAATTGACACCAGCAATATCGCTCGATTGCCTAGGATTTCCTTCGCAGAGGCTATGTGTTGATGACTTTGTTAGTCAGTTGTGGATTGATATTTTGGCTCATCATATACGTAAACAACGACTTCAAGATCCACTGGAGCCTGATTGAAAGGAGCAAATTGTACCTTTAGGTGTTGGTATGGCGGTACGTTTTTT